>CM029561.1:23642312-24227619 GCA_017309665.1 Coelopa frigida
GAACATTACGGAACCTAACTAATTATTTATAAATGCATATATATATATTTATTTTTTTTTTAGCTTTAATAGTCATTGGTTTTCATGCCTATGAAATTACAACTATTAAGGCTTAAACAATAAAACTATTTGCGTTTTCATAGGAGGTGAAGATGAAGGGCATAGTGGGGAGATTAGAGTGAGCTTCTTCATCACTTCGCTTGCTCCTCTTCCTGTCTTTGTATTGTCTATTGTTTCATCTTCATGCCGAAGTCATTGGACGACCATCTTTTAGTGCAATATTCGGGTATATTTTTTGGGGGTCATTGGGGTTAATTGTTCTGTCCTGTCCTGTGTGTCCACTCCATCTCCATCTCTTTTATGAAGAGAAAGCGTTGAATAGATCAAACCCGAGTAATAACGTAAAAATAGAAGACTTAGCAAATAGTGAAAATTATAGTATTGTGTATTCGTATTGGACAGAAATAATACAACAAAAAAAAAACAAATAAAAGAATAATGTGCGTGTGAAAACATAATCATTGGGGAAACTAAAACTTTTATAAATATTTATATATGATATGCAGATTATTTACTCCTATGAATGTATTATTCAATATTATTTTCATTTCCAAAACAAACAAAAAGAACAGAACTTTCATCGTTGTTTCCACTACAAGTCCTAGAATAGCTAAAAGTCAACTTTATTCAAAACAATTATGTATAAACAATTCATGTATCAATCAACTATGATCAACCAGAACTACGCGCATACGGGATGAAAATACATATAAAATATTTGTTCATAATTCAATGTGGACATTTTTGTCACAACTATCGATATATACATATATATATATTATAAATAATATATTTGTAATTCTCGATCTGTTACCAAGTAAACAAAAATATTGACAAAAAACCACATGCGGAATAAATTTTATAAAAATTTGGGCTTAAAACGGCTTGCGAAGGAGGGGATAAAGAGAGAAATTTAATTGCGTTGTTATACATATATTTTCTAAGAAAGTACTACTTGAACTCTCACTCCTCTATTCAATTGGAGAAGAAGAACTAATGCATTAAATTGAAATTCAAATGACGCGCCAACAACCACATTCTCGATAGCCAGCCCAACACAGATGATGGTCGATGAGTGGTTGGTTCTATGAAACATACTTTTTAATGTTTTTAATTGTAACAATGAAATATTTTAACTGAGACAAAAAAAAAACCCACAAAAAAACTATGAAAATTTAATGAAAAAATAAAACAAAAAAATATTTCATCTTATATAAGACTGCTGTTTTGTTCGTAAATATAATTATAGAAATTATAATTATTGTAATAATCGATATACTACTGTACTACCTACTATTAAATAATAATGATAAATAAAATAAAAAAACCTAAATATAATTAGTGAAATATTTCCTTTATTTGCTTTTTGTGATCTACTGAATATGGATTATCTGAAATAAATAAATGATGTCATGAAACAATAAATTGCTCGATGTAGTTTTTCTTGGATTCTATTTTTTTGGTTTCAGGTTTGTTATTTTTTTTTTTGGTTTCAGGCATATGTACTTTATTCATAAATCTGTATAATTTGAAAATCTTAACATTTACTTTTGGAATAATTTTAGAAATATAATAGTTTTTATATAATATAATAGTTAAATTGTAAATATCTTATAACGAATACTTCCTCTGGTTACTTCTTTGCCGCTATCAAAGCGATGTAGGAATTGATTTTTTCCAACAGAGCTCGGTTACCATTAAGGTTCGCCTTCTGCTGCACAACATACAATGTGTTTATGTCTCGTTGCTCCAAGGCGCATTCGGCAGCTTCGTCGTATAGTCTGAAATATACAAAAAAAACACAATCGTTTCTGGTAATGCAAGTGATTCAAATGGTCAAAATGGCTTACTCGGCACGCATGTACCAATGAGCTCTGCGATCATCACGACAACGTAAAATATATTTCCGTGCTTCGTGCAGGTTGTTTTGCTTTTGACAGACCTCAACAAACGGTTCATAACCAATTGGACTTTTTTTGCTCTTCGAGAACTTCTCCAATTCGTCCCATTTAAACTTCTGCGAAAGTGTTTCGATCCGCATCCACCAGAACCTCGAATTAAAATATTCATTTAAATATCAAGAAATCAAGAACCCACATACAACTAACTACCTTCTATCTGGTATTTTGAAGTCATTTTTGATTTTCTCTGCTTCCTTCAGCTCTCCCATTTGTAGTAATTGCACAACTGTATCGTGTATGGACATTCCGTAGAATGGAATGTTTCCATGTGAATTATTGTATCTGAGAATAAAAGTAACTTTAATTTGAGTTGTGTAAATATTTTCAATTAGATTGAACTACTTTGTTGTCAGGGCCTTTTGGAGTTTCATGATTTTTCCCGTGTCCGAACAGAGCTCGGCTTCGACATTTCTTCGACCTTGTGTGTAACTGTTGGCGATGATTGGCAAATTCGATTCTAGGCTGCTGCTCTCAAGGGCATTGCGGAAGTGATATTCCGCAATTGATTTATGATCATCCTCGGTGTTGAAAATGTCGTAGAGAGCTGTGCGACTCCATTCAGACATGGTCTTTTTGTAGATATTCAGAGCCATGGGATACTCGCGAATAATAAGCTGACGAAATAATGAAAGTACATATAAACTTACATATTTAAGTTGTGTTGCGTTTCTTACGTGAAAATTGGTTAACATCATTTTCTTCTTGATTTCTAAGAGTACGGTAGAGACAAGTTCCGTATCGCCCGATTGTGTAGCGCTCTGTATAGCGCGATCAAATTGTCCCAATTTCAGCAGCAGTGGAACTTGCATGGAAGCTCGTGGCTCCAACTCGAGTAGCTGAAATTAAAGAGATATAAAACACAAAAAACTGTGATAATCGTCGAGTTACTTTAATTGCTAATTCATCGCGTCCAACGGAATGGGCTTTTTCTGCAATGTTGCAAAACGAGATTCCCTCAATTGAGGGATTCTTGAATTTTTCGGTGATTTTGCGAGCCACTTCAGCATCATCTGCAAATGTTTTATTTGTATTTTTTACTTATAAATAAATTACTATGGAATCACATACTTTTATCATTAATAACTTTGTGATAGGCCCAATGCTCCAAGATCCAGGATTCTGGTAATTTCAGATGCTTCGCCACTTGAATGGCGATAGCATAATTCTTACGAAATACAAGTCTAGCCAGAATAACTTCGGGTTTAAGATGCGTAAATCTGTGATGAATTGACACGGATTTAAATAAATTAATAGGATAAATAATAATAAATATATGTGTACTCACTCTTTAAATGTGAGTGGCATAGAAATTTTAGGATGTCTCAAGGCATTCAGTACGCGTAGAATACGACAGATTCGTATATATTCATCTGGGTTATGAGAAGGCACAAAGCCCTTGCCGAAGTATGCAGTCTAAAAGCAGAGATACATTTAGATTTGGCTTATTTATTTCTCAATATGATACTCACTCGAAGCAAACTCTTTTGTGTCTCAGTGCATAATTCATAGGCAGCCGCTTGAATGCACTCATTAACTGCGTCGGCCATTCGATCGCGGAACAAACTCAAATACTCAGTCAGATTTATGCGATTTTTCTTGAAACTTCTTGTGTGCTTCGAAGAGGAAACTTGACGGTTCCTGACTGTTGATTGCAAAAATATATTGAACACATTTGGGAACCTTTTGAATCATTTCGTGTGTGCTATTGGTAATTATGCGAACTCCGTCCATTTCGGGTATCAAGAATATTGATGGGTCATAGGTGAAAAGGTTTTTATCACCATTGCGATTTACAACGAGAAGAAAAGATGAGTATGAGATGATGACAGCGTCTGCTTTGTTGTTGTCCGTGTTCATGATCCACTCAATCTGGCGCGGTACATCCTTGCGTCCCGTGTCAAACTCACAGAACTTCTTTTGCATATTCACAGTTCCCATCCACAGGAGTCCAGTGTTTGTGTACAGAGCAAGATTTTGATGATTGTACGAGACAGACATTAGAATAATACGATCGAAGGGTTTATCGAAAAGATTGCGAGTGATGGTGCCAACAGATTCACCAGGAAACAGTTTGATGATTTCATGATCACGTCCCAGAAGACAATAGCTGTTGCGATCTTCAGTCACTATTTCCCAGCACGAGCATTCAGACATGGATTCTGATTCAAATAAATGTTAGTACCATGTTTAGCAATACTTTTCGGGTAACTTACTTGGTATCTCGGGTAATTTTCTCGATCGAAAGTCCTTAATATTAGTTAGTTTTAAAAATATCCGGCCACTAGTTGTCATTACAGCGACGCCAGTTCCAGAGCACGATTGGAAAATCTTCGCATCCACAATCTGGGAATCGCAATCAGTGTTAGATTGAGAATATACGCCTTGAATATAAATCACTTGTTCACCTTTGTAAGACTCGCTTCTTGTCCCATGCTAAATGATTCCTTTTCCTCTCCAAACATATCGTAGATGAAGACCAAAGCATCGTCCTGCACACAAATCAATTCCTCGGTGTCCGACCAGCCCATCGTGATGAGTTTGCCATGATTCCACTGGAAAGAGAAGGATGATGAGTAATTTCACACACTTGGTCTTGGTCGAAATGTGCGCACCAGAATCTTTCCGTATTCCTGTCCAGCAGTATCCAAAATACGTATCACTGGCTTCGCGGTTCCTTTCACTGGCACAATTTTCCTTGGATCGCGAATAACCGCCAAAGGTCCACCGAATGGAGCTCCAAACACTTGCATGTATTCCAGGTCAAGGTCGTACGGCCATTCGGGCGTCAGCAAATCCAACTTCCTGAAACGTTCCAATGGTGGGTGTATCTCTTAGTTGAGAATCATTCAATAGAGATTAAATTTCATCGATGATTACCTGTACGTGTCTGGCCGGAGCACAAACCAGTCGCCAGTATTGTACATTACCGGCATTTTCAGGAGTTATTAATATTCTCGATTGATTTAAAACGGACAATTTCTTTGTTGAATAAATATAGAATCTTTGTTTGTAAAGCTGTGATCAGCTGTTAGTTGATAATGAATCCAGTGATGCAGGGTTGCCGCTTCAAAATTGTGATCGTAGTGTGTTGTGAAAAGGTGTGAAAACAACAAAATACTACGTCAGGAACAGCTGTTCGCTCTCCCATTCATTCTCATTTGACGTTTCTGCAGAAACGGTGGGTCTTTTTTATTTTTATCGCTAATTTTTTTTCTTTCGTACGTACGGTGGTTTCTTGCTGGCACAAGAAGACAGAAAAGTGTTTCGTCAACAATTACACGTGCGATTTGGAAATATCGAGATTTTAAGGCTCACTAACTTAACTGCATTTGAAAGTATTATTATTCGAGGAAAGAATTCATACGAATATGCCGGACACTCAGGCAGCGGTGGCACAAGGTGTGGATGCACTTACGTTGAACGGGAAGTCCCAGGAGGAGGCGGTGGCGGTGGTGACAGGAGTCGAAGCGATTGCAACAGCCACTCAAAACGATGACGTCGTCGATCCGTGGACTGTAACGAGCACCAACGATGCAGGCATCGATTATGACAAACTTATTAGTAAATTAATAATGTTTTTCTTGACGATGGTATTTTATATCGGAAGTTAATGTGATTTATTTGTTCTCTAGAACGTTTTGGCTCCTCCAAAATCGATGAGGAGCTCATCGCACGGTTTGAGAAGATAACTGGGAAGCCAGCTCATCACTTCATCCGACGTGGTATTTTCTTCTCCCATCGCGACTTGCACACAATCCTCACGTTGAAGGAGCAAGGAAAGCCGTTTTATTTGTATACTGGGCGTGGTCCCAGCTCGGAGTCATTGCATATGGGCCATTTGATTCCCTTCATCATGACCAAGTAAGTTAATTATGTGCAATAAACTGACGTCAATTAATTACATTCGCTCGCAGGTGGTTGCAGGAGACATTCGATGTTCCGCTGGTTATCCAATTGACGGACGACGAGAAGACCTTGTGGAAGGACCTAAAAGTTGAAGCGGCCATTAAACTGGCCCGAGAGAATGCCAAGGATATTGTGGCCATGGGATTTGATTTGGATAAAACTTTTATTTTCAATAATTTGGAATTCATGGGGTGCGTTAAACGAGATCTTATATATTTCTGCATTTTCAATATCCTCAACTATCTGTAGGAAATGTCCCGCCATGTATCAGAATATCATTCGCATCCAAAAGTGTGTCACATTCAATCAGGTTAAAGGCATTTTCGGCTTCGGCGACTCGGACATCATTGGCAAAATTGGTTTTCCCGCAGCGCAAGCATGTCCAGCCATCTCCAGCACTTTTCCATTCATATTCGGGAACAAGAAGGTGCATTGCCTTATTCCATGCGCCATCGACCAGGATCCATATTTCCGCATGACTCGCGATGTCGCACCACGCCTTGGTTTCCCCAAATGCGCGCTGATGCATTCTACTTTCTTCCCTGCCCTGCAAGGGGCCAAGTCGAAAATGTCAGCCAGTGAACAGAACTCGGCCGTTTTCCTCACGGACACTCCGAAACAAATCAAGAATAAGATCAATAAGTATGCGTTCTCTGGCGGACGCACCACAGTCGAAGAGCACCGTGAACTCGGCGGCATTCCAGAAATCGATGTAGCCTTCCAATTGCTCAAATTCTTCTTGGAAGACGATGCCAAATTGGAGGAAGTTCGCGTCGCATATAGTAAGGGTGAAATGCTGACAGGAGAAATGAAGAAATTGGCCATCGAGGTATTTATTAATTCCCAATGGAGTATTGAATTTTAATTTCAACTTACTGTCTTCTCTGTAGACTATCACTCCTATCGTAGAGCAACATCAGGCCGCACGGAAGTTGGTTACCGATGAGGTACTCGATAAGTTCATGGAAATTCGCCCCTTAAAGTTCAGCAGCTAAAAGTGCTTAGATATAATTTTATTCCTTTTTTTGGTTGTAGTAATTTATTTTTAGTGATTTACCATAGGTATAATTGCTGGTTGATTACTGCATTAATGCATTTTGTAATAATTTATATTCGAATTAAATGCTTGCTTTCGTCACAAACAACAATCCACACTATTCTTGTTTTCTAAGAGTTTGAGGTTCTTTCATTGAAGAACTTTTCAATATAACTGCGGACGTTAGGTTCATTTGGGGATATATTTTTAAATATGCAGTCATAATTCCACAAATGTAATACGTTATTCGATATCATGCTTTTAAGTTTCGGAAGCATTGAAATATTACGATCGTCACCTAGAATCGAGCTGGCTTTATAGCTTTCGGAGTCACTCAAACACGGACAGACAGACATACAATCGCATGAACACTAAAGAGGTAACTTAAATCCCAAGAGCTGGGAAAACGGAAAGGAAAGAAAAAATATAACAACAACAAAAATAAAGTAACAAAAACATAACAAACGTCTGAGGCAAGTCATTTCAATTCCATTTCCATTAATGAAAACACTTGTGTTTACCTCTGATAAATGCGATAAAATACTCCAAAATAAATTGAAAACAAAACAATGCGAGTGGAGGAGACACGAGGATAAAATAATACTCAATAAAAAATGGTTTAAGTTTGGAGAGTTTGACGATGATGATGACCGTCCATCGATAAGTGATGCGACCGCTCTTCATTTTCAAGAAGATCATGATTTATTGCAGAACTGCAGCCGACAATGGGTCAAGCAGCAACAACAAGGGTGGGGACAATGGCGTGGAACAAGTGACAATTGATTGTCCCAGGTACAAATGTTCCGACGACGCATGTCTGTTGACACACGTTTTGTCAACGGGACAATTCGCTCGCTCGATCAAGTGTCGATGAGGACAATGATGACGATGATGATGACAATGATGACGATGATGAAGACAGTGATGACGATGTTGGTGATGTGGATTTTGATGAATGTCCAACGAACTCACAAGTGACGAAGCCACGAAGACAAACGCCGACAAGACGTGGATCAGAGCTACGGAACGCCCCTAGTCCAGAGAGAGAGCGGGAGAGAGAGAGTGTGTTATGAAAAAAGAGAAGTAGATAGAGACAGAGAGAGATGAGGTATGATTAGTGACACCCATCAATCAATCGAAGGATCCTCGATACTCGACCGGGAGAACTTGAGTTCCTTCATCCTCTCACCGAGTGAGTGAGAGCGTACCCGAGTATCGAACGGGGAGCTCAAAAACTCGGGCACGATCTCCGCCAGGTACCCAGAATCGGGCCCCCTCTCCACCACGGTTTCGCCACTCATTCGCTACAAACGTTCGCCGAGTTCGGAGCTCAGACAAGAAGGTGTTTCCATTCCATTCTGTACAAATAGAACCTAAGCTCCGCGTTTAACGCTTAAAAATCGAAAGTGATCTTGGCGCGATGCGATTCAAATGACGGAGCGATCGCCTCGCCTCCGATCGGATCGGATCGAATCGGTTCGGATCTGGGATCTGTGTTCATTTCTCGGAAAGCACTCGCCGAAGTCAGTGGACGCGCGAGTTCGGGCTGACTAACTTAATCTCTGATATATGATAATTCCCAAATCTCGCAACGCTTCAACTCCAACTCCGTCGGATCGTTTGTGTCGCGTCCGCTCCGTGAATCCTCCAACTGTTCTCCAATCAACGATGAACGATTGCGTGGCCAGCGGCGGCGACTCCAACAACAACAACGAGACGTCGTCGACAAATGTTCCGACCACAGCAGAATCGACGGCGATCGCAATTGCCGACGGCTCTACAGCGGCCTACAGTGATGGCGATTATCCGTCGGAAACGGAAGCGGAGAAGCCGGTGATTCTGGAGATCGGCAACTCGGCGTCAAATGAGACTCCTCTGGCGCCAGCGTCCACGTATGCCGCGGACTATCCTTTGGACATGCATCTGACGGGATCGCACGCATATTTGCCCACCATGCAACAGCTGCAGCCGCCGTCGGATCAGGCGCATCTCAATTCCTATGGTGATCAGGCGGCGGCGGCGGTTCCTGCGCATCTGACCCTCTACAACAGCGCCTTCGTCCACCACCACCACCACACGGCGCCCGGCGGCATTTCGTCCATGGCCACCTATCCAGTGCACATTCCGCAGACGGTTTGCTCGTGGCCAGCGACGACGGCGGTGGAGGGCGATCGCAAGGCCACGCCGGAAGTGGTGCCGCCGGCCATGTACATTTCCTATGCGGGCACACGGGAACACTTCATCACGAAGGAGTCGAATCCGGTGTGGAAGGAGAAGGCGTTGCAGATCGAAAAAGGTAATGATGAAGCTGATCTCGCCTAGTAGCCTGGGAGCTAAACTCAGATTGTGATGTGTGGCGGTGACTCTGAGGATCGTGTTGTGTATTTTCGATTCCTTGCAGACTACAAGAAGACGGCCTGTGATCGCGAGCGCACCCGGATGCGGGACATGAACAGAGCCTTCGACCTGCTGCGCTCCAAGCTGCCGATTTCGAAACCGAACGGCAAGAAGTATTCCAAAATTGAGAGCCTGCGGTAAGTGTTCGAAGGAACGATGCCAATCGAGGGAACTGATTGAAAGTGGTTTTGTTGTTTCTAGTATTGCGATAAACTACATCAACCATCTGCAGCAGTGCCTGCAGGATGGGCCGCCAGAGTTGGAGCTGGCCACGGACTCGGCCGTCAGCCGGGGTGGCGAGGTGTCGCACAGCGCCGTGGACTATGCTATGGAAGTGGAGGCGCGGCGATATCGACAGACGTTCCACTATGAGCCGCGACGACGATCCTATCAACTGGACGGCGACAAGGAGTCGTCCGACCAGAACCGAAGCTCTTGGAGCGACACGAGTTATGTGCCCAATGGCCAGGACTGGGACTGAGTGCAATTGCGGGCCATGTATGATGGGAGTGTGTGTTGTATTGTAATTTTTGTTGAGCTCAATATAGTGAAATACCAAAGAAAATAATTATTATTCTGCATTACGGGTTACTAATATGGGTTTCATTAATCAGAAAATTACTAAATAAAACTTAGATTAATTCAATTATTATCTGAAAAAACGTTTCATCGAAAATTCAAATTTTTACGCTTCTATATTATTCTTTCTTGTGAAACGAGGGATCACTGTAATATTGGTCGCGTACACCACTGAACTGTAACACTCGAGAAAAACGCAACAACCCTGGTTTCACACTCCCCGCAAGTGTCATTTTCTCGTTTGACAATTGTGAGCGTGTAAATTGAGTCGTTCGGTCGTGTGTGCATTTTTTCTTGAGGAATCGAATAAATTTGCGGGAAATTGTAAATAAATTCTTATATTTCCCATTAAAACTAATTTATATTTTTTACCTATGATATTTTGCGCAATAGAAAGGTGAAATATATATAAAATTTACGTGGTTATCGTTAGAGAAAAAAAGCCGCAGTAGCGAAAACAAAAAACAAAATCAAATTGAGTGAAACGAAAAGCGATTGTGTGTGAGAGTGTGACAGAGAGGGAACAAGCAAGAGAGAAAATTTAGCACAACAAATACAAAGCACGAATATTCGCGTCGGGGCTGCTCCCCAACAACAATTTCCGCACCCGAGTCCCCAGTCGGTGGGCCAGAAAACAAACAAAGAGAAGACCGAGCGAGTCCTCCTCAAAACTGACGACTCTGGTAACGCCGCCGGGTGGCTGCTCGTGGTGGGGCTCCGTCCGTCGAATGCATCCGTCGCGCGACGTCTGCGGCGACGGCTGCGACAGACAGCGACTGCAGATTCAGTTGAGTTGCACCAGTTCAGCCATCGAAGTGGGTCGCGAGTCCGCGTGGTCGCATTGCAAACTCATTTCAAGTCCATTGCTGTCCAGAGGTTGTGTCTTGTGAATACTGGCAAAATCCGGAAATACTGGATCCCGCCCAGATCTCTTGACCGTGCGTTCGTGTGTGCCTGTGTGGAGGGGAAAACGTGTCGCTTTCCAAGAAGTAGAAGTGTTCCCATTGACTCATTCGTTTAGACCAACCACACAATAAAAACGTTCATTTTCATTTTAGAGTCTTCGATGAGTCTTCCCATCGATTGATCGAAACTGTGGCCCGGTCTAGACACAGGTCTTGGAACAGCTGATTCTGATTGAGATTCTCTTCCGAGAGCCTCCTATTAATGGCTTTGAAGCTATTTCCTGCTTTTCATTATGATGATTTCGTCGAATGCATAATTCAAAATTTCTAGTGCAACAACAACAACAATTTGTGCCAATGTTCCAAATTGCAAACGAACTCGAACAGCTCCGCCGCACATCTTCGACATCTTCGAGCTAAACCGTCCGATCCGGGAGAGCGAGACTTCGGAGAGGCCGAACTCGCGCTCTTGTCTCTCTCTCTTTGGGTTTCCACAGTTTTATTGAATTGATTCCATTGTTGTTGGTGCTCTGTTGCTCTCTCTCTCTCTCCCCAAATGGTCGCAACTGGGGGACGCGCGGCTTCCCAAGCAATGTGCTGCTCTTCTCGGTCTCGGTCTCGACTCCACACGCCTGCCTCGGCTGTGTATCTGAGCAGCAGTCGACGAGGCGACGCTGCACAAGTCTTTTGGCGACGTTGGAGCGCGCACCGAACGCGAATTTCGACGGCTGCTCCGGAGCGACGCCAGATATTTCCCCCGAATCGAACTCATTGACTTTAATACAATTCGAATTAAAATCATGCGTTAATAATAATAATTTTCAAACGTAAAATAAATACATTCGAAGAAAATCCGCAAAGATTCGTTCGAAAAACACTTCCTTCGAGTAGTGTGTGTATTTTAATTCATTGAGTTCGCGACTGCTTTGTGTATCGTGGTAGAGAATTCGCAGGCAGCAGGCCGAAAGAAGGCTGGCAGGCGGCACGCCCTTGTATAATGAGTACTTGCTTTTTTGTGTTGTTGTTGTTGTTGTTGGGGATCTGAAATATGGTGTGCGATTTTTCCTCCGGCTATCTCGTTTCGTTTTCTGAATGAAAACAAAATGAGAAAAATATTAAATACTCGGAGAAAGCGCCCCCAAAGCAGGATTCAATAAATTGACGAACAGTGATAATAAAAATACGAGAAGGACTGATGATCGTTATTAAATAAGTTTTCTCTAAATCGTTTTCAGTCCCGATAAGGTGTTGATCAGGTCGGAAAAGTGTGCAAAAAGATATTTGGTGGCCAAGTCTTCCGATCCAAACAGCAAGAAATTGTGCAGAAATATAGCAAAGTATAAATGAAAATTTAAAAATAAAACAATCAAGTGTGTTATGTAAGCCATCTAGACAGCCAGCCAGACCAACAACGTTCACAACCAGAAACCATGTTGTGCGAAATGTGCAAATAACGAAGACTTTTGTTGAAACACCAAAGCCAAAGTAATTAGTTGTTTTGTGACAAGAAGAAGAGAAGTGCTTGAAACTCAACGGTTATCCCAATGAAGATGGTGGACAAATCATCGAAGCTGGACAAGTTCGCGGCGAATATGGGCGGCGGCTCCGGAGGCGGCTCTGGTTCGGGCGGCGGCGCCGGCACCGGTGGCGGCATGGCCAACGTCGGCGGCGGCAGCGGCAGCGCAGGTCAAGGCAACACGGCAGCCGGTGGCATGTCCACCGGAGGCAGCTTCACGACCCAGCATCACAGCCACCACAGCCAAAATGGGAAGCCGGTGCCGATGAAGCTCTTCGCCGCTTGGGAAGTCGACCGCACGCCACCCAACTGCATACCAAGGTGAGCTTTTTGCAAATGTCCATTAACCATATCGCAATTCGCTCGCGGCTTTTGAGTAGGAGTTGCTTTTGTCGTGGCCATGAATCGTCGAGAATCGCTGAGAACAACTGGAAGAGTTCGTAGTTTATGCAAATAAACGACGTACTTGCATTCAATTTCCTTTTAT
Organism: Coelopa frigida; assembly: GCA_017309665.1. Classification (NCBI taxonomy): domain Eukaryota; kingdom Metazoa; phylum Arthropoda; class Insecta; order Diptera; family Coelopidae; genus Coelopa; species Coelopa frigida. Next base: position 23,655,160 of record CM029561.1, read on the forward strand.
CAAATTCCTTACCCATCGCTTCTCTCCTGTCTCCTTTTGGAGACCTTTTGGTTGGGCTTTGTTTGCAGCAGTGATTTGCATAGAAATTCATGCAAATTTCAGTTGTTCTCTTTGTTTGTTAGACTCTATTTTTAGTTTCTCATGTGCCGCTGATTCTGTCCTTTCTTTTTTTTTTGCACGGATATTTTTCTTTATTTTCCTCTGTTTTGCTTTCGACTTCCTACATCGAGTTCGCCTTCTTCCGCTGGCGGAGCTTGCGTCGTGAGTGTTTTGCGTTGTGCAAATATATATTTCGAGATTTTCTTGTGCCTTTTCATGTTGGATCGAGCAGGTGGGAGGGATTCCCATTTCCATTCCCTTTCCGCCCCCGCGATTCTATTATTTATGTTGCTATAAATTCCGCTATAATTTCCATTTATTCTAATTTGCCTTTTGTATTTTTACTGCCAATATTATTGTCTTATTTTTGCTTCTAAATAATTATTTTGGCTTTTAAATAATTATTTTTGCTTTAAAATAATTATTTTTGCTTTTAAATAAATCTGTTTTTTCCATGCATATTTCCATGAATTATTTTTAAAACCATAATTCTGTTTATTCACGTTTCATATGTATATTATTCTCAATAATCGTTTATCATTGAGAAGAGGACTTTTATGCATCCTGATTTCTTCTCTAGAGACCAGTCCCAAATTATTTTTTTTTCTGAAAAAATAAACAAACATGCGATAATTACTACAGAGCGGGAATGAATCGAAGTATAAACAATTTATAAATAGATCAGTGTTTCGATTTCGGGAGATAACCTCTCCCACGAGATAAACAAAACTATTTTATATTTTTGGAACATATTCCAACAAATCCTGACTATTGTAGATCGTCTCAGATTATTAAACGGATTGATGCATCTGAAGTAATCAGTTAGAATGCCCACTGAATACCCATGCAAATATTTTATATATCTTTCCAAATAAATTGAAAGTGAAGTCATTGTGAAGCCAGTTGTCTCCTCATGACTCAATTGTACCGATCGCCGACGATGGGGATGATTCAACATGGAATACAAAGAAATTTGAACGAACAAACTTATTGACACGATTATGAATTTACAATAAAAATAATTAGAATTAATTATCACTTGACGAATTGTACGAATGAGGAGGCACATTGTGTGCCGCACAAAAGCCACGTTCACACATCGCACTTCGGAGGCGTGATCGCAGCACATGTTCGGAAACGACGACTTCCTCCTCATTGTAATCCTAGGATAGTTGTTCAGAATAGCAATGGATATTTACGTTAAACTGTTAACGAACGATCCAAGCCCTCATCTAGTCGTTCAATCCAAATTTCCCTCTTCCCGTCTCTTCTCTGTCCCAGTTCGGTGGCTGCCAAATGTCTCTCTGATATCATCGTGATCTTCGTTCGGCGAGACTCTTCATCCAAAAGGTCATCATGTGCTACTTTGAAGAAGTCTCGGCGATGCAACTTGCCGGTGTCTTTTGCGACGTCTGTGTGTGTGCGTGTTCTTTAAATTTGTCTAAGTTTTCGTCTATTCAATATCTCTGTTTTAGGCTCTGTCTTTGTCTCTGTTCAGTTCTGTACGGTTCTTTTATGGTTCGGAAATTAAAATGCAACAAACACACATTCCTCTAGTCAGTCGTTTTTCATATTTGAATTTCAAATCACGAGACTTCCCAACCGAACCCAACCAACACAGGCCAATGCACATGGGTGCATTCGTCAGCGGAGTTTATTCTGTGTTCGCCGTCGCTTCGATCCAGACATACAGATAACGTCGTCGTCGCAGATTTCCCAAGGCACCCATGGAAAATGCACACACATGTGGAATTTACTATCTTTCTATTCTATTCTCTCGCTTCGGAAAAATAATTGAATAAAAATAGATTCGCAGATTAACTAAAAAATAAACATGTCCATTTTAATTTTGTAGATTATTTAGAAAATATTCCGTTAAATTAAAATGTCTCGTTTTGCTATATTTGAGGCCATGAAATTGAGTAGTAAAAACTCGTATATTGACATTAAATTAGCATCTGACCGATTTCTGCTTTAACAATTTTTTGTATCATTTCTCTTTCGTTAAAGTCAGTTGTTTCACCGCGTGATAACATGGGCAGGTCACAGTTAGTGACGTTCCAATACCGGTGTGTAGTCGATGCGAGTAGTCAAAAACAAAATTTCAACTAAAAATCGGTGCGAAAAGAAGTAATCGGATTTAAAAGTCGGTATAATCGTACTCGTACTCATTTCACATATACGTACATATACACACGAAAACCTGCACTTTTAGCGCCTCTAGAAACTAAAAGCTGACGTAATGTGTTTTTAACTAACAGTTAACAGTAAAATATTATACTCAATCAAATATTATGTAGATAGTTTTATTTATTTATTTTGTTTGATCAATTCAAAAATCTAGGAAATCATCTCAACTGTTGTTAGTGTTTGAATTTTTGTAATGTATTTTTGTAATGCATTTTTGTATCAAAATTATAAATAAATAAAAAATTTCAATATATTGTCAATTTAGTCGGTACCGTAAAAATATTTGTAACAAATAGTCGATTCAAAAAATAATCGTTTATCGTGCCATTTACTCGAGTATACGAGTATTTTTACTCGTACTCGGACGAACACTAGTCACAGTAATCGGCAGCAAATGCTGTTTTCCATTCAATTATGTCGATATCAGGAACTTCACTCGTTTTCGCAGATAAGTTTTCTGTTTTTCTTAAAGTCAAAGCAATTCATAAATCAATGGCCGTTGCATGACTAAATATTGGGTCTAAATGTTTCGCGGTTATTCCCCTCGACGTGTTATCGTTTATCAGCACATTATATTGCTCCACCCCCCCCCGCACCGCACACATCCTTCACAATTACCCCCCTGCCCAAGCCTTTCGACGCGCCGCAGACACACTGACACATGTCGGACATTGCATGCTGATAACTTGTAGGGTAAACACATTTTTGATGGCAATCTAATGGCCGCACGTACGCAGCGGTAAAGGGTCGCCTCCGATTTCATCGTCGTATCGATCTGTGCCGTCGTCTCAGTTGGCCCAAAACGTCCGGCAATCGGCGGTCAACGGTCCGGTCCGTCCATGACCGAGCCTCGGATATCGGTCGGCTAGCTTCCGTCCCCGAAAATCACATTCAAATGCACGGCGACGCCGATGATATCGTTATGATGATGATGTCTCGTGTCGTGTGTTGATGGCGTGTGTTTGGCGATTATCGCGTTCGGCCGGCTGTGGAGATTTATTTATATATTTTTCACAATTTCTCGCGCTCAGAAAATCAATATTTTCCCTCTCCTATATTGGATAGTCCTTGAAATTTCGAATGGCAATTGTCGAACCTCACTCTCAGAATTCTATCCATCCGGCCAATTTCAAATGATGGCGCCTTCGAGACATTCGACGCTTGGTTTCGCTTCGAACGTCTTCGTCTCGCTTCGCCGAAATCCCATCGGTGAGGTAGGAAAACAGAAATCGTTGAGAGAAAAACAAAAGACCTGAAGATTTATTTGTTATTCATCTCGAACTTAGCCGGCTCTGCCTTTCTTGCTTCCTGCTTTAGCTGCCGTGAGGATTTGTACGAGCGTGTTTGGCACCATCGCCTGCCAGTGTTTTCACAACATGAATTTTGTCGCATAACAATGTCGAACACCGCATACAAATTGTTGGCGAACTCCGCACCATTCCTGCTCCCTCCACACTCCTACCACATGAAATGCAAAAAAGTTCAGGGTCACGAAATTGTTACGGGCCCAACGACAGGCGACCACGGGTTGCGCCAGCCCAAGACTTGTTGAGCTGCCCAACATAGGACCAATCAACTCAAAATCCATATATTTTTATATAATGTTGAGCTCTCGAGCAGAGGTCTATTCTTAGCCAAACTAGGTCGATAAAGACAAACAATACAATAGACGGATAGACAGACAGACAGACAGACGTTTGATGCGACGCGACATTGAGAGCAATTTGCGTTTCGCGTGCGAACTTCTTGACAACAGGAACTTGATCTTCGCCCACCTTTCGCCACTCCTCCTCCTCCTCTATGTCTGCCCACCCCCTTCGAGCCACCCTGACGACTCAATGGCAATTCGCTTGTCTGCCAGTTGTAATTGATGTCTGTGTCTTGAGTTGTGTTTTTTGTTTTGTTGCTTTCACCTTCTGTGTATTCCTCTTCTTTCACTCATTCATCCGCGTTTTTTTTCAGTTTCTTTCGCTCACCTCTTCTGTTTGTTTTGATTACCACTCGCTATCGGCTCGCATCTCTGCTCATGCGGTTCCTTAGGCGGTGTTTATTTGTGATTTTCTTGTCGGCGTTCAGTAGTTCATGTTTGCTTGGGTTTGTGTGTGTGTGTTTATTTCGACCAACGAAAATAGTAAGAACGTGAAAATAAATATTCATTCGATAGTAAATATTAGCATTTGCTTCGTTCACAACAATTCGAGAATCAATTTTAAACTCTGATAAGGTTGAACCTACCTCACGTGGAAAGGGCTTTGGGCCTTGCAGATGACAATGGTTTGGACTCCAATTGCATGAATTTCAGAAATTCATAATTTCCTCTGATGGAAATATAAGTAATTCAAATAACGAACAAACTAAAAGTTAATGACATGTCGGAGGCTTTAAATTGCAATTCATTTCCTGCCCATGGAACTTATTTAGAGTTCGAATCTCTCTGTGACGAGTTGATTGAAATCTTGAGATCAAACTTTAACCTCGTTGTCCTCCCATCATCTGTCGTTGACTACCTTTCTGTCTATCATTCCTACCTTGACCTATGACACGGTTGACCGAAGTACATCTCGAGTTCGTTGAGCGAGGAAAGCAAAATAAATCGAATGTCTTCGAGTAAATGAAACTCTAGGAAAATCAATCTAAACGGTTTAAATGATCGACAGGTTGTAGTAGTAGTTGTTGTTGTTGTTCTTGTAGTTTATACAACTTTCTAAAACTCGTTGAATATCAAAATAGAAACAAAGTGAGTGCACATTAATATTGAACTCAACTTGGATCGTATTCAACGACATGCGATCGCATTTAAATGTTACGTTTAGTCGGTCTTTTGTACTCCAAAAATGAGCCACGACAATGAGGAGTCATGACAGAGACCCCAGACCAGAAATCCAGAAACATCAGAGGCAATTCCAACAACAACAATAACAACAACAAGCCGGCACACGCTCAGAAATAAATGAAAGGCACACAATTTCAAGTAAGCAACAAGCAATTCAAACAAGGAAAAGAAAGCAGTGCAAATTGTCAGATTTAGCAAGCATTTCCATTTCGACTCCTACTCGAAAAAATCGCCCAACAACAAAATGAGCCAAAAAACATCAAAACAACAAGAAACACTAAACTAAAGAAAAAACAACAACATAATTTCGTATTCCGCATGAGACCTCATGTGGGTTGACTCGTTTGTGTTCGGTGGAGCGGCCCGGCCCGGCCGGCATGGATCAGGTCGGTTTGGCACTTGGAGGGAACGGAAAAGACTTCGGGCTTCGCCTGAGCCACCATCGTCGTCGTCTGGGCCTTGTGTGTCTGGATTGAAATCGGAGGTCGTCGCGTCGCACTGATAGGTGACGTGTCTGCCTGCCGCTGCTTAGGCCTCTTAAATTGCAATTTAATAGAAATGGAAGATTGCAATTTAGCTGGCAGCGAGAAAGGCGAACGGAACAAAGCACTTTGAAATTCAAATTCGTTTCAGTGGAAACTATGTACTCCACATACATTTGGGGAGCATGCTCCAAATGAGCCACAGGCAACAGAGTTCACTACTTTCTACTGCCTTTTCAATTGTTTTGGAGTGCCTTCAGCTCAGCTCCACCCTTCCACCACTCACCTCCACTGGAAGTCATTGTCTTTAACCCGTTGTGTGTTCTCCAATTAAATCCGATTTCATTTCCATTTTTTTATCGCATACAATATTCATTTTCGACTTCCTCGCATCAACTTTTTGATGCGTAAGCTTGAATTTGTTCTACTACAAAATTGAATACCTTGAATATTTCTTAAACATATCCTTTTCCGTTCGCTTCCTGTTAAACTGTTTCCGACCAATCTGCGTCTCTCGCTCCTTTCTCCATCTCACTTTCGCGTTTTCGTCCCAATCCCTGAAGCACTTGCGATGAACTGGTTCCGTTTTAACTGTAACCTGTCTCTATAACTGCGAATTAATTACATCTGTAAATTCGTTTTAATGTAAATGGATCACGAGATGAAAATAATAAAATCATACAAATATTGAGAATTTTGTATTTTTATTCTGTGAATTGCATCAGTTTCCAGCTATAGAAAGTACAAAAAAGTTATGTTTTCATTTTTATCTCATAATTTTATCGATCATCGATCGGACAACACGGGTTATTTTTTATATTCGACGTATTTTAAATGCTGCCGGAAAAAGGCGCCAACGAAAAAGTCGTTTTCTTCGTATTGGCGCCAACCGGCCGATTGCAGACAGTAAATGGGCGGGGGGTTGGACGCGAATGACGGGTTGCCGTTGATGGCAGCAAGTTTGTAAACAAAAAATGAAGCTGCGAAAAACTGAAAGCTGAAAAAGTTTAATGACGTCTTCGAGCAATCGTTGGCAAAAAATCGTAATCGATTGCTTTGGCTTCCTTTGTCGACAGCTTCGTTATTACTTTTTCTCTGAAAACAATGCAGTGTCTTTTAACATTTTTTTTTGTAATCATCTCTTAGAAGAACTTTCTTCAATTAATTTTCATCCGTTTACATTTTCCTTCGCCATAAATTATTCTTATCACTTGGGAAATCTAGAGATAGTCCCTAAATTCTCATTATGCATCCTCATGCCTCTCCATTGCTTTCGTTAAATTGTCGTTAAGTACATAAAACTTAACCCAGCTGCAACTCCATTACCAAGAAGTCACGTTCTCCAACTGTCCAACTTCAATGCACAACAATAAGCTTCCCTTTTACGTTCGCTTTAAAATTTATATTCTTCATAAAAAGTTGCACTTCTCTTCAGAGTTCTACAACCATCTGGAGTGGACTGAACTGAACGGACAGATGGACAAAGGGAGCGCGAGGAAGGCGTTTTCTCCTCTTCCAAGTTCGTGCAACAAACTTTGGCAATAGTCGTCGTGGCCACAGTTGGACACCACAACAGCGTCCACACCATCCCTTTGATATACGACCATGCCCACAGCGTTCCTTCCCTTCGGCTCCCCCACACGATGTCGATACACACGGTCTCTAACGTTGATACATTTCGCTACTTCAGTCCACCCATGCCACGTTTCCGCGCCCTGTCCCTTCGCCCGCCCCCGTTCGTCGATTGTAGTGAATTTATTAATGTGTCGTCCACTGCAATTTGCTGCCTTTTCTCCCTTGCACTCGCTGCCCCCCCAGCCATCTAGCGAATGGCATTGCATTTCTATACCAAAGTGAAATGGAACACTTTATAACGTTGACGTGACTCATTTGTTATAATAATTTATGGGCTCGCCGTGTGCTTTTTACTTGTCTGAATTCCTACCATCCTACAATAAATTGTATTGTAAAAGCTCTATATTGGAAATTGCCGTCCAAGTGACTTTTGCATTCTCCTTCCTTGTGGTCAGCGACGAGGGAGGAAGACATTCAAGTAACATTGCTTTTTCTTCGAAGAACCCGTTCCTTGAGTAAGTGGATAGTAGTAGAAGAAGGGGTTCGAATAATTGTATTTGAATGTTAATCCCAGTTAACTCGGGCTTCGCTGTCAGCACCGCAGAATCTTTGATTAGTTATGGATCTGTTTCTATTAACAAAGTCGTCGGACTCGTTGTTCGTGTGGAAAGTGGAACATAAGTATTAAAATTAGGTGTTTCTGTTGTTAGGAAGCCAAGTCAAGAGGACAATGCTTCCAACGTTTAAGCATGATTCACACAGACAAAGCGAGTGACGAGACAAAGACCAGGTCGACCGTTCTTTGGTGTTCTTTGTTCTTCTTGGTGGTGGAGTCAACCTCGACAGCCGGTTAGCATTCGCTAAACGCTGGCAACACTTTTCAATAAACCGTTATTACAGACACCTAACACTCGACCGACGACACGAAAACCCGGAGACCTCTCTGAGAAGCCCGACGAAACAAAAGAAGCAATTGTATCAAATTTCAGCATCATGCAAAGACTTTGCCGCCACGATACAGACAACCAACAGACAGACAGACAGATAGGAGGAAGGACGGACAGTCTGGCTGCCTGATAGGTAAAGAACAAACATACGAACGGATGGATAGATAGACCCGAGCTTTAAATACCAGAGGCAAGAGTGCAAAAGCGCTTAGGAAACGCTCACTTATTACCGTCCGACCGTCAGCGGCACGTCTTTCGTTGGCCACAACCCGGACCAGCCCTCGGTTTTATGTCTTCTACTAGTGGTTGTTGTTGCCGTCTTCTCTCTTTCTTCTTTGTTCTGGCGGACTTGCAACTGTTGCCCGCAATGGGTTTGCTTCAAACAACAACGACAACGACGAGACCAACTGGACAGACGTCACTTTAATGACGATGATTCATCCGTTGTTTGCTGCAATTCATCCAACTCCACTCTGTAAACGATATTTAGCGACTTCTGGCGCTGACAACCCGTCTGTCCCTCCGTTCCTGCTGGCGCCTCTCGTCACCGCCTTCGATGGGTTCGCGAGGACAACCTCGGTCGATCCCTTCGTACGATATTTGCGTTCTTCATCGCATTGCGGAAGTTGTCGTTGTCGTTGTTGTTGATCTTGCGATTGTTGGCATTGTTGCTGCTGGAAGGTGGCTCAAGTCAATAAACCTGGAGCTATTCCTCGCCACTCACTCACTCGCCAACGTCTCGATATTGCAATTCGTGCGAGCGACGGTTGACAAAGAATAAAAAGGAATAGAGATAGCGGGAGGGAGGCAGGGAGTGAACGAGAAGTCTCGCAGTTGCGACTTGAACAAAGAATCATTATTATTATTATCCTCATCTTCTCGAGATGTGTGTGTGTGAGTTTGCGTGTTTCCTCTCTTCGTTCGTTCGTTCGTTAATTTGTCTCTTATGATTCGCTCGTCATTTGAATCATCTGCGCTGTGTTGACAGAATTAATATTATATCTCTCATCTCATGCGAAGTAGAACGAATTTCTGGAAATACAATGATTAAGTTAATTAAACTGAGTATGTGTTCTTCATAATCCGGTCTTCCCGTTAACAAGTATATCCAAGTATATCGTAATTAATTTTATTGTAATTCTTCTTCCTACACATTGGATATTCAGGGATTTGAGATGATTTTATTCTTTACAACAAATATCAGTATTTGAAAATATATTCTATATTTCTACAGCACGATGTAATTTCAATTAATTTAGCTTATTTCGAAGCTGAATCGAATTCAACACCAGGGCTGCCGGAATCACTTTAACTCTGCACTTTCGTGCGAAGTGTTTTTTTTTTTTGGAAAACGCTTCACTTTTTGTGCGGTGTTAACATTTTTTTTTTAGTTGTCAAAATTTGTGATTGTATTTTTTATTATAAATATTTTCGTTTTTGTCGAAAAAAGTTAGTTCAATTTAAGTTGACTTTTTCTTGATTGAAGCGGTTGCCCTCTTTCACACTCTTCCTCTTCTCAACATTGCATGCATTGCCTACACAATAAAATCAAATTAAGTTTGTATAATGGCCTTTAGTTTAATGTTTTGTTTTTTTGTGGGTCTGAACATTTGTTTGATGTGCGTTGTCATTCAATATTATTGGAATTGATGGATTATAAATCTCGGACAACAGCAATTACATTTACAAAAACAATACATGACTGACAAATTTATCCAGCTTTCGCTTTATCTCTCCCCAGTGGCATCACCATTCTCTCTCTCTCCTCTTTCCCTTCCACCATTATCGTCTGACATCCGACCGACTTCCACTGCAATTATTCATTCGGGTGCACGTCGGAGTCGAAGTTTCTTCTTGCTGCTGCTGTTGCTGTTGCTGCGGCGGCATCATCGATAAAGAAGCTCCATTTGAACCCGGCCACGTGTCCGAGAGATGCTTTAAAAGCGAGAGAGGAAGAGTGACAGAAAGGTGGAGAAAACTTCGTGCACCGAAGCCACGAGCGTTTCCAATTGACAGCTTTTCACGGACCAACAGCAACAGCGAAACCACTTCGATTGACGGGACGTCGGTGCCAGTCATCGGCGGCCGCCGCAACCGCAACGGATTTCGGGATTAGGGTCAGCAGCTTCAATTGTTTTCCACCCAAACCGAGATGCCTTCAGAATTAAAAATGTGTTTTGGAGTCTAAAAAGAATCTTACGACTTGTACGCGGTACTCGATCCTCTTTCAGATTAATTTGTAACCCTTCTTTTTTTCCTTTTGCTTCTTATTTCTTTCGATTTGATAAATTTCCGTTTCTGGTCGAGGACAATCAAATTTTTGGTTTTCCTTTTGTCCCTTTTTTTGATGTTCTTCATTTTGTCGGCTTCCCTTGTTGCCCTTTTGAAGTTTTTGTTTTTTGCTGTCTAAAACACCTTTTTATGGCTTTTTCGTCAGCCGTCCTACTGCGATACCGATGTAATTTCCCTGTCTACCATTCGCTCTAAATTAATTATTTCCCTAATTAGTTTACAAAAAAATCCCTCAAATTAACATTTTACTCACGATCTTAAATATTTCTGAAATCTGTAGGAATTCAATTAAAAATTTAATACATTTTTTTATTTTTTATTTCACTAATAATATTTATTTTTTCTCTGTTTCAGGTGAGTTCTATAACATTTTGAGGCAGCCCAGGCCACAACACCTGTATCAATAGTTAGTATAGCACCAGAGATCGTCTGTGTTGATTTCTTCTGAATTTCATCACAACAATCAAATATTTTTCATATCATGGGGAAAATTCAAAAATAATTAGGTATCTGTCGGCTGAATAACATGAATTTCGTGTATATGTATACTATGTATATATAAGTTGGGCAATTTAAATCCGATAAAAACCACCTAGAATACGTCCATCAACGCTTGAGTTATTTTTATAGACCTACAGCTGTCTTCTGTTACACTCCTATTCATCGGTATATTCGTGTTTTCAACATGAGAGAAAATATTTCGGATATTTAACAAATGGCTAACCAGAAATATTTCAAAGATCTATGTAACATATGTTGTCGAGTTTTTATTTATTTTTAATTATTTCAATTCATCATTTTCAATAATTTTGTTTTATGTGAAGCAAAAATACTTTGTTTACGACTTTGTCGACGAATAACAAACAGCAGCTGCTATTGTTGTTATGGTCATGGTTGTTGGTATTATTGTTATTGTTGTTGCCAAGAATACTCTAATGCGATATTCAAATTTGGCAATTATCTGGGTTTGCGCATCACAACAAGTTCTTTCTTTATTCTTTGGTCTTCCCCTCGCACGTTCCCTTTTTGATTTTGCTTTTTTTTCGTTCATTCTCTTTGTGTTTACAAACGAACGGTTCCTTTTTTTTTTGGCAACACTTGTATTCTTTTTTTTTTTTTTAATTTATTAAACCTCCCCCTCATCGCTGACCCATTCCTATAACAATCGTATTTATTTCGGTGTGGCCGTTTATTTTGAATTCTCTTTTTGCGTGCCACGAAAACCGCCCGAACCGTTAACGCACCACGAACTTCATCAGATAAAGCGTCCCTCCGAGCCTCCGATCCTCCCCTCCCGACCTCCGATCATTCGCCATCTGACTCTTCACACCATGAACCCCATCTCGCTCTCCACTCCCCGATTGTCCGCACGCGTGGCGGTCGCTTTGGCTTTCATCCACTTCTGTCCTCCATTTATTGACGGCCTGTCTGTCTGTCTATTCTGTGCTCCATGTCTGTTGTCTATCTGTTTGTCTGTCTGCCCTGGCTGTCGGTCGGCGGTCGGTGGGACTCCGACTGACGCATGATTTAAACAAGTGGCAGTTAATTTTACTACAATTTTCTACTCGACTCTACTTCAGTACACGAGTTCTGTCCATTTTGAACTCATCAAACTCAACTCAACCGAACTCATCCCAACCCGTTCCATTCCATTCGATGCCATGGTTTTTCAACATGCCAAGAATTCTGTGTCAAGTTCCTCTCAAGTGGGTGGGAGCCATGTGTGGAAGTAATTACATTGTGGTTTTTGTTGTTGTTGTTGTTGTTGGCCACTGCCACTGCTTCTGATTTACGTTCAACACTCACACACACACACGTATATCATTCCATCTCCCTTCTTCTTTTCGCTCTCTGCCTGCCTCCCTCTATCTATCCTCTTTGGCCACTCTTCACTTCGAATAGATTTGTCGACTGACGTCAGTTCTTGGTATGGCCAGCAGGCATGGTTTCTGGTGCTTCCTGCTTGACAAGCGGCGCTCTTGATAGATCCTTGGCAGAGTATGCTGCTGCTGCTGTAGATGGATGGGATTGACGTAGAGTGGAGCTGAGTGGACTTGAGATTTTCTGGGGAAATCATTTGGATATCGTTACATCCTTCTTTGGATGACGACGGTCGGTTGGTCGGTTGGGCGATTCGGAAAAATCGTCTTATTCTTCTTCTTCTTCTTGGGCGGCAACCAGTTCATTTTCAACCTCAAATTGGATTCGGTTGAGGAGGGTCGTGGTGCGGTTGAGAGCGCCGTTGAGAATTTCGTGGATTGTGGCCATTTCCATCGACAGGTGTAACTGTCAGAGTTCCGCTTTCCACGAATCACCGCTCAAGGTGGGAGCCTTGGTGGCCAATCATTTTGAGAACTAGTCTTAGGCGTCGGCGACCACTTGTCTCTCCCACTGCGGAACGCAGAAACCCGTTCGTTCGCTCCATAACAAGTCAAGTTGGCGTTGCCGTCGATGGTCGCTGTCGATGGCGGCTCTCGAGAGCACTAAACACTTGTTTAGCTAATTTATCGCCTGCTATCCGATCGATCGGCTAATCGTGGCAAGAGGTTACTTTGGCAATACCTCTACAGCTCTCTCGCTTCGACGTCGAATGCGATGCAAAGTGTGGTCACTGTCAAGATCGCAGGCGAACCCACGCCTTCGCCGCTCTTTATTAACTTTGGCGTGTCGTTGCCTGCGCCTCAGATGTAGACGGATGGATAGGCAGACTGACTAATGGACAGACAGGCAAACAGACGTCTGTCGACTCGAGATCGGTCGTCATTAAAAAATTCTCATGCCGTCGCATTTTTGAATTAAATCGCCTTTAACAGGTTGTTCAATTTTTAATCGTTTGAGAACCCCAATGTTGGCTTTCAATTATCTCTTGTCAATTCATCTCAATTCGTTAGTTCATAGTTTTATTTATATTTGTTTACTCACAACTAATTGCGAGGGCGTTCTTAAAATTCTCTTAGTTGGAATTGCAAAGAATTTCACATTTCATTTGTATTAATTATTCAGGGAATATTTTTTATTAATTATTCAGGGAATATTTTTTTGTTAATCATTCAGGAAATATTTTTTTTATTTATTATTTAGGAAACATATTTGTATTAATTATTCAGGAAACTCCTTTCTAAAATTACATTCCGTTCCAATTAATTTCACTGTGGGTGTGGCTCTGACCGCCCACTTTGGGGTTTATCCTTTTCCATTTGTTGATTCGTAAAAGTTAATCTTCACTCCGCTTAATTACAGTGCTATTGTCGTGTCCTGCCCTGTCCTGTTGCTGTCTTCACCCTTCCATGTTCTGTTCCGCCTTTCGTCCTTGTCCCGTTGTCGTCGCATGACGTCACTTTGTGTTCGTGAGTGTGTGTGTGAGTTTCAGTTTCAGTCAAGGTTTGATCATCATCTAAGTCGTCCTCTTCTTGTTCTCCTCCGAACTCATTCGTTCACGTTGTTCGTGCTCTTTTCGCAGTTCTTCTCTTTTGTGTTAGTTATTTCTTCATTTCTTCGTGTTTTTCTCTCTCTTTTTTCGAGGACCACCCACCCCCCTAGGCGCGCAATCATATTTCATTGTCCTTGCCAAATGTCATCCCGTCGTCCTCTTTTTTCGTTGTCGGGTGCGGATTCTGGCGCGAGTCTTGCGTGTGTGTATTTGTGTGTGTGTGCTTGTGTTAGGGTGTGTATGTGACATCGATGCCGATGCTGGGAACGTTGTCCTTGACCCAGGCCCGCATCGGAGTAGCGAGGACGACAAAGAAGGCGGACGAGTGTTCAGCAGATGGCCAAGGATCAGGAAGTCGAACACGTTCGGCACGGACCAAGGGAAGCCACAGAAAATGCATCGAATGCCTTTGACAATATTTTCCAAGAAGATACTAATGGAATATATTTTCTTTGATCTGTGCTAAATTGGATTTTAGATTGAAGCTACGAAATTTTTCTCTCTCTCCATATTTCTTCATTTTTCATGCATTGCACCTCTTTAAGATTAGAATTCTCATAAATAACTTGATTACCTCTCGTTTTTTTTTTGATTCTCATTCGACTTCTCATTCAACTTCTCATTCAGACACTTTGTTTATTTATCCAAAAACCTAATACTGCATTTTCCTCCGCATCCCTCCGGTTCTCCCTCAACTCCTCGCGTCTGCTGTTGCTGACGCATTTCGGTCTCTCTAGCAACAACAAAACTGATTGTTTATAAATACATTTTATGCGATGCTCTTCCATTCCTTCCTCTTGTTTTTTCGTCTCTTTTCCTCTTTTTCGATTCGTCTGCTTTTATGCTGTCGAAATTTAAGAATTATTTGAAGCATTGCCTCACATGCGATGCCCGATGATCGTCGTTCGACCTCATCCCATCCCTCATCTCACTTCTCACCTCTCCACGTTCATTTCGTAAATCTCTCTTCTTCTCCTCTTCTCGTGGTTTCCTAATGCCGTTAGTTATTTTGTTTCCTTACCTCATTTTATTTTATTTATCTATTTTTGTTTTTTTTTTCTTCGTTTTTAAATCACACTTTGCGCCATTTTGCTTAAAGGTCACTGTCTACCTGTCCTTCTTCTACTTTTTCCACTATCTCACTAGCATGGGTTTATTTCTCGTTGCCAACAGCTGTTGTTGTCTATCGTTGCGTTGCCAACAACTTGCGGCATCGCTGCTGTTGCATGTTTCCATTTGTTGCCGCAGTCGTCCTTGTTTTCAGATTTTCCGTGTTCGTTTTCGTTTTCATTTCGTGTAACGTAGAAAATCGTAGTTGAAAAAATAGAAAATTTAAAATGGAAATAGAATTGAATAATTAATGATACAGTGACACAAACAATAAATGCGAATATGAGCATAACACAATTCCTCACAATTTATTTATTCTTAGTTTGGTAGTCTATTCTTAAATTCGCAAAACCTTCAAACCTGCGAATAATTTCTTGTTTCACTGTATTTTAATGAAACATGACCCCACCATAAGCCTATTCTCTCTGAGGAATTACATCCCTCGATCCCTTCCTTGGTCATCAACTTCCTTTCTCTATCCATTAATCCCCATAACGACGAGAATTTAAACCCTTTGCACTGTTCCTACAACTCCCCCTTTCCTCGAATAACGCTCACACTTGTCCGAGTGGTGTAAATAAACGTAAAGCGATTGCAGGCAACGCTTAAAACTAACAACAATTTTTGCTCTAAGTAAGGGTAAACACATTAACCACCCAACAACAGGAAGCTAAACCTTTTTAAACGCACGGGAAGAGGAAGAAGGTAGCGATGAGGAGGGAGGGGGAGGAAGGGGAGCGATGAGGAGGATGGTGGAGGAAGGAGAGCTATGAGGAGGGAGAGGGGGGAAGGTCAGAGGACTCCATTGCGCGCGTGTTATCTATTAGAGCCATTTGGACGCCATGTTGGGTAGATTCCTCTTTTTATTTCTCCAACCCTAACTTCCTTCCTTCCGCTGTGTTGTGTTTTTGTTTTAATGTCTTGGTGGCATGGCGCCGTGGATAGCAACAACAATAATAATAACAATTGCAACCACAACTACAACAAAACCATCATCATCAACAACAACATTATCATCAACAACAACACCATCATCATCATCAACAACAACACCAACACCATCAACTACAACAAGGCGCAGATTAATGTTGTTTCAAAGAATTTAATCTGATTTCCTGCAAACACGACCACAGACAGACGTCGTCGACGCTTTATAATCCATGATTTCCATGTGAGCTAAAAGGCTCTAAGACACAAACACACACACATGGTCTCCCCGCAGGAATGCAAATATCTGCAATGAATTTATAAACAAAAAATTAAAAATATAAGAGGAAATTTAAAGAGTTGGATTGTTGAAAAAAAAAATACTTCACGCCTTCCTGGAGTATATCGCATATAGAGATAAGGGCGGCGACCACAACAACAAAGAACGATATCATTATTATTTATAAGAAAATATTATTGAATAAGTTAATCAACAATAATTGATGGCTGTTCAACAGTGATGTGAAGTGAAGACGAGGTGAACGAACCCTGTTAACCTCTGGTTCTTCCTTCTATTCGTCTACGTTCACACAAGTATGTACGTTTCTGGAATGGAATGCACCGCATTTAATTGATACATAAAAGTTTCGTTTTCTGTGGAATCCTCTGACGAGAGACAGACACACACACACACACGAACGCACGCACGGAAAGACGGACTACGGACAGACGTTTCGCTACTCCTGTAGTGTAGCGAATACACTTGTGCAATTGTAATACTGTATCAGGCGTCAAGCGGTGACAGACAGATAAATACATAGCGACGTAGATGGACGAACGGATAGACACATCGAGAGACAGACAGACAGATACACAGAGAGACACACCGATAGGCAGGTCGATTGTTTGCGTGGGACGGACTTTTCAAACAAATATCACAACTGTGGGACAAACGAATGGGTCTCCGATGGGGGATAATAATAATTGGTTGTTGTTGGTGTGTTTGTCCTTTTTGTTGTTGTTGTTATTATTATAGTTGTAGTCACTGTCGCTTCCATGGATGTCCTTTGAGATGGCTTATGCCAGAGACAAGTGGCGCTTGTCTCGTGCTCGAGGGTCAATAATTTTAATTGAACTCTCAGGAAAATATAATTCTACGGCAATCAAGGATAAGTATACCTTGAGTTTCCGTTTCGATGGCTAATAATTGCAACTAAGTAGTTTTGATCGACATCGGTGGGGTGAAATTTGTGCTCTTCTCAGACCATATTTCAGTGATCTCACCACCACCCGGGCTGGACATAACGGACCTTCTGGAGGCGTCCATTAAAAGCTCATTAGCAGCAATTAATATCGATATTCGAGCCTGCTGCAAAAAAGTGTCATCGATACCGCGCTCCGGCTACCGACCAAACATTTTATATCTCGTTTAAACTTTGTCCCCTGCACACACATCCATACAACACATGTACAACGGAAATGTTTGCGTTCTTCCTGGCCGGGTCGGCGCCGTCCGTCCGTCTGTCCGCCCTCGACGTCTGCGGATCAATAATTCAATGACCTGTCCGTGGCAGACGCTTGGCCTGCCACGAGCAGCGACTTGGCTAACAGTTTCTAGGAACTTGGCTAATTATAATACCCGCGAACTGAGAACTGAGGAAAGCGGGAATGGAATGAAATGGAGACCGCAAAATGAAATGGAAATGGGAAACGTGAGGGTGGGTGGGGCCAAATGCCGCTGGACGCCGCCTCCGTGGTCGTCGCAGTGGCGCCAGCCAAACATCGTCCTTGTCGCCGACCAACGAGCCGACTGAATTGCAGAGGGACGGGTGGAAAAATCTTTCAATACATTCATCACTTTTGATGCGATTTTATTTGCAGCCCTCATGTCGTTTTCGCCACAGTCAACGTTGGTCCTACGCCTGATTGAAGCCACGATACGCCCAATTAGAGTCTACAAGAAGAACCTCTCGACCACAAACTCAAGCTCGAGTTCAATATCCTCTCTCACTTCTCTTGAGGTCCTTCACTCTACTCATCCTCAAAGTCGTTACGGGAAGTTAAAAGGAAATTCTTTGTCCGAGATGTTTGTTAGAGATATTTGTTAGAGAACGAAATCTTCCATTTGAATGAGAAATTTTGGCCCGAATTTAGTTGGCAACCAACGAAAACTGACGACGAGGATGTGAAATGGGAAGACGGACGGACAGACAGACAGATAGACGGAAGGAGCATATTTTTCATTATTCCATTCGATAAATTCCATGGAACTTCATCGTGCGTTGGCGTCGATTTATTTCTGCGACTCGTCCGCCTTGGCGTGAGCAATGAATTTTAATGTCCATGGTCTGATGAGTGAATCGAATAAAGAAGGAAGGAAGGACAGGAAGGAAGGAAGGACAGGAGTAAATCGAATTCTTGATCCTCGCCCACGTCGAATCCTGTGTTCGTCCACCTTGGGCCGACTAATGCAGGGCTTCGGTCTTTTCTCCTCGTGGACCGCGTAGGATTAATCAGATTATCCATTTTATTTGGATCTTTCTTTTGGTCTCTTTCTTTCAGCAGACGATCCTCTTAATAAGGCTTCCTTTGTTCGCCGAGACTGCGTCGTTCGCTGTCCCAGCCAGAGATAAAGGATTCTAATGACTGATTGTCTGATTTTCTGCTTGTTGCCCATGTTCTCGCCCTCTATCCTCTCTCTCACTCTTAATATCCACTCAACCTTGCTCTCTGCCTCACTCTTATCTGAGCGGGGCAACAATGGCCAACCCGACATGGCTTCTTGAGGGCATGACTCACTCCACTCCACGCCTCCCCCCGCTCGTTGACGCTCTCTCTGGAGAGTCTCTTGACTCCTCCTTGCCTCCTCGAGTCGAGACCTGAGCAGGCGAGTGTGAGTTTGTTTACCAATCGGTCGTTCATTTCCTTTGTTTCCCCTCGCTCGCTCCCCTCTTTCGACGATCCCATCCACGCGATTCGTTCGTGCCTCAGGCTGGAGCACATGACGGCGCCTCGTCTAAAAATAGACACAAGCCACTCGAGAAGGATCGAACGGAACGCGAATTCCTTCCATCCCTTCTTCTTCGTCGTCGTCTTCTCCGTCTTCTATTCCTGAAGGATTATTATCTTACTGCAGTTGTTGTTTTCCTTGTGAACGTTGTTCTTATCTGAACCTGGTTCTTGTTATTTGAACCTTGTTTTTGTTTCCTTAGGGTGACATGTGCGCCTGTTGCTCGTGCTGGTTTCTGGTTCAAGGAGCAACCGACAAATGCTTGTTGGTCGTTCGATGGTGGAGGTTCCTTGAAGTGGGTCCTTCGGGGACTTTGTTGTAGTTGTTGTTGTTGATGCAGGTTCAGTTGAGACGCTGAACTGAAGGAGCGGGGGAGGACAAAGATTAGAACGATGGGATTTCCCTGAGGCATCGGAAACCGAAACTCGATACTTCTTTGAGAAATCTTCCATGGGTTACGAAGGGTTATGAAATCGAATTTGAACCTTCTGTATAAAGTGGAATTTCCAATAAAATATAAAAATTTCTCACAGTCAGACGATGTTTGAATTTCATTGCATTTACTTTTTCTTTCTTTGAACAAATCAAACATAGGTGTAAATGTTTGACCCACAAACCAGATGGTTTATGGACCATCCGAAATTACGTGCGAATAAATAATTATCCATTTCTTTGCCTATCGTCGGTTTTCCTTCGAACTCGTAATTAAAATCATCAAGGAGAAGAAAATATGATTGCGCACCATTATCTAAGATCTTCGTCATGATCTTCATGTCTCGTGTTTGTTGGGTGTTTCTTGATTTCGCCTTTTGTTTCATGCTCACGACTTTCCGCCGTATCCGATGTATCATGTGTGTGTAAGTGGAAGTGCTAATGTATGTATGTAAGCGGCGGTGTCAGTGTGTGCGTGCCGAAAGCTTAAGTGTTTTGTTGGCTATCGTTTCACCAATCGTTGGCGCTTTAATTAAAACCACTCGCAGACATGCATTTCAACTAAATCGTAAATTTAGATTAGCATCCGCGGAGCCGGCTTTCGCACTTTCCATTAGGCAAAGATACAGACAGACAGACAGACAGACAGACAGAGAGAGAGAGAGAAAGAGGGATGAGACAGAAATGAAACACACAACAGATGTAAAATTAAACCACATCATTTACAACGTTTCCTTTCCTTACTCCGATTCCGATTCATGAGACTACGAGTCCATTCAATTATTGTATTTTACATAATTGCTCAAGGTTTCATTCCGTAATTAGCAATGATAATGATATTGTTCTTTAATGAGTTGAAATTACTCAAATTCCACAACAACAATATCTACTTTTTGAATCTAATCGGAAGATTCCATCAATTGAGGTTGGGTCAATTGCCGGCGACGAAGACGTGTTTGTAATTGAGTGACGGAAAGTATTTTCGCGAATTGTCATCCGATCCACAAAAACAACAACAACAATGACAACAATAATAATGACAAAAACAACAATAATGACAACAACAACAATAAAAAGAAGAAGAATAATAATAACGACACGACAAACATAAACTAATTGACGGCAATAAATATTTGAGATGTCAAATAAAACGCGAAGCAAACTAATTGAGAAGCTCTCGGAGGAGGCTTCTCTAACGACTGATCTTCATCCAACTGAATGACTTTCTGTCTGTCTAGCTATCGGTCTATCTGTCTGTTCGTAGCTCATTGCTTCACATATGAACATAAATAACCAATTATTTTACAAGAATGTTAACTATAATTAAAATGAAAACCCAATATAAATAGATGCTATATCATCATTGGCCTTCAGTTGGTTCAGTGATTTAAACTAAACAATGAAATCCCTTTATGTGGTTTTTCAAATCAATCATCAATTCTAGTGATAATGAAAAATTCACAGCCGTCTCACGTTTTTGCAACGATTGGCAAATCTGAATCCACTCAGGGATTCCCAGGGGCCATCGAGGCCACATGATAAGAATGATAATCTCAAGGTTCTCGACAGAAAGAAATCAAATTTATAGGGAAATTACACAATTTATTGCAATCTTCAGAATGAATTTGTTTCATACATATGCACACAAATTCTATGTAGAAACCATCTTTGTGTCAGCACTGAAACGAACGAGTGATATTTACGATTATTGTGTTTTTGGCTGTAATTTAGAATCTATTCATTTCACTCTCATTAGAATTCACCTCGGTACTTGGGTAAAAATCCATATGGTGCAATCTGTTATTGTTGTTTACTCGTAAATGAATACAAAATCAAATAAAAGCTGAAACGTTTTCCTCATTGCATTCCGTTGTGATGCACCTCGCTTCCCCTCTACCCTTACCTTTCTTTCATTCCATTCGATTCGATACGTTTCGTAAATAAAAGTCGAAATGCGTTTTCAAGTTCGCTGAACTTTTGCTGCGCCTTCTCCAAAAGAGCCGAAGACGATCCGTTCGTTTGTTCCCCTGTCCGTCCGTCCGTCCCTCTGTCTGTCCCTGTGTCTTTTCTTCGAATTGTTGATCAACAGAGAGCTGCGGTGGTCGAGGGCGAAGTATTTTAATGATCGGCACAAGTAGGAACAAGCATTTGCTATAACAGCCGATAATGTTTCCTGAACTCAAGCGATCGAGGTGAATAAATGGTCTCTGCACCTCACTTGGGGTGTGATGTAAATTTCACCACGCTTTGTCTGTGGTCAGTAAAGTAATCGGAATTTGAATCGAGATTTCCAATTCAATTTCTTCCTTCCCTTTGAAATAATTCGTTAAATGGAACCTCTTGAGTGGAACCTCCAGTGAACTTCAATGGATAATAAATCAACGAGGAAAAGGAATTCAAACGTACTTAAATATGTCAAATGAAATTTCCATGAACTGACCCCGAGTCCACTCGGCTGCTCCATTTCCACTCGATGCAGGTTTTAATTGCTTTCCATCTGTCTCGACGGTCATCTGCGGTCGACGAACTCGAATAAATTAATGTTTATTGCCGTTTTTTTTTTTTGTAATTGTTTTCACTGTCGTTTTCAGTTAATAACTACTTTCATCTCGCTCTGCCTCCGTCCACTCCATCAAGACTTTCAATGGAAGCCGGTGCGAGACGCCGCTCGTATTATTAACCTAGTTTTCTCCCAACCGTTTATCGTCCTCTCCGTGTCCGAGTTCTCATTCACTCACATGTTCATTTCAACGGAATTAAATTGAAACCGAGATTTTCCATATGACTTCTGCTCCATGTCCATGAAATTGGACATCGTTCCTTATTATATCTTAGTTTAAATTTTTTTCTTTGGCATCGTTGCATTTAAAATTCTAGGTAATGTTTTTTGTTTCCGTACTTATTAGAGAGAACATTTGATTTTCATCTTTATTTTTCACTTTATCCCAATTTCCTTCGTCCCATCATCCCTTGCTCAGCTTAAAGTTGACTATGTTATCAATTTTCCATATTCAACATTCATGTTCGACGCTTTTTAATCTCTCAATCGCTGCCCGCGACCGCGGACTGAATCGAGGTTGGTGTTTGTGGAGCGCGGTTCGTTTCATGGATGGGTTGATTCGGAATCGGCTTTGGTTTTGGCTTTGGCTTCGATTTGGCGACCAGTTCGTTTAACGCAAACAATACAAGGTGCTTGCGGTTTCGGGGGGGGATCGGGCGAGGCGGCCACCGCGTGTGCGCTTTATTTACGCAGTCGATATTTAATTGCAGCACAGCGATTTCGCTTTGCGATTCCTCAATTGCACGATTTCTCAATTCAAATTGTGCTCTGGTGATGTTCGCGTTGTGAGAGGGGAGAAGATTGGGGAAGCACATCATAAATGTTAATGGATTGAAAGAATCGCCAGCGTTTGGTTTGTCGTGTGTTTATTTCGAGCTTCCGTTCCCTTTTGTGGAAATTCTATTATGATATTTCTCTTCTTTTTGTTCTCTTCTCAATCAGCGCAATTTTCGAATGCTCTCAACAATAGAATGGAATTGGAAAAAATACATAGACGTATGTATTTATGTACATTGTTGATATGAAAATCTCTTTGAGAAGATATGCACAAATTAGATTTCAATAGAATCACTTTGGAAAATTATCAATCTAAAAATATAATTCAATTTGAAATTCAATTGCGCTTCTCAAACTATTCTCAATGATTAAAGATAGAAAGGTCTGTGAGAGAATAAAATGAGTAAAAAAAAAAAATAAACAAAAATTCAAAACTCTCTAGTAAAATTACAGAATGATAATTATTCTCATTATCTTCATTTCTTCAACTACTCATTATCTCGCTTTTTCTCTATCATTCTCCCGCTCTCCCCCTAACACTCCATATCTCCAGGGTTTTCATCATTATTCTCAGCCCACCGGACACTTTTCCTGTTTCCGTCTTGTTCTCTCCCTCCCACATTCTATTTGTCGGTTCCTATCTCTATTTTCCCACGCGCACTATTTTTTTCTCTCTCTCTCTCTCGTCTGCATTCCTCGACTTTTCGTGCACAGCATTCGCAACGGAGGAAGTTCCTGCTGCGAACGTCTCCAGTCGCAAGTTTCCTAATTAAATTAATTATTTGCATAAAATTCTACAATTAGGGATGCACTTGACGAGTTAAAACTCCCGCGCCCCTTCCTGGTTCCCCTCCCGACGTTTTTCTGTCTCTTTTCCTCTCTGTCTCTCTCTTTGACAGTCTCTGGCTGGTTCATTTGTATGCGGCGGATGAGAGTCGAAGTTATGCCAGAAATTTAATTTCGAAAAATGTCTCAACAACTACATCAAGAGCAACAACAACAAGAGAAATAGCAAAAGGAGAAACAACAAAAAGAACAAAAACAACAGGAATTGCATCAACAATTTTATTCATAAATAATAACAACAATTACATATGACAACAAGAACAACAAGTACGACAACAATTACATACAACAAAAACATTTCTGGTGCAGTGAAAAATTCCGAACGCTTGAATCACATCCAACGATGCGTGTGTGATGGGTGTGCGTGTATATGTGTATCTATGTATTTAATGTCGTTTTGCATGCCCATGTTCTCGGTGTGGATTGTGCATGTGTGCGTTTCATATATAGCTGAGCGGAAACATTGTGAAGCAACTCATGAATTTTCATTGATACTAATTTTAACATTATCGTTTTTTTTTCTTTTGTTTTATTTAATTTAAACATGACCATGGATTGTTTTTTTTTGATCGTTTGTCATTTCCCAGAACAATAAAATTAGTTCATGAGCAATAAAGTTTAAATTGATACATGTTTTTCCATTGAATGTTACAAATAGAGTTTTCTACAAATTTCACAAGAAACATTGATACGATTTGATGCTTATGCTACTTTCTCGTTCTGAGTAATTTCATTCATGCGACACTCATACGCAATGGTGTATTTTGAAAGGCACACGAAATTCAATTTTAAAATTTCTCCCCATTGAACAACTTGGTAAAATATTTTTATATTCATACTTTTTTCAGCCACCTTTTTAAAGCTCTCCAGACGTCCCTCTCAGTTTCCATCCCATCCCTTGAGATTTTACGCTCGTCACGCATCCAATTAATCGATCGATTCCAATGCTCGGTGTCTTCCACGTCGCACCGATTGCATTCCATTTTCCATCAGCTCCGCTCCAATTACGACGCGCACAAATTGACATCGCAGCTGACACCGGCGGACGCTTCATGACGGAGGGAGTTGGATGTGAAGGTGGGGGAGGGGGAGAGAAACACAGATTATCTCCATCTCACTGAAGCTGCCACTCTCACTGTCGATCTGTCGATTTCACTGCATTTGCAAACGAACACCAGCGAATGAGGCGTTCGCACTTTCTCTCTTGTTCCCTCCATCTCTCAGTTGGCCTCTCCATTTTTTACTCTGTCTCTCTCTGTTCCCCACCGGCCGACGGATTCTCACACGCACGTATTTGCACTTCCGGCCAAAGATGGACGCGTTTCCGGCACTTTTTTTTTTCGAAATCTAGACTAGGGCGAGTTTATTGTATTAAATTTTCGTTGTTATTTTCGCATTTGCAGCTGATCTTCTTTATTTGTATGCTTATTTTTGTCATATTCATATGTATTTATTCATCTTATTTGCTTAATTTTCTACTATTTACATTAAACATTATTGTTTTATGGGGCCACTTATTTTATCGCCGGCGAACGGAGGGCGACTGGAGCTGCATTTGCGTCATCAGGCGCATGGGGGCGGAAACGTCCGTCGAGTTGTTGGAGAATGTTTTTTAATCCAATTTAAACCGCTCTCGAAAGAAAAACACAGTTCAGGTTCAGAATTTTTTTTAATTGGCGGTTTTCCGCTCTCAGTATGATTTTATTGGTATTTTTTTAACTTGTAAAAATAAAAAAAATATATATAAAAATTCACATTAAAATAACTTTTTATAAAATTGTTCATATTTTTCTTCCCACGACGGAATTTATGTCATTTTTCATAGGAAATATTCATTTCAATGAATAATAAAAATTTTTCATATGTAATCATTATGGGTTTTTCGAAGTAATTAAAATGCATTTTTAATTGAAAGTCATCGTCAGTCATTGATTACTACGCAATTTTTTATGGTTTTAAAATATATTTCCATATCAATTAAAGGTCGAAAATTTAAATCCTCTTTATTGAGAAATTATTCCAATTTTTTTTTTACGTATCATAAATTTTTATTGCTTCTGAAACTTTAGTAAGACCTTCCGGCACTAGTCTTAAACTCTAGAGTCTAGACCCAGACATTTGCTGAACCTCCTTCTTCAGTTTTCCTGTCTTGTGCAAACAGTTGCTCAACACGATTTCCCTTTACTACGTCATGACATGCGAAGTTAATCCTTCATTGCCTCTTCCTACTTTCGGCTCACATCAGTTTTCATTACCTCTAACAAGGCTTTTATGGCCAAAGGGATGGAGGAGAAATAAATACTGCTGGCCCATTACGCTTTCTAGCGTTCCTTCTTCGTAGTTCTTATCGCTCCCGGAGATTGTGTCTGCCTTCATTCTATCACAACTCCTATATTTTCTTTCGTATCTTCGGTAACATGAAGTTTCTTGGTCCCTTATATCTCATCTCAGAAACGGCCTATCGCCTCCACTATTTCTATAGTCTACTCTAGACTCGAGTCGACCTCTCTCCTCCTCCACCGACGAATGTAATTAAACCCTCATTCATTACATCATCATTTGCAACTTAATGTCGACTCTAAGTACAGTACTTTTTTATTTTCAGCGAATTGTACTTGCGGTAGCGACTTGTTTATGTTACGTCGTTACCTTCGTAACGTAACGTGTCGTTGTCGTTATTGTTTTTGTTGTTGTCGTCAATGTTTTTGTTGTCGTCACTGTTGTTGCTGTAGTCAATTTTAATGATCATCAGACCAGTTATAAAAATCATAAAACGTCGCCGTTGTCCAAGAGTCGGCGCCGTTGTACCACGACGAGGACGAGTGTCTGCGGCGAGGGGGGAGAAGTAGGAAATGGATGGAGCAGGAAGGAGGGAGTCATTCATTCAGTAGTTGGGTTTACAACCTGGCTTCATGGTTGTCGAACACGCTCCAAGCTCGCGACTCGACTTGACTTGACTTTTTTACGGTGACAACGAACTTCTTATTTGCATAATTTATTACGATTCATGCGATTTTCCATTTACTATTGGCGATTGGCGACCTGCAGCGAGTGGGCAATAATTATTGGGTCCTTAAGAAAAACAACAACAATCATACGAATCGCCATCATCGAGATTTAACCACTACATGAGCATCGTTGATGGACTCCAGGAAGTTTCCGGGAAATGATGAATTTTAATTATATGCGTGTTGATATTTAATTTCGTTGTAATTGAATTAAACCTCATTGAGGGGAAGGAAGAAGGGGTTGAAATTATCATTAATATGTTCCTTCAGGGCTTGATAAATTAGGCGAAAAGGAAACTCCTCACTTTCGTTTAGAAAATATTATAGTTTATTGTGAAATAA
This sequence comes from Coelopa frigida, assembly GCA_017309665.1. Taxonomy (NCBI): domain Eukaryota; kingdom Metazoa; phylum Arthropoda; class Insecta; order Diptera; family Coelopidae; genus Coelopa; species Coelopa frigida. The sequence goes on from CM029561.1 coordinate 23,682,020, forward strand.
TTAATTTGACATTGTTGTTTTTTTTTGTAATTTCATGAATTCGCTTGTTCAATTGACCTTCATGATTATGAGAATTTACATTTACATGTTAATCATACCACCCGTGGTCCATGCTATTGTTAATGTGCTATATTAAATGCTTTCATTCGGTGTTTCATTACAGTGAATTAGTTTTCGTTGAAAAACAATATTCCAATTAATGTTAAATTTCACGATTCAGTGATTTGTTCGATTGTTCTGAATTTATGTTAATTTATTTTTAATTCTGCCTTATTGGAATGCAAATATTTGTGGAAATAATTATGAAGTAAAAAAAATATGTTATTTTGATTTTTTGGCTTTATGGAATACAAATATTTATAGAAACTATTTATGAAATTAAACGTGTAGATCCACAAATTCAGCTCCAATGAAAATTGAATTCATCTCAGGCTGAAATTGAATACAAAGTCCGATGCCAACATGTTCCAACCACTCCAACCGTTTCATCAAGACCGTCCTTCATCTAAGGATCGTGTTGCGAACGAGGTCTCACTATGGAAGGCGTATTCAGTGTAATCGTTTTCCACAACGACTTTGCGGTGACAGAAAATTTGCAAATATCTGTCGATGGTCGTGAAGTTGCACTATCTGACAGAGGGAGAAAGAAAGACAGAGAGGGAGATGGGAGACCGGTTTAAAAGCTGATAAAAATTGTCGCTATCGCTTTATCGTTGCATTATCAAGTGTGTGTTGACAACGAACTTGTTCAAACAACCTGCGAACAACATTTTTTTTATTACTTGACAAAAAATAGAGAAAAAATAAACAAGAGCCACAGAGAAGACCCTTCAGTTTGGTTAGTAAACCATATACGATAATTGAATTTATCAATATCACCACTACAAATACAACAAGAACAACAATAACAACAATAAAAGCCGCTCCCCAAACGAGTGATTCAATGATAAATTCTGTCGTTTGTCATTCGATCCCTTCTCAGTCATCAATTGAACAACTGATTAACACTTGAGTAAATTTAAATATTGTTGTTGCTCGCATTGTTGTCACTGTCAATGTTTTGTTGTTGTTATAAATTGTACAGTTGCCGGCAAAATAAATACCACAATTATTATGATCATCATCATCATCCATCGTCATTATCTTCGTTGTCTTGTGCTCCAGTAAAAGGTGTGAAATGTGATATCCCAGCGCTGATCATGATATAATTTTCAATTTCAATAGGCAACCGTCTAAGAACTATATAATTCATACAACACACATTGAGCCGACAACAACAACAATAAATACAATAACAACAAATACAGTAACAATAATAGTATGAAGCTATAATCAACAATGACGAAGACAACAATTGACGATGAATTGGACGACCAGACAATATCTCGTAATTGAGTGATCGGCAGATATTCAGGGCGAGTGGGAATCGCGGGAAGAGTTGTGAAATGCAACACCCGGAACTTTGTGCATGATAGTAAAGAAAAGAAAAGCAAAGAAAAGAAAAGAAGAGAGAGAAAATGTAGAGCCTGCAAGATATTCTCTTGAAATATCAAAGGATTGAGGATTATAAGGATTCTCTGCTGTGTCTCACTTTAGTTCCAGGAACTTCTTGTTCAGATTCGCAACCTTTGGGCCCAATTGAACTCAGTCGTTCTCCGAATCAATACATTAATTCCATGGAATATCAGAGATTTTCCCATGAATAAGATTATTTTCCATCTCTTTCGATTATCGTTGGCTTCCCCGTTTGTTGGTGCTGTCAGCTCACAGCTCACAAAGACACACACACACCCATACAGACATCGGTGGCAAGTGTTAAGAACGAAGTCCATGGAACAGATTCTATTTAAATGAAGCGAGATGTTGACGATGTTCACTATCCGTTCTTGTTGTTGGAGTTGTGCTCGAAGTGTGGGGGTTGGGGGGGATGATGTTGGGGTTGGTGGTGTCATTGGTCGAAGAGGGTTGTGGTTGTCAGCCGCAGGAGGTGGTGTTCATCGTCGTGAATGTTGTTGTTGTTGGGGATGACGCTGTCGTTGATGGATGAATGAAGGAGCTTCTTGATTTTTGCTTTTCCTGACGATTCGAGTTCCCGCTGGTTTCAGTTTTTGTTGTTGTTATTCTTGGTATTTTTTCTTCTTATTGTTGTTGTTTTTGTTATTGATGTTGTTCTTGTAATGGCTGCTGTTGTCGTTCAAGGATTTTCAATAATTTATTGAAATTAATGATAGAGCAGGGCATCGATACATCACGCCCATGAAGGAGAGAGATAGAGAGAAAGGGAGAAAGAGAGAAAAAAGGAGGAGTAGAAGAAAGGGAGGTGGGGGAGAAAATGATGCGAAATGAAAGCAGACGGGGATTATGAAGGATCCTTTTCTTCTCTAGCATCGGGTTCAAGTGTCAAATATTGTGCTATCACATCGTGAAGAACGCCACAACGTGGAAGTTGGTAAAGTGATGGAAATCGATGGAAGCATCTGCACCTCGCACCCCAACCATCGCCTCGAGTCATCGATGACATCTTTGCACTAAGCAGACGACCACCGCCTCCAGGCATGTCCTTGACTACAAAAGGACACCACTCGACTCAACCGAGGCGGATGATTTTAATTGGATTCTGCCTTATCCTGCGTTGCGTATCCTTTGAGTTTGACTGATGGACAAATACCCTTTCTCTCTTTCCTTCTCTTTTCTTCCTTTCTTCCTTCCGTTCATTCCTTGGGAACTTTGCATGACTTTCGGTCAACTTGTTCTGGTCGCCTGGAGCAGTTGAAATTGATTGATTTCGCAATTTAACCAACTCAAAGCAACCTCTATCCGGTGGTCTGGACATAGTTTCAGTCCATTGCTCCATTGGTTCACCACTTCTGGTATAATTGGAGAAATCCAAATTCATGGATCCCATTGAGATGGAGGAGGAAATGGACGAGGTAATGGCGTTGGGAATTCGCTCTTTCTCCACGCCATCCCGCTCCTCCCCAAACGGAGGATGCAACAATGGTCGGCAACAAGGTGACGTCATCTTCCATTCCCCAGTCGTTCCACCAAACCAACGTTATTCAAAGGAAAATTAAAAATTAACTACTTTTTGAGTGTTGTTTGAGGAAATGTTCATCATTTTTCATTTCTTCCAGTCGTTGTTTTTGCTATTTGAGCAATTGTCCATTTTATTATTGTTTATTTTTTTGCAATTATTTGAATTTCTCCATTCGAGTGGTCGATGACGAAATGGAAAAAATCGTTGTCGAAAGAAATGTTAAAAAGTTTCGCCAAAGAGATGAAAATCAAACGTTAAGAGGAAACAAACAAGGAAGAGGAAAGTTAATTTTGTCCATCTCTATAGAGGAATATATACCAATTTGATGAGATAATTGATCATTAAATTTTGAAATAATGAAATTATAGAATCTTCAACTCGGTATCTTTCCCCCATTGTACACTATGCTCTAGTTTCATCAGCATCGTGTCCTTCTCTATCTCCATCGCCTCCCCACTGCTGGATAAAATAAAGCCGAGAACTAAGCTAAAGTATGCAATGCAATTATTTTCCTGACTTTTCCGATCCCCCAACGCTCGTGGACGCCCACTGCAAAGGGCCAACAACAAGGTCTTTATGAACATTTCACTGTCAGCGAATGGAATTTCGCTTACATGAACTTTAATTCGAAAAATAAATAAAAAAATTCTTGGAATTTATAAAGTTTGAATGCTCCGCAGCGATGCGACAACGATGATGATGATGACGACAACGGCGACCCTAGAAGTCAATTTCATTTGCAATTTTCACCCTCCCTGCAGGACGATTTAACTGTGGCTAGTTCACTCTTCACAGCATCTATCTCACTATTCATACTCTTGATATCCCTCTTCACCCATACTTTCTCACTTTCTCAAACAAACGATCTCTCTTTTCATAACTATCTCTCTTTTTATTTAGAACTATCTCGTTTTTTTATACAGAACTATCTCGTTTTTTATACACACTATCTCCCTCTTATTCCACACTAACTGATCTCTCGTTCTCTTTTCTTTTCTCTTCCCTCTCGCACAGACTCTGCTCGCTGACAATAACGCGTCTGTCCATCCTGACCCCGCTGCCCGGCGACATGACGTCCCTCTCGCTGGCCGTGAAGATGCAGAGTTCGAAGCGCACGCTGCGCTCTCACGAGATCCCCATCACCAGTGGCGGGCTGCTGCTGCAGCAACCGCTCTCGGCCGCCAGCAACCTGCAGCATCTGCAGCAGCAACAGCAGCTCCAGCAACAGCAGCAGCAACAGGGAAATGCGCCGTTGACTGCGGCTCAGCAGACGGCATCATCCAGTGGAGCGTCAGGTGGAGGAGGAGGAGCAGGAGGCGGAAGTGGTGCTGGTCAACAGGGCGGGTCCTCGAACCTCGGCACGCCCCTGGGCGGCGGCAACGTGGGCGTGGCAGCTGGACTCCAAGGCGGCTCCATGCAGCAGACGGCCGGAGGAGGAGGCGCCGCCGGATCTGGAGGCGGATCGGGCAGCGCGACGCCGCTCTCGGAGACGGAGCTGGACTTGCACTTCAGTCTGCAGTATCCGCACTTCATCAAGAGGGACGGCAATAGGTACGTACGAACTATCCCCGTTGTATCAGTGTGTGTGAATGTGCATAACGGTGTGCATGTGACGTCCCTCTGGCCTCGCATCTACATACATACAATCATTCTCACATACGCACATTTATTGATCGCCTGCCTAAGTAATTGCTCACTAACTCATGCGAACGATGCGTCCATCATTCCGTCAGTCCTTCCGTTCCTTCCTTCCATCCCTCCTTCCGTTTTTTCCTTCCGTCTGTTTCGAAGTTTCTGACTTCCTGGTGAATTTTGCATTTCTCGTTTATCTTTCTGTCACTCCCTCGCATCTGGCATCGCTGCATGTGAGGGATTTGTGATTTTATTTTCTATAATTGGTTCTATTTACATCCATGACATCCATGGTCTGTTTTTATTTGACGTCTAATTGACTTCGAGAAATGAGTTCACTTCGCAGTATTTCATAACATTTTCATAAATCCATAATCCTTGATAATTTCAAAACGAAGGCATAATCGAGAGTCAATTAGCAGTCTATTAAGAGTCTGTAATTAATTTAGTGTTAAGCAGCTTTTGTCGATATGCTAATCCCAAATATTTTTCGATTGTCCCATACATTTAATGAACCCAATAAAATTCAACTACCGGAGTTGGTGAATCACGATATTCGATTCATTTAACACATTTGGTGTATAGCTATAGATCCCACGTAGATAAATCCACTCTCATATATTTTCGTTTCAAGAAATTCTCAATTTATCAGTAGTTTTCATGGTCACATGGTAAAGGGTCCGGCTATTTCCATTATTAAAACTGTAGAAATTTGCAAACTTTCCAAACTCAATCACTTCCTCATTTCAGTGTTCAATGTTGAATTATATTGATTTGTTGTGTGTCCTCTAATGGATTAAATAGTGTGTCTTATGTTTCTCCGTTTGATTTCTGTATAATTTTTTCTCTTTTATTTTTGGTTTTGTGAATAAAAACAAACAAACAAACAAACTTTACCACTTCTTATCTACCACCGCAAATTCGAATACAACTTGTAAACTACTTCTCACCGCCCTCCGTCCACCGAAAAAACTGTGCATATTATATATGTATGTGCCCATGTGTAATTACTGTAATTACTGTGTATGTAAAATTATAACGATGCTCCACCGCAATACTACCAACAACTATATATCGATATCGTTAATAATGAAACCCCTGTAGTACTACTCGCTATGGTTACAATTTGCCTTTCTTCCGAAATCATCCCCACAGACTGGTCATTCTGCTGCAGCGCCGCAAGAAGTACAAATCGCGCACCATCCTCGGCTACAAGACTCTCGCCGAAGGCATCATCCGCATGGACGCCGTGCTCCAGAAGTCGATGGACATGACGGTCGAGCTGACGGCGTCGGGGAAAAATGGACGGCCCGGCACCACGGTCGCGTGTCTGCGGGCCGAGCGTGTCTCTTCCATTCCAGTCGATCATGACAACAAGAACAACAACAGCGTCCTTCTGGCAGGTGAGTCCCGAACCCAATCATAACTCTTACCAATTACCTTACCTATTCCAATTCGAAAACACCAAAGATCGATATTCCTTCTAGGATTATTTCTATTTCGGTTCGGTTCGGTTAATTTGAGAAACATAATATCGTTCTCGATTGGGTATTTTCGTATGAGTGCTGTAATTGTAATATTTGCTTACAAAATGCTGTATATATTTTAGATCACTCCATCTCTTTTAACACCTCTTTAACACGATCTCTTCGATTTTTCATTTAATATCTGGTGCTTTCACAACGAATTTGACCCGAATTAGAGGTTTTTGCCCCTTTATCATATGTCTGACTGTAACTTATGGTCTTATATTCCACCACATTAATCACAATAATTGATGCCCGATTCAATCAATACCACTATCATCAGAATTCCCTCCTCGTAGCATTCACATCTTTTATTTATCGCATTCTTTACTCTCACTCTCTCTCTCTTTCGCTCCTCTCTTCCCTACTTGCACCCACTTCTTAAGAGTTGAGTTGAGTTGGGTCCCCTTTGGTATTTTTTTTTTGTGTTTGTTGTTTTTGTACTTTGGTGTCAATGCACTTGAGAAGGAACGGTTTTTGTTGGGATTTTCCGTAGGTGAATACTCGATATTATCACTTGTTCTCGCCAGGTCTTTATCTTCAATTTGAAGTTGAGGTTTCCTCGTTCTGTCGATTTTTCGAGTATCATCGTCATCGTTGTTGTAGTTTTGTAGGTTTTGTTTTCGATTTACCGAATGAATCAGATTATTTATTTTTATGTCTTCACACCCATGTCTCTTTCTTTCTCTTTGTCTTGTACTATATTTGACAATCGATTTTCCTAATTGTGGCTCCTACATTCCATTTAAAATTGATGACTAGTTCTATTTATATGTCGGAAAGTAATTAAATTTCACTCGGCAGTCTTTCCTAAGTGTGTCCGATCGATTGTCCATGTGTGACAATCGATTGACGCCTTCATCAATTGATTACCCTTTGTGCCCAATCACAATCTTGCCTTGTTTTCACTTCGAATCGCGGGATGGTTTTTGATCGATTGGGTCGGGTTCCGTCCGACATTCTTTCAATTTAGCAGAACGTCGACCCCTCCTCCTTGGTCTTCCTTCAGGGCGGGTCTGTTGACATTCAACATGCCTTGTTATCCAGATCGGTGATAAGCTTTTTACATTATCCTGGGCCGTGTCTTCTAACCTCTCCCCTCCCTCAGTGCATAACACAATACGATTAACTGCAGCAAAAGAGACCGTCTTTGCCTTCACCATGGCGCGCGTTTTCAATTTTCTCGCCCTCGCCGCAACTGGAGCGACAATAATTTGAGATTATCCAAGATTTCGGATCCCCCAACCATGGCCCTCTTCCCCACAGTTCTGTCCCTAATCTCTATTTACGCCGATGTGTCGACATTCATCGAAACACGGACGACCGAATGTCGCGTTCGACTCCTTCCGGCCCGACCTCGGGCTGTTTCCTCCGGCCCTCGAGGTCCCCCTCCAGCCGCGAGATCGTGACGATGCTCTCTAATCTCAATAATAATAATGAAAATTAATTCTGTTTGCTTTGTTGCTGTTGCTGCTGCTGCCGCTGCACTTAATGGACTAATTAAATTTTATGTTTACGATAATTGCTTGTTAAAATTGCATAGATACAGATCCACAGCCTCGGCTCGGACCTCCGTTGAGGGGGCTCCGAGAGTGGGGTGAGAGCTGTTGGGTTTGTGTGCCTCCAGTTGTTGGATGTGAAAATCTCTCCGAAAATTTCTTGATAAAAAAATGAATGCTTCCGTGTCGGGCCATTGTTTCCGAAATCCCCTCCTGTCGTTCTTCTCCTCCGTTTTTCCCCCACAACTTCTTCCGCCACGAGCGAAGAAATCCGAGCAAAACAAAGAAAAGTAAAACGAAAACGATATCGGAGGAAATTTCTTCCGCATTCGGTGCCAGAAATAACCGGGATGGACTTAAAAATAGACGCGGAATCCAATTTCGAGCCGGGTGCCGCCGCCGGCCCTCCTTTGTTGAGTGTCTGCGGGAAAGATTAGGACGAGGAGGAGAAGGAGCGGAGGTGGCCACTGACAGAGGGCGTCCGTCCGTCTGTCGTTCTGAAGGCGCTTTCAATTAGCCGGGATTCGGTTTCCTCTTCCTTATGCTCCATCAATTATTGAAAAGGTGTGGCATTAGATTGGATGACGTCGGCGAGATGATTGGGTCCTGATCCCATCTTCTTTTAGCTCTCTCACCCTCTCAGTATCTGGGGATCGTTCACGGACTCAAGTGCTTTGTTTCCCTCTCTGTTTACTCTTTCCATATTTATGAATTGCTTTCCAAATTAGGTTTCTTGTTGATACTTTGGAGAAACTTCTTGACATTTTCTCCCCCGTTTGATCCTCGCTCGGTTTCACCTTGGCGTTCGCCTAAAAGCATGCAAAACTTTCTGCAGAACGATGCAAAAAGAACTGGAAATCTAAATCTTCTGTTGTTTCGCAACTTTAGCTGCACTCTCTTCCCTCCCTCCCTCTTTCTCCTGTTGTTTATCTGGTATCCTAGGTAATATTCTTCTCCTCTTCCTCTTGCGCCTCTTCCCAGGGTCCGCCTTTTGTTTTGCATTTCGTGCAACTGAAAACCGCGAAACATCGTTGTTCGCGTTGCGACGCACTTAACTTTGAATTTATTCATATTGTGGTTGTTCCTGTTGCAACCACTTGTCACTTTTGCGGTTATTCCCGAAGAGACCCCGAGGATCTCCGCGACGGCAGACGAAGGTGTGCCCTTATTGTCAGATCGGGTTTCGGGGAAAAACTATTCGGAGTCAAGTCCGTGCTTCTACTCTATATTTCCTATTCCTTTGTATATCTTCCTCTACGGGTTCTCTCTATCGTTTATGTTGTTTGAAATTGTCCCCACTTCACCACTGCACCATCCCCATCTGAGGTTTTTCCGCCACCCTCCCCTCTCTCCGATAATTGAACTCGTCTTGCGTGACTCTTTGAGCGACTCCCGGCCCCTTTTGGTCCCCTTGCCAGCCCTCGTGTACAGCGTAAAATTGCTGCTGGCACCTCGAGTCCCTCCTCCTCCTCGCTCTGACTATCCCCACTCTTCCCCTTTTTAGCGTTTTTCGACCCGGTCTCATGAGCCCCTCCATTCCCTGGAGCTGTAGCCGTAATTTGCGAGAATGCTTGCATGCATGCACTGCACTATCATTGTGATAGAGACAGGGAGTGAGAGGGAGAAAGAGAGTTAGAGTGAGAGCGCGATAGAGGAAACGCCTGTCGTTTTGGCTGTCGTCCAAGGCGCCTCCAATAAGCCAAGGCGCATGCACGACAGCTCGAGGGTCAGTGTGAATGTGTTCGTGTCCGTCCGTCCGTCCGTCTGTATGTGTGTATTGATTGCTTCGAGGAAACGAGAATCTATTGGGAATTATGTGCCAGGCTCGAGTTGGCGCCACGTCGATCAAATGTGGCAACAGTTTTGTGGTTGCCCTAGGGACATAATTTAAAGTTTTATATTTAAACTAGTTCAGACATGTCTCGGCTTTCACCGCTCCTCTACCCGTATTTTTCTCTCTTTTGAGACTCTCTCCAATTCTTCAAATAGTCCATTTCCTTTATCAGCCTTCTCTTTTCTTTCCCATTACTTATTTGCTTCTCACTCGGTTTTTTATTACCTATTTCGTCTTTTAGTTTCCTTATTCTTTAAAATTAAAGATTTAAACAGAATTTTCTCTTCTCTTTATAAAGAGTTCTTTCTCTTCCTTTCTGTTTTCTCTCTCTTTTTCTAAATTAATCTTATATTCAATTCCGCGAATTTATTTTATTCGTCCTTGTAAAAGAGGATTTTTGCCATGATACTTAATGTTGAAGTGTTTAATGACAGAATACGTAAATTGTGTCAAGCTGGCATCATTGTTCGATGCCTGATCATCATCATGATGATTATCATCATTACCATTATCATCCTTACCGAAATCGCTTTCTCTTTGTTTTCTCTTCCTCTCACTTGCTCATCTCTTAGAAAGAAATTTGCGAAAGCAAAACAAAGCAACGTTTGTTTTTTGGGTGGAGAAGTAAGAAGAGGAAGAAGACCACTACGTTAAATTACGTCAATGACAGCCATCTATCATGAATGACAAGAACAACAACAACAACAATTAGTACAACAACAATAACAATGCCCACCCACAAGCAACCACAAGAACAACTATCATCTAATGTACTGAAGCTTTCGGAGTGAAAGAGAGATTATTTGCAATTGTTGTTATTATTGTTGATGGTGTCTTTTGTTTTTGCTGTTGTTGTTGTTGTTACTTATGCTTGATGTCGGCATTGTTATCGATGTTTTTGCTGTTGGTTTTGTTTGGGGTTTCACCGATGAATGGCCGACCATCATCGTGTCTGCGTTGACGTTAAGAAAAGATCCGATTCTGTGTCAAGGTGTTTTTTCCCTCCTTCCTCCACATCCCCCTCTTCTAATTTGGTGTTTGTCTCCATTGCTTTGTTTTTGTCTCCATTGCTTTGTTGTTGTTCTTGTTGTTGGCGTTGCCTTGCTTTTGGATTTCGCCAAAGTGACGAGTGGGTGTGTGAGTGCGATGGGTGGCGGGGTCGTTGAGTCCACATGTAACACGATCCGCTGCCGCGTCGATGTCACGAAGTCGACTCCTCAAGGAGAAATGTCATTAACTCGGGAGCTGCCTCAATGCTGTCATGTCCACCAAGGACATGGTGGGTGAGAGCGAGAGGTGTGTCTCAGAGAGCTGTCAGAGATGACAGATTCCTTTAGGTTCAATAGATAACGTCCAAATTGTCATGATTTCAATCCTTTACCTTGGACTCTGGAACATCCTTCACCAGATGAATAACCTAAATAAATAAATTTAGAATATTTTATCATTCTATCATTTTCCTCCAATCTTTTGCGCAAACATATCATGATTGTGATATTTATTTTGCCTCCGATGACTTGGAGGGGATTCCCGGAAAAATCACCTCCTCTCTTATCCTCTTACAAGAAATAATTTCTAATAATCTTCCTCTCCCCAATACGAATATGTTAGCTTTTAAATTATATATGTATATTAAACAAATATATTTCCTCTGCTGACCTCAGTTTTTCTCCCTCACTCGTTTTGGACGTCTTCGCTCAGTCTCGTTCGGTCGAATGCTGCGAATTTCCCCATGACTCAGGCTGCGGGCCATGAATTCTTCAACATCTTGTCGTTTGGCCAAATAGTGGGGCGGGCGGGAGTTTGTGCGAGAGATATGGCTATAACAACTACAATAACAAAAACCATCATCACGTTCGGGGAAATTCTTATTGCAAACAACCAAGAGATGCTCGCATTTTCACGATGCGTCATCGTCGATGGATGGACGGACGAGTAGAAAACGACCTCCTGGGAGTGTTTCCGAGGAAATTCTAATTCAATTTTGATTGTCGTTCTTGGAAAATCTTTTACTTATCTTCTTATCTATCCTCTTAAAACCCCCCTCAGTCCATCCAAGTGAGATGCACGATACGACGATGCGATTCGAATGCGTCTTGAATCTTTCCATCCGAGGGATGAATCCAACCCTCTTCCCTCCCAGCCACTCGATGATCTTCACCCCTCAACCATTCTCCTTTATTTTCTGCTTCTCCTTCCTCTCCTCGTTGCGGTTCTTATGTCGTAATTGCCTTGGTTTTATTTTCGGAAGTATTTGCAATAACAACCACAATAACAATGACGACAAACATGAACATAATACCACATGTTGTTAACGTTGTAACATCGCACTATTAGCCGCTTTCTATTCTAAAACTATTTTTAGTCTGAACCTCTTCTTCTTCTTCTCCCTCCTCCTCCTCTTTATTCTTCTTTTTCGGTTTTGTCTTTGGTCGTTAACAGTTTTCCAATCGCAGTTACACAATAATCTCTTATTGTTGTTGGTGCTGCTTCTGTTATTGTTGTTATTGCTTCTGTTGTTGTTATTTGTGTTGTTTTTATTTGTGCTGTTGTTGTTATTGTTATGGTCGTTGCTAGTGACGCCATTTGCTTTGCCGGTAACTTGTTGTTATCGTCGTAGTTGTTGTTGACAATAAATATGTGGCTTGAAGCGTTTAATTCAATTGCCAACGACGACGCGAACTATGAAGCTTTTTCAGAGAGAAAAAGAATGAGAAAGAGAGAAGTGAGATAGAGAGAAGAGAGAAAGAGAGAAGTGAGATAGAGAGAAGAGACAAAGAGAGAAGTGAGATAGAGAGAAGAGAGAAAGAGAGAGAGAAGTGAGAGAGAGATAGAAGAAGGGAGTGACACAGAGAGAAAATTGAGGGGAGAATGTAAAAAAAAAAACAAATATTATAGTATGAGGATCACGAGGGAGAAGCGTCCACGATACTCATCCGTCAGTGAAGGCCCAGCATTCAAAACCCGCCTCACCCGCCATCCATTGGGCCAAGCAATTGCACAGTAATTGCTGCACCCCCCCCCCCCCCCCCCTCCCCGCACCCATTCGTTGGCAACATGCAATTAAAAAGTGGGGGCCGCCTCCTCCATCGCCCAGTTCTTCACCAAGGCACAACAACCCAAGTCCACCACCCACCGAACGCGACCTACAACCGTGTGGAGTCCACGCGCGCCCTCGCGTCACGCAGACGGCGATCGCTCGACGGCACCGGCCGGCGACCACCGTCGGAGCGTCGAACGTCTTGGAGGGCGACGCCAGACGGTGCCGAGTGGGTTGGACGGGGCGACGACGACGCATGAGTGTCTTTTTATTTTTATCTTTCAATTCATTTCGAAGCCGGTGCGAGAAGGGCATCGGGCTGGGCTGGGGCAGAGGCGGAAGTAGTGCGAGTGGAAAACGAGAGCGACTGACTGACTGTGGGCGATGAGTGATTGTGAGTGTGGGGAGGAGAGCGAGGGAGACCAAGAGCGAAAGAAGAGAGCGAGTGCAAGCGAAGAGAACGTAGTATGAGGGAGAATGAGTGCGTGATGAATGTAGGCAGAGGGAAAGATAGTGTGAGAGAGAGAGAGAGATGGCGGCAATGAGGAAGTCAACTGACTGATTGCGATGAATTCGAATTTCAATCGCTTTCGCTCCGTCGTTCGTTCAGCCAGTGGTTTTTCTCTCAGTGTGTGTTGTTTCTCTCGAGCGACGAATGAACGAATGTTTCTCTGATTTTGAAAAAATTTAAAATCGAATTCGAAGCGGTTGCGGTTCATTTGAGCGGCGGACGCAGTGTGACGAACAGTTGATTTCCGTCCACGCAGACGGCAGCACGTAGACGTAGGGCGTAAGCGGAAAATCGGTGCGACGTAAGCGTATCTATCGTGTCGTGGACTGGCCGCAGATCAGTCAAGCGACCGAGAGACAGACGTAACTGCGGTAGAAAATCGTGAAATTCGAAATCGGCCGCCGAGAGAAGACGACGCGCAATTAGCTCCAAATACAAAACGAGTCATAACAACAAGTACGCGAACGTGGAATTATTATCTTGAGATTCTTGGGCGCCGATAAAGCAAACATTAGACCGTATTTAAGAGGCGCCACTCCGCAAAAGTGGCCCAAACAAAGTGCGAAACGCGTCCCGATCCGTGCCTTTTGTGTTTTCGAACTGTGAAAAACTAACATTCCTATTACTAATACTACTACTATTTTTGTGACCCACACCACACTTACACATATCTTGTGTGTGCCACTGTGTACTAAATGCACATTTTCGGTTTGCATTTCTCGTCCGGCCACACAACAGATCGCGTCGCCGAGTACTCGGACGAGGACGAGGAGGGCGAATTCAGCTCTGGCGAGTTCAACGACGACGCCAACGAGCTGGGCATCCCCGGCTACGACCCCAAGCGGGACTATGGGCCCACCAAGCATGACATGCGCAAGTACCGCAAGCTCCAGCGCAGCGAGGTCGAGGACGTCGCCCTAGGCGCCCATCCCGTGGACAGCGACAGCGAGTTCGAGATGAAGGACAAGAGTTCGTCGAGGGCCAAAATCAGTCGGGTGAGTGTTGCCACTTATTTCCAATCTACACGTTTTCTACTCCTTTATTTTTGTTCTCATTTTATTTTTGTTTTCATATTATTTTTGTTCTCATTTTATTTTTGTTTTCATATTATTTTTGATTTGGTTTTATTTTCGTTTTCAATTTATTTTCTTTTTTATTTTATTTTATTTTCGTTTTTGTTTTATTTTCGTTTTTGTTTTATTTTCGTTTTTGTTTTATTTTCGTTTTTGTTTTATTTTCGTTTTTGTTTTATTTTCATTTTTGTTTTATTTTTGTTTTCGTTTTCAATTTATTTTCGTTGTTATTTTATTTTCGTTTTTATTTTATTTTCGTTTTTATTTTATTTTCGTTTTTATTTTATTTTCGTTTTTATTTTATTTTCGTTTTTATTTTATTTTCGTTTTTATTTTATTTTCATTTTTGTTTTGGATCCATTTCCCTAACATCGCATTCGATTTTTAGTACCTTAACGTTCAATTCAATTACAATATTCACATTTAATTATTTCTCTCTCCGATATGCTCTTAATTTACGCGAGAATTTTCCATATACACCTTTTACCAATTTTTTTCATCAACGTATTTTTTTTTTGCCATGAGGATATCATTTTATTACTATATTTATATTTGATTCAATTTCATTTCGTTTTTCTACAATTTTTCTTCATGTAAAATTTATATTCTCTCCTCTTTGAGTAGAAATATTTTCGATTATATTTTTAATAATTATTCGCTGTAACGGTCACTTTTATTTTCAGTCTCTAAAAATGGAAATTTCACGCCTTACTTCGTAGTAAAAACATTATCAGTTTCAATTATACTTAGACTCGATACCAATTAATTTTCCCCTCAATGAATTTCTGTCGGAATTTATTTGAAACATTTCGGCTCGAGAAACTTTCTGAAAGCGTCCAGCCGCCCTCAGTTACTCGGTCGGTCTGTTGGTCAGTGGGTGGGGTCTCCGGGGGGCGGAACTCCGGAACCACGCCTCCAAGAGGGTCGCAATCAAGGCGATATCTGAAATGATTGCCAAACCGTGAATTTCTGCGAAAAGTCATGGTCCAGAAGACACATTCACACACTTGTCGCCAGCGTCGTTAGCGTCGTCGTCGTCTTCAGCGTCTTCGTCAATTAAATGACTCATCGACTGCGACGCTCGCTCGCTCGCTTTCTTCTCCCGGCACCCGCCCATGCTGACGACTACGCCCACTAATTGAACAAGTTGTGTTGACAAATCTCACGATGTTTGCAGTACGTCTGAGTGATTTTATTGCAACACTCGGCCGGCTCGCAATGTGTGTTGGCGCCTTTAAACCTTGCCTGGCGAATGCGGCTCAAACGACCCAACGTTCGGGACCATCGCATCAAACATCGTATTCCCTGAAGGACCGAGGACAAGGTCGCGATGTAGAGGGAAAACCCTTTGAAGCACTCCTCGCATCGACGCGTCGGCAAACTAATTAAACTCCCACAACGGAAACCTTTGATACGGGCCCCGAAGTGCCGTGAGACCGCCCCCTCCCCGCCCCTCGTATCGTCGGCCGGTCCTCGTCCCAATTGGCTGCAACATCATCGCGTGTTCCGAAAATATCCCTCGACTGAAAATTAAAATTCTGATTGGATTTGCCTCCACTCAGAGGAGTCCCGAAAGCTTTCGTTCTCACCCCTTTTCCCCGCACTCTCCCTCTCGCTCACTCTCTGTTCGGTTGCCAGGAATCAACAGGATGGTGGCAACGTAGGACATCGACGTCGCCATCAGAATGCGTACAGCGTAATGTCACGTAATGAAATTACCAAAGCGTAATGTTCGTTACGTTGGTGCTTGTGGCGTTAAACCAGAAATAGCTTCGACCCGACCTTATCTCCCCATCCTACTCCTAAACAGAAGGAGAGAGAGAGAAGACAGAGAGAGACGGATGTAGAGATGAGTGGGATGTAGAAGGATTGTGCGCATACATAAGACGGCATTTGGGATCGTGCACGTCATGCTCACATGTCCAAATCAGAAACGGAAATTGACGAAATCGAATTAAATACGCAATGACATTACCTATCGTGTAACTCGATCCTATCCACTCTCACTCGATTCCTCCCACTCTCACTCGCTCACCTTGGGGGGCCTCCGGCGATTCCCGCAACAAGGAAATTAAAATAGTTTTCTGTTCCGTTTTATTTCCATTTCGCCTTCACCGAAATTGTCTCTCCACTGTTTGTCGTCCTCGTTTCCTGCAATCGTTTACTCATAAATATTAAATTCCCAGCTTCCGGTCGAAGTTTGCGGTCGGGTTCAGATTCGGGGCGGCTTCTTCGTTCTTGTCTCCTCGAGAGCTTCCATTCAGAGGAACACTCAAGGCCACTCATCGTCGTCGGGCTTGTTGGGAATTTTTCAGTTCTTCCAGTTCTCCACCGCCCGGTGTATTTTTCGGAATCGCCAATTCCCTTGACAAACCATGATCCATTAGTGATTCCTTGCCGGCAGCAGCTGCTGCGTTTGGGGTCTCCTGGAAAATCTCATCTTCCTCGAACACATTATGAAGAACGAAAATTGACCTATTATTTCGAATGTTTTGTCGAAAGTATCGGGAATTCGCCACCTGTTCATAAATAACCTCTCGCTTCGTTTCGGCTTTGAAATATCCGTTTCGAGTGTGTCGAGTTCCAACAACTCGTTGTAATTCCTCCTATTGTCATTGTGTAATTGACTCGTTAATCGTTGAAGAGGAAACGACCTTAGCCGTTGTTCAAATACTGCTGACCTCTCGCGCCACGCCCACCTTGCCACGCCTCCTCACGCTGCGCGACGACCTTCGATGGTCCCCCCGCCTCCCACTCGTTTGATGTGTCGCCAAGGACGCCATTCAGTGATTTGGAAAATTGTTGTAATTGAGTTGAAGTTGTTTTCCATTCGTTTTATTGTTATTTTTTATGTAGTTGCTATTGTTATCATTATCAAAGTGTTGCTGTTGTTCTTCTCGATGTTGTGCAGTGGAAAACCCTTCTGCCTCAAGAGAAGAATCATCATTATCTCTCTCACTCTCTCACTCTCTCTCTCTCTCTGTCGCCCTCTCTAACTCGTGTGTACGTTGTCTCTTTCCAGACGATTTCCCTGCAGCAGCGCAACTTTAAGCAGAAAATCGTGGCCCTGCTCAAGCGCTTCAAGGCCTCCGAGGAGTTGGAGGGCGAGGTGAACCGCGGCACCGCCGCCCTACGCGGCGAACGTGATCTGGATGCATTATTCCAGGAGCTCGAGTCGCTCTCGTGCTGCGAGGGCGACGATTCGGGCCCGGACATGGACAGCCTGTCGATTGGGTCGACGCCGAAGCCCTCGCTGCGGCCGTTCTTCACCAACTCCAGGATCATGCTGCACGACAACGGCGCCGGCGGTGGTGAGTTTCCTTTCCTTTAGAACACATACACATTCATTTATATATACATAGAAAAATATATATTTATCCAACCATTTTTCATTTTGCGCACTTCTTTTAATTTTTGTGCAGTTCGCTAGGTTTTACTTTAAACAAATTTTTATTTTCTTTAGAGTTTAAATTAGTTCAAAACGTAATTTCGACGCTTTTCAGTTTTTAATTTAATATCATAAATTTGGTATTTCCATGGCTTCTAATGAAAACCCGTCGGGGTTTTATTCTGGAAATTTTCCCAGAGTTTTCGCATGAAAAACACAAAATTGAGCGGAGAACAATTCGCAAAAATTGGGTCAAATTCGCAACAACAACTGCAACAACAATAACCACTGCAACATGCTAATGCTGCTGTTAGCGTTTCGTGGGAAGGAGGAAAGAGCCGAAGGGGAAACTGCGAAAATTCTTCCACAATGCAATGTGCAGTGATGCGAGACTGAGAGAAAAGACGCTGCTCGACGATGCGATGGGGCATGCGTTTCATTCAAAACGTCAATTCGACCATTAAAACACAAAACGATTCTACGCTCACGCCCTTCGCTCCACTGGAGCGTGGCAGGCATTTCCATTTCTTACGCCTGGCCGATGGGAAAATCTCCCTCCTCTATGCCTCGAAGGAACGAGGCAGGAAGTCTTTGGGGGGGATCGAATCCCACGAAAATCACCGGCTTCAGGCTTCTCTCAGAACTCAGTCCGAACTTGGTTTCCACAAGCAAGAGTCCGGTATTTACACTCGTCGGAGCTTTTCCGAGTAAATCCAGTATTCACCATACATGGCCATTTTAGCCATAATCTGGCCGAAAGTGCATCCTTGTAAAAACATGAAAGATTACAAATTTCCACGAAGAATAATTTGCTCTGCTGACAGTCAAATTACTAACTTCACATGCGTATGACTATTTCTTCGTATTTGTTTCGCCAACTATGACCGCTATGCCTTACACTCGGCTGCATTCAATTTGTATTTAATTGCAGTGGTCCGACCATATTCCCCGAACACCAGATCAAAGTCAATCGACACACTTTGCGTTTAAAGCCAATGCCATGCAGTGATCAATGTTTTAAAGGCCGCTTGTAGTTGGCAACGGAAATCGTGCTACACTGAACGTCTCGTTGCCTTCGAGTTCTGGTATTGACTTTGAAACTGAAATTTAAATGCCATCTAAATCGATAATAGGTTACCATCGATAACTATGTATTTGTTCCAAGAACTGACGAATGACTATGTATTCAATAGGCAGCTCCCTGGTCTCTTATAGACACTCAAATACATAGATGGCTCTCTGTCTTTCCGGCCCACCCCCAACACACAATGGACCTACACGGAAGCCCTCGAATGGTCTCCCCTTCTTGATGAAACTCTTAGCATTTGTCGTTCTCCTGACCAGACTTGACCCAAACCTACATCGCTTGCCATTTGTAGTAAATTCAGTTCCTAATCCTTTTTCGGAGCTTTGCCAGTTCACGTTATCCGTCCGTCCGTCCGTCCGTCCGTCCAGTTCGTCCTCTGAAATGACAAACAAGCGGAAACTTTAAATGTCCATGTCCACTCCATGTTGCAAACAATGTAAAGGGGAAAACTTTCTACGGCACACTGCAAATAATGAAGACAAATATTGGATGTGTTGCCTCCGGTCCGATGGTCCGATGGTCACCCTGAACTTCCGCTGTACGTCTGGGTGGCAATCTTTCGTCGACAACCTGAGTGCAGAGAAGCTGCCGCATCCGGTCGCCATGACCCAACTCCGGTCACGGTCGTTTGGGTGACAAATGCCTTCGAAGGACACGGGCCCGACCGCATATGGTCACGTCGACACGAACCGATCGTCAGGACAGACGCAGTGGGAGACGAATGCGAATGGGCGGGTGAAATGAGACAAAAGCAATTAATGAGGACGACTGCTGTGGGTTCAATACGTGAACGATTCTGTAGAATTATATTTTGTCACCTTTTCATGATTTGTATTTTTATCTTTCGTGATTTCATTATACATAGTATATCACCGTCATCATAGAGAATATTCTAGTTTATAAAAATACATATTTATACATATATATTTTTGCGAAGCTTGCTTGTACGATTAATACAAACTAAATGTTTATTTTTTGAAATCAATACGATATTATTACGATTATTTACGGCGTAATTATTATCATTACTGTTGTTATTCTAATTTTATTTATTTTAAATGCATGGCTTGAATAATTTCTTTTGCAGGAAACTTTGAACGCCGCTCATCGGATAAAAGCGATCAATTGACCAATTCGTCATTTATTGAAAATAACAAACAAACTAAATGCATTCATTTAACAAACAATAATAATTCGGCAACATCACCAGGTCTGTTTATCAACCAATCCAATTAACAAAAAAATCAAAAACTAAACAAAATTTTACCACCATCCATTTATGAAATTTCTAAATTCTTTTTAAACACTTCTTGGTTATTTTCTGTATTGGTTTTTGGCGCCTTCTGTTATTCACCTCACTTCCACTAAACTAAACTAAACTAAACTCACCTCGTCTCACCTCAAAATCAACTCTTCTACTTTAATAGTTTACTTTCGATCCAAGAACTTTTTCCAAATTCTCGCCATCTCCAACGATACTCGTCGTCTCGCTAGCTCACTCCTCCACAGAGAGTAGTCTTATCTCGTTCGTTCCTCCACTTTTCGTGGCTGAATTTCTTTAAACGTAGCTTTCTTAAAGTTTCTCCGAATGTATTTTTGCTTTCTTGCTATCTTTTATTATCACATTAATATTATTTTATTGTCTAATTCATTTTAAGCTGTATGTATTATGTATGTAGTATTTAGTCTAACATTTAGTGTTGTCTCATGTTTCTGTATCAAACAATTCTTGCTTTCATTCTATCTATCATAATAACATCTTTAATTTCTGAGTTCTTTCGTTGGTTCGCATTTTCGTAAGTCCTAATTAAACACTACCTATGGCATTTTTACGGAAATTTTCACCGTAAACACATCATTAGAATATATTTGCGAGTTTATTTGGTACTCTATCGAAATGTTCCCATAATCTTTGGGAGTTTCCAGTCAATTTTTCTAATCTAATCCTCCTCCTGCAGAATGTAAAATAGTGTCTTCAAACTAGTCGGCCGATATTTCAATTGACGAACTACTCATTTCGTTCAATTACTATACTCAATTATATACTAAAATAGAAGTAGTTCATGAATCAATTATGGTCACTCCTATGGTCGACACGGGTTTTTGGGCCACCAACTTGTACACCCACCCGACCTTGTACAATAATTTTAACTATTTATAAATAAGTTATTTCTCTTGAACTCGTTCATTACGAACCGACCAACAAGGACACAGTCAAGAACTCAGTTCCGAGTATGAAGTAAAAATAGTCCTAAATACAGGACATCGTTGTTAGCATGCAATTAACTGGAAATGTACATGTATACAGTAGTTTAAACTATTCTATTCTTATCTTTTGTATAATTTATTTTATTCATTACTCATTCCAACAACCAAACGTTGTAGTGTAGACTTGTATTTAGAATAGTTGGACCTTCTCTCCCAGCTCTCCCAACCAACCGACACCCACCTACCGACAGACTATTCAAGGATGACCACAGTGATTCTTGTATTTATTTATTTAACGTGTTTGCGTTCAACTATTTCTGTCCCTTTTTCCGCTTGTATTAGTCTCACTCTGTCGAGTTGACCACGTAAAATAAAACAGTCGCCGCCGCAAGTGATTAATTAGATTTTAATGAGTTATTAGTAATTTCACAAACAACAAAAACAAAAACAACAAAAACAACAACAACAAAAACAACTGCAACGACTACCATCACCAAAGGTACAACATCAGCAATAAATAGCAACCTCGGAGCTCATCTCGGCAATATTTATGCTGCTGTTGCTTCTGCTTCTGCCAGTGCTAATGGCTTCTGTGGGAGATGTTTTGTGGGTTTTACTTTTACATATTTATAGGCGCCCCACCTTCCGTCCGTCCTTCCGTCTGTTGATTCCCCCTTGATGTGGTTTGCAGTTTTTACAGCCAGCCGACTGCACTCTTGACATTGTCTTCTATTTCTATCATCGCCACCATCGTCATCATCAGCAGCATTAGCTGCGTGATAATTGTTGAAGTCGGCGCTGTGCAGTTGTTGTTGTTATGTATGCAGCGCTTTGTTGCGGCCAGGTCTGGTGTGTTTTATTTATAAATGAATTTAATATGGTGACTAACGATTTATTAGCAGTCGGCAACATGTGCCGTGCACATGAACACCAAATTCTGCAGGCTTAATGCATCCCTCGGGAGCCGGGAATGCACCAGGGGAAAGACTTCGTGCAAATCGTGCGAGATACCACATATAGATTACCATCGCCCGAATGCAATGGGGCAGACAGACAGACAAACAAGCAATGCCTGAGGACTGTTTCAAGGTTTTGCTTCGTATGATGAGAGCTCAGTGCGCATGGGTGTGGGCAGATAATTAAATACATTTCAGTCCTTTAATTAGTCGGATATTCATCTGGTCTCTGTTGTCACCCACCTCTCCTGCTCTCTCTTAATTCATCTCTCCTCCCACTCTCGACTTGTCGCTCACCATCACTCACTTCTGCCACTTCCACTCTCCTCTCGTTTAAATTTCATTTCACCCTCAGTGGCCCAGTATCCCGATCTCGAGTCGCCTTCTCACTCTCTCCTTTGCCTCGTCCTCTCGTTCGCAGATCGCGCTCTCGACTATCGCAACGACAGCTCGGGCAATGAGGCTAACGCCGCCAACACCGACGGACAGAACTCGGATCCGCAGAACAGCCCGCCACGAGCCGGCGACGACTACATCATGCTGCAGCTACAGCGCCAGCAGCAGCAACAGCAGCAAATGACCCCGGTGGGCAACAGCATCACGACGCAGGCGCCCACATCAGCCCCACCCACCAGCGAGAAGCGCTCGCGTCTCTTCCGCACCTCGAGCAGCACGCCGGGCGGCGGCAAGCAGAAGAAACAGTCGCTCAGCCTGAGCGCCGAGCCGCGATCAGTATTAGAGACATGTCTGTCCCCGACGAACGTCGAGCCGCGCAAGCTGCTCCTCGACCAGCTGAGCAAGGTCTTCGCCAGCGAGGACGCCGGCTGCATTCCCGACGTGGTGACGATCATCAGCCCGCCGGAGGCCCTGGGCGGCAACAGCCTGATCAGCAAGCTGACGACGCTCTTTGCGAACTCCTTCCGGCCGGCGTTCGTGCCCCAGAACACGGCCGAGGTGAAGGCCGTGCTGCAGGCTCTCATGGGCAAGATCCAGAAATAGTGAGTTCCTGCGATCGATTGTTATTCCATGTCCTAATCTTCTTCTCACTTTGCGCAGCTGCAACTCGAACGCGAAGCCCCCGACCACGGTGAAGATCCTCCTGATCGGCGGCGACTGGCTGCAGGGCGCCGCTCTGCGCCACTACGTCGAGCTGATGGGCGTGCGTCCGCCCGACTGGCTGAACCATCTGCGCTTCTACATCATCCCGATCGGCAGCAGCGCCATCGCGCGCCACTTGAGCGCCGTCGACCAGTCGTACGGCGCGATGTTCGGCTCCGACAACTGGCTGCAGCTGTGCGAGCGGGCCGCGGCCACTGCGGTGGCGGTGAGCGCCGTGACCACGGTGAATCCGTCGGCGATATCGTCGTCGCTGGGTGACTCGGCGTCGGTGAACAAGTCGGACGTTGTGGAGCTGGTGAATCGAATACAGCGGTACTTACACGCGGCTGGGCCCTGCACGCAGATTCCGATCGCCGAGGCGATGGTCAATTACAAGGAGGAGGACTCGTGCCAGATCTTCGTGCCGTTCGTCAGCGTAAGTTCGCTCTCCCTTTTGCACTTTCCCATCACAATTGCTAACAATCTGTCTGGCTCTTGCAGGACGTGCGCATTGGATACCTGGAGGGTCCACATGTCTCTCTCGATCTCGAAGAAAACGCTGCTCTGCAGGCAGCACAACAGGCCGGCAACGCGCTCGGCAGTGCCATTCCCATCGGGAACTCCAGCTCGTCGACGGTGCTGGGTTCCGGTGGCGTGAACAGCGGCTCGGGCGGCGGCCTGTCGAGCTCACCGCCGCAGAGTGGTGGCCGTCTGTCGCCGCCACTCCAAACGCCCCCCTCGTCGGCGTCTTCGCAGCGTGAACGCGCCGCGGGAGAACTGTATGGAACTCCCGGCAGCAGTGTCGGCAGCGGCTCGCAAATGGGTTCGTCTCCGGCCTCGGAATCGGTGGAGTTGCAGGTCGACTACTGGCCACTCATACGACCCGGCGACCATGCGCAGAAGGAGAAGGGACTCTCGAAGAGCGGGGACCAGGGCAAGAATAGCATTAAGAGTACGTTTAGGAATCTACAGGTCTGGCGTCTGCCGCAAAATGCTCAAATGGGTGAAATCTCCAATGGACTGACAGTCAGCTTCGCCACCAAGGAGAAGAAGCAAAAGCAAAGTGAGTTTAAGCGAATTCAACACGAATGAATTAAGTATTAAATTGCGTGTTGTCTTGTGTATCGTTCTCAGTAATGCGCTTGGGCAAGAAGAAGGAGAAGGATCGTGATCTCGAAAAGGAACAGTGCGTCGAGGGTGTGGCGCGTTTGATCTGCTCACCGAAGCAATCGCATCCAGTGCCATTGAGAGGTACATACTTTTACTTTTGTATAGCATTAACGATTCAATTCTAACTGAGCACATTTCTTTTGTGTAGTTTACATCGATGGCACCGAATGGACTGGCGTGAAGTTCTTCCAGCTCTCATCCCAATGGCAGACGCATGTCAAAAATTTCCCAATCGCTCTGATCGGCTGCACACCGATGTCCTGCTCAGAGCTATCCTAGTCATTTTAATATGAAAACTACATTAATCCTTAAAAAAAAAAATATATCCACTAACTTAATGCTACAATATATACTTTGTATAATTTTCCTTACTTTATTTTATATAAAAAACTGTTGCTTTTGTATAATTTGTTTTTATGAAATTCGTAACTGTTTTAAATATAAATAATAATTGTATGCCTAGAATACATATAAATTATTTATTATAAAATATATTGTAACTATTCGTACTCATGTCCAACTCTCATCATGGAACAACCATTGAAAAATTGTGAATTGTATGAAAATAAATTGTTAATTAGAAATTCCGCTTGAACTTGTCAAGCAATCACTCAAGTTTTTAGGAATCTTTGAACAAAATACAATGGAAAATTGTAAATGTTTTTGTAGGTTGGTTACAAGAAATTTCAATTCTTGAAGTAAAAGATTGAAGTACAAGATAAAAAGAAGAATGAAAGGAATCCAAAAAAAAGAAAAGAATAAACAACTTGGAATAAGATAAAAACAAATAATTACCAAAATTCTTAACTCTTCTTGTTGTGATTTTTATCAATAACTAGTTGTAAAATTACATATACATATATAAATAGAAACCTTAACCTATTGGACAGTTATATATATAAATACTTATATCTATATATCCTTGAAAACGATTTACTTATCACTACAGCTGTTTATGTTGCGATATCATCGTATTTAAATGGAATATTGAATTATCTCTCATTGTATAGTGTCGCGTTCTACTGTAATTTAATAGACATATATGAATAGTTATATGTTTCTAAATCTATAGAAAGCATTGTAATTACAAATATAGATACAAGAACAGCAGACAAATTGCAACCGGAGAAGAGTATTTGCAAGTGGAGGAGAAAATATTAATGTTTAACAAAAATTTAATTAATTTTCTTTCTGTATTATAACTCTTAGTAAAGAAACATTAGATTATTTCCCCCATTTTCGTCTATACTGAAATTGTATTTATCTCCATAAAATAATTGAAAAAAGTATGAATTTATTTTTTATTATTATTATTATTTTGTAATAAAATCAAAAATACATAAAAAGACTTGAAATTTATAATCTATTGTTTTTCTTTTTATAATTTCCTTTTTATTTAAAATCGGGAGAGTCGAATTCTACATCGATTCATAATGAAGTCATATCATAGGCTGAATAGTTTCATTTAAATTAAGGTTAACGACTTGGCAACCCTGTCAGATGTCTGACGAGATTTGCGCGCCAAAACGAGACGAGCTTCGCGTTTTCATGATCGCCTGGTAGATGACGAGTGTTTGCGAACGATGAAAATTTGTTTAATGATCGGTTGCTGTGGTTCGGCGTTGCCACCTGTCTGTCGTCCATACAAGACGATATGCAGAGAAAACAATTAATGTCTAAACTGAAAAATATCCTATTTAACATTACAAACTCAATGGAATTAAACGAAAAAAAAAACGGCATATTATGTTCTAGTTGCTTTCTACTGCTTCTAATATAATCTAATGCCGCAAAATATCTGTGTTACTATATGATATACAACTAACTACTTTTTATAAATTTTATGTAATTAGTAGACGAATAGAAGAGTATTAGAGCATGTTTCAAAAGCAGTTCCGTTGTTCGCTGTCATCAGTTTTAATGTTGGAGTTCTTGAAACCATTCTAAACAAGTTGAATATATGTAGTTGAAATATCATACATACAGATATATATATTATAGTTACAATAAAAAAAAACATAAAATAGAGTAGAAGTAAAAAGAAAACATAGCTGTAATGGTTAATGTAAAGCAGATATTTGTGATTTTCGACTGAAATTGATAGTAAATACTGATTAACAATTTACAATTTTTTATTTACTCAATAGTATTGATTGAAAACAAAAACAAGTATATAGCATGTCATTTTAAACAATATAATATATTATATATACAAACATATATATAAACATTTAATCCATTAACAATAACTTTAATGAGCATTAAAAGTTGAACATAAATAATAAAAGATATATCATTATATAGAGTTCCAATGAACATGGCTATCTCGTTTTATTTATTGTATTGAGGCAAGTTCCATTTTCTTTCCTTCTTCATTAGCAATTGCACATAAAACGTAAACAATATAAATAAAGGAATTTTCTGCCGAAAACGGTTATATAAATAAATAGATTTATTTATTTACTATTTATGCAAATATGGCTCAAACAGAAAATCATACGCTATCGCATCGTTATAATCGCATTGGGGAGGCCCTTGACTATGATGGCACGTTCCCGTAAACCCATGTCGCCTCCAATCCCGCCTGGGGGCAGCAGAAAGTCACAGTCCGGATAGCCCTTCGGTTGCGCAAACTCCACAAGGTTCGAATTACTCTCGCTAAGCGCTTCCAGCTCCCACACGGCTAGGTTCTTCGCCTTACCATGTCGGGCCAAGACGTAAAACTGGCGGAGGGTCAGAAAAATTAATTAGAGAGCAAACAGAAAAGACGGAACAGAACAAACCTTATCCTTTTCGCTTATTAGGTAGCCGACAATGAGCGCCCAATGGGCTTTGTGTCCGAATTTCAAGCAGGGAGCGTGGTTGAAGTCTGGGTCGTACCTGCTCATCAATAATTTTGGAGTTAAGGAAACGTGAAATCTTTCTTTAGAAACCGGAAAATATTTTTATTTTGTTACAAAATAAATTATTCATAAAACACATTATTCAATTCTAAAATCCTTAGTTATCGCATTAGTTCTTAATTAATACAGAAATGCTTAGCCGACTCTCATGGGAGGGGACACCAAAATAACTCCATCGCCGCGAACAAACAGCATTGGAATCGTTCGTTTCGTGGTTTTGTAGACTTCTTCGTAGGTCTCTTCGTCGATTTCCACCGTGGTCACAGTCTCCTCGGCGTCACCGAGCACCATGTTCAAATGCTGATCGAAAGCCTGAAATTAGATTCTGCTTATTCATTGATCAAATGAATAGTGCTGAACATTGACTTACATGCAGGCGTCCACGCAGTTCCCGCTCGTTGCGCATCTTCACGTAAACCTTCTCATCCAAGCTGAGGCGGATCAAATCCAGAGGTTCCTTTACGGGAATCACTTGAATCTGCAAGAGTTTCGGGTTTATACGAGTGATTACAATTGTTGCAATTAATACATACTTGTTCGTCTTCGGTGGCCATTTTTCGACTCAAGCAATTAACAACAAAATTATTTTTAACAAAATAATAATTAGCGGATTTTAACGCCGATTTCTAACCTCACACAAACAAAACGTCAACGCGAATTCTGACATTCCACAAACGTCAACTACTCACCATTCCTCGGAGTGGTGAGAAAGAAATGACGGTTATGGTCTTTGCTACTTAACAATATCGGGACGAGTTGTATTTCTCGCATCAACGGACACAATGAATTGCGAAAGAACTCATTTATGAAAGCATAGAACGACTCTTTCAAGAAATGGATAATGAAAATGAAATGAAAACAAAACATTACACCAGAGAAAAGTTGTTGTCAAAAGGATACGGCACGAAGAGGCAATCGCCGGCCACCAGGCTATCTCTGACCTTGGCACAATTCAAGGGGCCTTCGTGCATCGCACACTCGAGTGAATTCCGCGAATTCCGCTCCTCGTCGTTGTCGTTGTTTTTGTCGATGGTATTGTTATTGTTAATGTTGTTGTTGTTGTTGTTGGCAAGCTTCGTCGGCATCAGATTATCACATATCAATTGGAACAAGTTGCGTGCGCTGAACATCTCGCCGTTGTTGGTGTAATGCAATTCCCGGGCGGTTGTCAGCAGCTGATCGGGCGCTGGAGCGCCTCCCAGCAGCATGCTGAGCGCAGTCAAGCCACAGGTGGGGCCCACCTGTAGGATCCCAGCGATGTCGCGGAACTGGCACCGCTTGGGCGGCTGCACGGCGCACACTCTGGCCAGAAAGCAGGCCTTCTGCACCTCCGGGTGGTCGACAGCCCAGAGGCACTCGTCGATGAGGTTCTTCGCGGGCGCGTGGTGCTTCTGCAGCATCCCATGATGAGCAGCGAGGAGCGGGGGCGGCGGAGCAGGCGTTGTGTGGGAGTGCGACATCTCGGGAGTTGGGAGGAGGCGTGCGATTATGCAACTCGCGTTTCGTTTCGATCGATTATTTACAAGATATGAAGTGAAATTTCCAATTTTCTCACATCACCCGCACTATTCGCGTCCACTCGGGCACAATCACTATCACTGTCAATGGCAACGCCGCCGATCGTTCACGCAGCATCGCCAATTGCTGGTTCTCTGCTCGCCGTTCTTCCCACACTTGTTTTGCTTAATTATCGGCGTTTAAAAATAAACAACGGTGATAAAGAGTTGCGTGAAAATGCGGAAAACTCTTTGTTGTTTTTCTGTGATGCGAGTTTTCCACTCGAGTGGTCAAGCGGTTGACAGCGAATCAGCTGTTCTTTGTTTTGAAACATTTCGAGGTGGGTCGTGCCGTGGTGTATTTGCAATTCACCGTGGTGCGGGTCCACAATACCGTCTATCCGAGACACATCAACACGTTTTTAAGTGTTGGAAGGTGGAATTATTTTCAAAAAATAAATTGGAAAAAAATACTTGAAATTGTTTTAATAAATTAAATGTATTGTATAAATAAAAAAATGTACAAAATGCGCTTAAATCGAATTATAATTATTATGTTTAAAATAGCTCCGATATCTTCGAGTGTCGCACACGACTGAAGGGGTACGATGAGGCTGCATTCGATGAGCCGAATGCTGAAAATAATTAGAATAATTTAAAAAATTCCATATTGATAAATGATTTATAAGTATTCACCTTTCGCTTTCACCAGATTCATGATCACCGAGTTCTGGTTTGCTCCGTAGATGGAGGGGCGCGAGGGGGGTTTCGCGTATAACTTTGCCGAAAACACATTATTTGGTTTTGGTTTGCGTGTTGTTGAGCTTTCTGTTGTTGTTGTTGTGGTGGTTTTTATTGTTGTTGTTGTTGTAGGAGCTACACTTGTAGAAACTACAAAACTAAAGCTTGGTGTTAATGTTGTTGTAGATTCTGTGGTAGATGTTGTGGTTGTTGGTTTTGTTGTCGGTTTTGTTGTTGTTGTGGCTTTTGTTGTTGTTGTGCATTTTGTTGTTGTTGGAGCTACTCTTGTGGAAACCACAGCACTAAAACTTGGTCTTAAAGTTGTTGTTGTAGGAGCTCCACTTGATCTCGGTTTTGCTGTTGTTGTCGATTCTTTGGTAGTTGGTGTTGGTCGTGTGGAAACAACCAAGATTAACTTTGGTTTTAGAGTTGTTGTGGGTTTTGTTGTGGTTGTTGTTGTAGTAGTTGATCTTGTGGCAACAACATAGCTTGAGCTTGGTTCTACTGTTGTTGTGGATTCTGTTATTAATTTTGTTGGAACAACACTTGGTTTTGCAGTTGTTGTTTTTGCTGTTGTTATAGGAGCTACAATTTTTGGAACAACATCACTTGAATTTGATTTCACTCTCGTTGTTGTTGTTACTGTGTTAACTGATTTTATGATCTGAATAGCAGGACGAGTGGTTGTTGTTGTGGTTGTTTTTGATGCTGCTTTCGTAGCTGCCCTTGAGGTTTGGTACGAGTCAGAACGAGACTTTGTCGTTGTTGACGTAGTCGCCAAGGACTTTACGATGGGCTTCGATGTTAGCGCGGGAGACGTTTTCATTGGCGTTTGGGGCTTCGCTGGCGTTGGCTTCATCGTCCTCTGCTTCTTCTTCGTTGAGGTTCTACTCGAAATCGAAGACTTTGTGGTTGTTCTCGGAGTTGTTGATGTTGTCGTTGTCGTCGTTGTTGGCCAAAAGATATTCCTGACAACAGGTGCTGCTGAACTTCGTTTCAGAACAGACCTCGAGGTTGAGTTTTCGTATGAAGGTTTCGGTGTCGTCGTCATCGTCATAATCGACATCGATGTGGAGGATGTTGACTGAGGTGTTGTTGATGTTGATGTTGCTGCCACATCGGCATCCCTTGGACACTCGCTCTTGGCGATCACTTCCCAGGCTGCAACAAAGTAAAAACCATATAATTACCCAAATCTATTCACTACGGACAGTAGTCCATGGACAGATAGAAAACTCCACTCACAGCTCAAAGGCTCCAGGCAGACGTTCATTTGCAGGTAACATTCGTTGGCGATGGTGTATTTCTCGCCGTTCTTCCTCACGCACAGTGGGGCGAGCTCCTTGGTGCACGACTTCGGGCAGCGACACTCGCCTGAGTAGGCGAAATTCCAGGCTACGGAAAAACAACTTGTTAGACATGGAAATATTCAGGAATCTTCGTCCGACTCACTCTGCTTGCGCAACAGATTCCGCAGCATCAGCTCGCAAATGTTGCCGAAGGTCCGGAGGCGACCATCGAAGATGCCGCACACCGGATGCGATCCATACTTGCAGACCAGGACTTGGTCGACGCCAACGTTCGTGTTGTCCACGACGCGAATGGACGATTGTGGCGGCTTCGGAGCTGCTCCTTTTCTACCTTCTACTGGAGCTTTTGGCGACATGTGATGGTGGATTGTTTTCGTCTTTCTCTGCTTCGACGGCTGGGGCTCTTCGACCTCGACGAATTCCGTTTGAAATATCGGCGGCGTGTAAATGTAGGTCACGTCGTCCTTGTTCTCGAGATGTTTCTCGTACTCCTCGTAGGTTTTGATCGTCCTACGTAGTCTTTCGTGGTGGATGTCATTGTTGTTGTTGTCTGTCGGCTGGCAGTGAATGTCCTCGGCACAGGCGCCTTGCGAGTAGATGGTCCAATCTGCAAGAATACAGGATATACAGGGTCCATATACCAAGAGTAATAGATAGATAAAATCGACGCAATTTACCACTTCCGGTTTTCACGTTCTCGTCATTCACCAGGCACTCGTTGACGAAAGTCGACTTGACGCCGGACATCGTGGCGCACACCGGATTGAAGACCTTCGGGCAAGGCACCGACTTGCGACCCTTCTTCGTCCTGCTCTTGGCGCCCTTCATCGAGCGCTTGCAATGACCGTGATTCAACACGATCCATTCTAGGGAGATCACATTGAATTATCAAATGAAGTAATATTCTTATAATCCAACTTACTAATGTGGGTGAGGCAGCTGTCGCGCGACATGGCGCAGCGGTTGATGAAGGAGCGCCTCGTCTCGGTCGCCGGATCCAGGGCGCACACGGGCAGGTGGATCGCCGGACAGACCAGGTGGCAGGCGCGACGACGACGACAGTGGCTCATGGCAGTCTCTTTGAAAACTGCAGGTGGACAGGAGAAGATCGGAGAATATTGGTTAAATGTTGAAGGTTTCAGATGTGATGATCGTGTCGTCTCACCCGATGCTTCTTTCATGGCCTGTAGCTCGTTGGCCTCCCGCAACAGACACTCGTTGGGGAAGAGAACGAAATCAGTGCCGTTTGTGGCACAAATGACGACCCCGTCCGGTGGGCAGTTCCCTCCTCTCTCGACCAGCTCCTTTGCTGCGTTCGTCGCTCCGATCGCGATTGTCAACGACACGACGATGATCATCGTTGACTGCACTTTGCTCCAGGGCTGCACCGTTGTGTGATTCCTCGTCGCCATCGTTGTTCAAGCCAAATGACTATGGGCTCGACTGCTTTCAATGGTTTTATATAGATATTGCTATTGAGATCGGTTTTATATAGAGATCGCGACTGAGCACGGTTTTACAGAGGTATCGCATCTGAGTGCAGCAGATGGAGAGAAAGCGGGGAAAGGGAGAGGGAGAGAGATGAGCAATCACCGCATTCGTTGACCGCTCTGTGAATGCGGAAGTCTGATTAGGTGACTCGATGGGTTCATGGTTAAGATTCCGTCTTCGCCAACTCACAACTACCATCGCCCCTCATTGATCCACATCGGGGATCGTGTCGACGCGGCATTGTTGCTCATTCAGCGCGATAATTGTGTCAACTCATCGAACGTGCTTTCGTTATGTTTTCTTATTACCAATCATATGTATTAACTAATTGCATAATGATA
The DNA here is from genome assembly GCA_017309665.1 of Coelopa frigida. Lineage (NCBI taxonomy): Eukaryota > Metazoa > Arthropoda > Insecta > Diptera > Coelopidae > Coelopa > Coelopa frigida. The sequence continues at coordinate 23,714,361 of CM029561.1, forward strand.
ACTTCAACTGCTGTTGTTTTGATTCTCTTCATCACTTGTTGCTTTAGATTATTTGCACTATAGCCATAATAAAGAAATGACGCCACTTAAATAACATTTCAGATCATGAAACTAATTAAACGGATACGGTATTGGCTACTTCCAAAATTTGTAACCGAAATGTAATCCTAATAATATTATTTTAAATATCTATTGTTCAATTAAGTCGATTTCTTTTCGTCGGATGTGGAAAAATTAAAGATCCCTTTTCTATTCTAAGCCAGCACGAAAATACGAGGTGAATCTGTGATCATTTGGAAAATATGAAATTTTGGATTTTTGGCTTTTTTGGTTTAACAATAAAAAATCCGAACAGAATCCGTGATCACCTGGAAAAATATGAAATTTATGTTTTTTTTTATTTTTTTCTTCAAAAACTTTAGACGCGTTTTCTGGCACTACACTACACTAAGCGTCTAATCAAAAATCCGAGCAGAATCCGTGATCACCTGAAAAAATATGAAATAATCAAAGAGGAAGTCCAGAGCTTTAATTATCTGCCGGGGTTATCACATTCCGACCAATATTTTAGAAATGGCAGTCATTTGAAAATGACATGGTATTTTCGAAAAAAACTAATTTTGCAATTTTTTCTATGCAACTTTTGGGGGTCTATCTCGTACGCGTTTGGCTTCTAGAGCGATTTAAAGGTTCCCAAGTATATTGTGGCTCTCCCAGATGTGCTAGAACGAGCAGCCAGGGCAATAATGAAAGAGAGAGTCCAGAACTTTAATTATCTGCCGGGGTTATCACATTCTGACCAATATTTTAGAAATGGCAGTCATTTGAAAACGACATGGTATTTTCAGAAAAATAAAAATTTTGAAATTTTTTCTATGCAACTTTTGGGGGTCTATCTCTACGCGTTTGGCTTCTAGAGCGATTTAAAGGTTCCCAAGTATATTGTGGCTCTCCCAGATGTGCTAGAACGAGCAGCCAGTGCAATAATGAAAGAGGAAGTCCAGAGCTTTAATTATCTGCCGGGGTTATCACATTCCGACCAATATTTTAGAAATGGCAGTCATTTGAAAATGACATGGTATTTTCAGAAAAATAAAAAATTTGAAATTTTTTCTATGCAACTTTTGGGGGTCTATCTCTACGCGTTTGGCTTCTAGAGCGATTTAAAGGTTCCCAAGTATATTGTGGCTCTCCCAGATGTGCTAGAACGAGCAGCCAGGGCAATAATGAAAGAGGGAGTCCAGAACTTTAATTATCTGCCGGGGTTATCACATTCTGACCAATATTTTAGAAATGGCAGTCATTTGAAAATGGCATGGTATTTTCAGAAAAATAAAAATTTTGAAATTTTTTCTATGCAACTTTTGGGGGTCTATCTCTACGCGTTTGGCTTCTAGAGCGATTTAAAGGTTCCCAAGTATATTGTGGCTCTTCCAGATGTGCTAGAACGAGCAGCCAGGGCAATAATGAAAGAGGAAGTCCAGAACTTTAATTATCTGGCGGGGATTTCACATTCCGACCAATATTTTAGAAATGGCAGTCATTTGAAAACGACATGGTATTTTCAGAAAAATAAAAATTTTGAAATTTTTTCTATGCAACTTTTGGGGGTCTATCTCTACGCGTTTGGCTTCTAGAGCGATTTAAAGGTTCCCAAGTATATTGTGGCTCTCCCAGATGTGCTAGAACGAGCAGCCAGTGCAATAATGAAAGAGAAAGTCCAGAACTTTGATTATCTGCCGGGGTTATCACATTTCAACCAATATTTTAGAAATGGCAGTCATTTGAAAATTACATGGTATTTTCGAAAAAAACTAATTTTGAAATTTTTTCTATGCAACTTTAGGGGGTCTATCTCTACGCGTTTGGCTTCTAGAGCGATTTAAAGGTTCCCAAGTATATTGTGCCAGTGCAATAATGAAAGAGAGAGTCCAGAACTTTAATTATCTGCCGGGGTTATCACATTCTGACCAATATTTTAGAAATGGCAGTCATTTGAAAACGACATGGTATTTTCAGAAAAATAAAATTTTGAAATTTTTTCTATGCAACTTAGGGGGTCTATCTCTACGCGTTTGGCTTCTAGAGCGATTTAAAGGTTCCAAAGTATATTGTGGCTCTCCCAGATGTGCTAGAACGAGCAGCCAGGGCAATAATGAAAGAGGGAGTCCAGAACTTTAATTATCTGCCGGGGTTATCACATTCTGACCAATATTTTAGAAATGGCAGTCATTTGAAAATGGCATGGTATTTTCAGAAAAATAAAAATTTGAAATTTTTTCTATGCAACTTTTGGGGGTCTATCTCTACGCGTTTGGCTTCTAGAGCGATTTAAGGTTCCCAAGTATATTGTGGCTCTCCAGATGTGCTAGATCGAGCAGCCAGGGCAATAATGAAAGAGGAGTCCAGAACTTTAATTATCTGCCGGGGTTATCACATTCCGACCAATATTTTAGAAATGGCAGTCATTTGAAAACTGACATGGTATTTTCAGAAAAAAACTAATTTTGAAATTTTTTCTATGCAACTTTTGGGGGTCTATCTCTACGCGTTTGGCTTCTAGAGCGATTTAAAGGTTCCCAAGTATATTGTGGCTCTCCCAGATGTGCTAGAACGAGCAGCCAGGGCAATAATGAAAGAGGGAGTCCAGAACTTTAATTATCTGCCGGGGTTATCACATTCTGACCAATATTTTAGAAATGGCAGTCATTTGAAAAACGACATGGTATTTTCAGAAAAATAAATAATTTTGAAATTTTTTCTATGCAACTTTTGGGGGTCTATCTCTACGCGTTTGGCTTCTAGAGCGATTTAAAGGTTCCCAAGTATATTGTGGCTCTCCCAGATGTGCTAGATCGAGCAGCCAGGGCAATAATGAAAGAGGGAGTCCAGAACTTTAATTATCTGCCGGGGTTATCACATTCTGGCCAATATTTTAGAAATGGCAGTCATTTGAAAACGACATGGTATTTTCAGAAAAAACTAAATTTTGAAATTTTTTCTATGCAACTTTTGGGGGTCTATCTCGTACGCGTTTGGCTTCTAGAGCGATTTAAAGGTTCCCAAGTATATTGTGGCTCTCCCAGATGTGCTAGAACGAGCAGCCAGGGCAATAATGAAAGAGGGAGTCCAGAACTTTAATTATCTGCCGGGGTTATCACATTCTGACCAATATTTTAGAAATGGCAGTCATTTGAAAACGACATGGTATTTTCAGAAAAATAAAAATTTGAAATTTTTTCTATGCAACTTTTGGGGGTCTATCTCTACGCGTTTGGCTTCTAGAGCGATTTAAAGGTTCCCAAGTATATTGTGGCTCTCCCAGATGTGCTAGATCGAGCAGCCAGGGCAATAATGAAAGAGGGAGTCCAGAACTTTAATTATCTGCCGGGGTTATCACATTCTGACCAATATTTTAGAAATGGCAGTCATTTGAAAACGACATGGTATTTTCAGAAAAATAAAAATTTTGAAATTTTTTCTATGCAACTTTAGGGGGTCTATCTCTACGCGTTTGGCTTCTAGAGCGATTTAAAGGTTCCCAAGTATATTGTGGCTCTCCCAGATGTGCTAGAACGAGCAGCCAGGGCAATAATGAAAGAGGGAGTCCAGAACTTTAATTATCTGCCGGGGTTATCACATTCTGACCAATATTTTAGAAATGGCAGTCTTTGAAAATGACATGGTATTTTCAGAAAAATAAAAAATTTGAAATTTTTTCTATGCAACTTTTGGGGGTCTATCTCTACGCGTTTGGCTTCTAGAGCGATTTAAAGGTTCCCAAGTATATTGTGGCTCTTCCAGATGTGCTAGAACGAGCAGCCAGGGCAATAATGAAAGAGGAAGTCCAGAACTTTAATTATCTGGCGGGGATTTCACATTCCGACCAATATTTTAGAAATGGCAGTCATTTGAAAACGACATGGTATTTTCAGAAAAATAAAATTTTGAAATTTTTCTATGCAACTTTTGGGGGTCTATCTCTACGCGTTTGGCTTCTAGAGCGATTTAAAGGTTCCCAAGTATATTGTGGCTCTCCCAGATGTGCTAGATCGAGCAGCCAGGGCAATAATGAAAGAGGGAGTCCAGAACTTTAATTATCTGCCGGGGTTATCACATTCTGACCAATATTTTAGAAATGGCAGTCATTTGAAAACGACATGGTATTTTCAGAAAAATAAAAATTTTGAAATTTTTTCTATGCAACTTTTGGGGGTCTATCTCTACGCGTTTGGCTTCTAGAGCGATTTAAAGGTTCCCAAGTATATTGTGGCTCTCCCAGATGTGCTAGATCGAGCAGCCAGGGTAATAATGAAAGAGGGAGTCCAGAACTTTAATTATCTGCCGGGGTTATCACATTCTGGCCAATATTTTAGAAATGGCAGTCATTTGAAAACGACATGGTATTTTCAGAAAAATAAAAATTTTGAAATTTTTTCTATGCAACTTTAGGGGGTCTATCTCTACGCGTTTGGCTTCTAGAGCGATTTAAAGGTTCCCAAGTATATTGTGGCTCTCCCAGATGTGCTAGAACGAGCAGCCAGGGCAATAATGAAAGAGGAAGTCCAGAGCTTTAATTATCTGCCGGGGGTTATCACATTCTGACCAATATTTTAGAAATGGCAGTCATTTGAAAACGACATGGTATTTTCAGAAAAATAAAAATTTTGAAATTTTTTCTATGCAACTTTTGGGGGTCTATCTCTACGCGTTTGGCTTCTAGAGCGATTTAAAGGTTCCCAAGTATATTGTGGCTCTCCCAGATGTGCTAGATCGAGCAGCCAGGGCAATAATGAAAGAGGGAGTCCAGAACTTTAATTATCTGCCGGGGTTATCACATTCTGGCCAATATTTTAGAAATGGCAGTCATTTGAAAACGACATGGTATTTTCAGAAAAATAAAAATTTTGAAATTTTTTCTATGCAACTTTAGGGGGTCTATCTCTACGCGTTTGGCTTCTAGAGCGATTTAAAGGTTCCCAAGTATATTGTGGCTCTCCCAGATGTGCTAGAACGAGCAGCCAGGGCAATAATGAAAGAGGGAGTCCAGAACTTTAATTATCTGCCGGGGTTATCACATTCTGACCAATATTTTAGAAATGGCAGTCATTTGAAAATGACATGGTATTTTCAGAAAAAAAAAAATTTTGAAATTTTTTCTATGCAACTTTTGGGGGTCTATCTCTACGCGTTTGGCTTCTAGAGCGATTTAAAGGTTCCCAAGTATATTGTGGCTCTTCCAGATGTGCTAGAACGAGCAGCCAGGGCAATAATGAAAGAGGAAGTCCAGAACTTTAATTATCTGGCGGGGATTTCACATTCCGACCAATATTTTAGAAATGGCAGTCATTTGAAAATTACATGGTATTTTCGAAAAAAACTAATTTTGAAATTTTTTCTATGCAACTTTAGGGGGTCTATCTCTACGCGTTTGGCTTCTAGAGCGATTTAAAGGTTCCCAAGTATATTGTGCCAGTGCCAGTGCAATAATGAAAGAGGAAGTCCAGAGCTTTAATTATCTGCCGGGGTTATCACATTCCGACCAATATTTTAGAAATGGCAGTTATTTGAAAATGACATGGTATTTTCGAAAAACACTAATTTTGAAATTTTTTCTATGCAACTTTAGGGGGTCTATCTCTACGCGTTTGGCTTCTAGAGCGATTTAAAGGTTCCCAAGTATATTGTGGCTCTCCCTGATGTGCTAGTACGAGTAGCCAGGGCAATAATAAAAGAGGAAGTACAGAACTTTAATTATCTGGCGGGGATTTCACATTCCGACCAATATTTTAGAAATGGCAGTCATTTGAAAATGACATGGTATTTTCAGAAAAATAAAAAATTTGAAATTTTTTCTATTCAACTTTTGGGGGTCTATCTCTACGCGTTTGGCTTCTAGAGCGATTTAAAGGTTCCCAAGTATATTGTGGCTCTCCCAGATGTGCTAGAACGAGCAGCCAGGGCAATAATGAAAGAGAAAGTCCAGAACTTTAATTATCTGCCGGGGTTATCACATTCTGACCAATATTTTAGAAATGGCAGTCATTTGAAAACGACATGGTATTTTCAGAAAAATAAAAATTTTGAAATTTTTTCTATGCAACTTTTGGGGGTCTATCTCTACGCGTTTGGCTTCTAGAGCGATTTAAAGGTTCCCAAGTATATTGTGGCTCTCCCAGATGTGCTAGTACGAGTAGCCAGGGCAATAATAAAAGAGGAAGTACAGAACTGTAATTATCTGGCGGGGATTTCACATTCCGACCAATATTTTAGAAATGGCAGTCATTTGAAAATGACATGGTATTTTCAGAAAAATAAAAATTTGAAATTTTTTCTATGCAACTTTTGGGGGTCTATCTCTACGCGTTTGGCTTCTAGAGCGATTTAAAGGTTCCCAAGTATATTGTGGCTCTCCCAGATGTGCTAGAACGAGCAGCCAGGGCAATAATGAAAGAGGGAGTCCAGAACTTTAATTATCTGCCGGGGTTATCACATTCTGACCAATATTTTAGAAATGGCAGTCATTTGAAAAAAAACATGGTATTTTCGAAAAAAACTAATTTTGAAATTTTTTCTATGACACTTTAGGGGGTCTATCTCTACGCGTTTGGCTTCTAGAGCGATTTAAAGGTTCCCAAGTATATTGTGCCAGTGCCAGTGCAATAATGAAAGAGGAAGTCCAGAGCTTTAATTATCTGCCGGGGTTATAACATTCCGACCAATATTTTAGAAATGGCAGTCATTTGAAAATTACATGGTATTTTCGAAAAAAACTAATTTTGAAATTTTTTCTATGACACTTTAGGGGGTCTATCTCTACGCGTTTGGCTTCTAGAGCGATTTAAAGGTTCCCAAGTATATTGTGCCAGTGCCAGTGCAATAATGAAAGAGGAAGTCCAGAGCTTTAATTATCTGCCGAGGTTATAACATTCCGACCAATATTTTAGAAATGGCAGTCATTTGAAAATTACATGGTATTTTCGAAAAAAACTAATTTTGAAATTTTTTCTATGCAACTTTAGGGGTTCTATTTCTACGCGTTTGGCTTCTAGAGCGATTTAAAGGTTCCCAAGTATATTGTGCCAGTGTCAGGGCAATAATGAAAGAGGGAGTCCAGAACTTTAATTATCTGCCGGGGTTATCACATTCTGACCAATATTTTAGAAATGGCAGTCATTTGAAAATGACATGGTATTTTCGAAAAAAACTAATTTTGAAATTTTTTCTACGCAACTTTAGGGGGTCTATCTCTACGCGTTTGGCTTCTAGAGCAATTTAAAGGTTCCCAAGTATATTGTGGCTCTCCCAAATGTGCTAGAACGAGCAGCCAGGGCAATAATGAAAGAGGGAGTCCAGAACTTTAATTATCTGCCTTGGTTATCACATTCCGACCAATATTTTAGAAATGGCAGTCATTTGAAAATTACATGGTATTTTCGAAAAAAACTAATTTTGAAATTTTTTCTATGCAACTTTAGGGGGTCTATCTCTACGCGTTTGGCTTCTAGAGCGATTTAAAGGTTCCCAAGTATATTGTGGCTCTCCCAGATGTGCTAGAACGAGCAGCCAGGGCAATAATGAAAGAGGGAGTCCAGAACTTTAATTATCTGCCGGGGTTAGAAATGGCAGTCATTTGAAAATGACATGGAAGAGGACGTCCAGAGCTTTAATTATCTGCCGGGGTTATCACATTCCGACCAATATTTTAGAAATGGCAGTCATTTGAAAATTACATGGTATTTTCGAAAAAAACTAATTTTGAAATTTTTTCTATGCAACTTTAGGGGGTCTATCTCTACGCGTTTGGCTTCTGGAGCGATTTAAAGGTTCCCAAGTATATTGTGGCTCTCCCTGATGTGCTAGAACGAGCAGCCAGGGCAATAATGAAAGAGGGAGTCCAGAACTTTAATTATCTGCCTGGGTTATCACATTCCGACCAATATTTTAGAAATGGCAGTCATTTGAAAATGACATGGAAGAGGACGTCCAGAGCTTTAATTATCTGCCGGGGTTATCACATTCCGACCAATATTTTAGAAATGGCAGTCATTTGAAAATTACATGGTATTTTCGAAAAAAACTAATTTTGCAATTTTTTCTATGCAACTTTAGGGGGTCTATCTCTACGCGTTTGGCTTCTGGAGCGATTTAAAGGTTCCCAAGTATATTGTGGCTCTCCCAGATGTGCTAGATCGAGCAGCCAGGGCAATAATGAAAGAGGGAGTCCAGAACTTTAATTATCTGCCGGGGTTATCACATTCTGGCCAATATTTTAGAAATGGCAGTCATTTGAAAACGACATGGTATTTTCGAAAAAAACTAATTTTGCAATTTTTTCTATGCAACTTTTGGGGGTCTATCTCGTACGCGTTTGGCTTCTAGAGCGATTTAAAGGTTCCCAAGTATATTGTGGCTCTCCCAGATGTGCTAGAACGTGCAGCCAGGGCAATAATGAAAGAGGGAGTCCAGAACTTTAATTATCTGCCGGGGTTATCACATTCTGACCAATATTTTAGAAATGGCAGTCATTTGAAAACGACATGGTATTTTCAGAAAAATAAAAATTTTGAAATTTTTTCTATGCAACTTTTGGGGGTCTATCTCTACGCGTTTGGCTTCTAGAGCGATTTAAAGGTTCCCAAGTATATTGTGGCTCTCCCAGATGTGCTAGATCGAGCAGCCAGGGCAATAATGAAAGAGGGAGTCCAGAACTTTAATTATCTGCCGGGGTTATCACATTCTGACCAATATTTTAGAAATGGCAGTCATTTGAAAACGACATGGTATTTTCAGAAAAATAAAAATTTTGAAATTTTTTCTATGCAACTTTAGGGGGTCTATCTCTACGCGTTTGGCTTCTAGAGCGATTTAAAGGTTCCAAAGTATATTGTGGCTCTCCCAGATGTGCTAGAACGAGCAGCCAGGGCAATAATGAAAGAGGGAGTCCAGAACTTTAATTATCTGCCGGGGTTATCACATTCTGACCAATATTTTAGAAATGGCAGTCTTTTGAAAATGACATGGTATTTTCAGAAAAATAAAAAATTTGAAATTTTTTCTATGCAACTTTTGGGGGTCTATCTCTACGCGTTTGGCTTCTAGAGCGATTTAAAGGTTCCCAAGTATATTGTGGCTCTTCCAGATGTGCTAGAACGAGCAGCCAGGGCAATAATGAAAGAGGAAGTCCAGAACTTTAATTATCTGGCGGGGATTTCACATTCCGACCAATATTTTAGAAATGGCAGTCATTTGAAAACGACATGGTATTTTCAGAAAAATAAAAATTTTGAAATTTTTTCTATGCAACTTTTGGGGGTCTATCTCTACGCGTTTGGCTTCTAGAGCGATTTAAAGGTTCCCAAGTATATTGTGGCTCTCCCAGATGTGCTAGATCGAGCAGCCAGGGCAATAATGAAAGAGGGAGTCCAGAACTTTAATTATCTGCCGGGGTTATCACATTCTGACCAATATTTTAGAAATGGCAGTCATTTGAAAACGACATGGTATTTTCAGAAAAATAAAAATTTTGAAATTTTTTCTATGCAACTTTTGGGGGTCTATCTCTACGCGTTTGGCTTCTAGAGCGATTTAAAGGTTCCCAAGTATATTGTGGCTCTCCCAGATGTGCTAGATCGAGCAGCCAGGGTAATAATGAAAGAGGGAGTCCAGAACTTTAATTATCTGCCGGGGTTATCACATTCTGGCCAATATTTTAGAAATGGCAGTCATTTGAAAACGACATGGTATTTTCAGAAAAATAAAAATTTTGAAATTTTTTCTATGCAACTTTAGGGGGTCTATCTCTACGCGTTTGGCTTCTAGAGCGATTTAAAGGTTCCCAAGTATATTGTGGCTCTCCCAGATGTGCTAGAACGAGCAGCCAGGGCAATAATGAAAGAGGAAGTCCAGAGCTTTAATTATCTGCCGGGGTTATCACATTCTGACCAATATTTTAGAAATGGCAGTCATTTGAAAACGACATGGTATTTTCAGAAAAATAAAAATTTTGAAATTTTTTCTATGCAACTTTTGGGGGTCTATCTCTACGCGTTTGGCTTCTAGAGCGATTTAAAGGTTCCCAAGTATATTGTGGCTCTCCCAGATGTGCTAGATCGAGCAGCCAGGGCAATAATGAAAGAGGGAGTCCAGAACTTTAATTATCTGCCGGGGTTATCACATTCTGGCCAATATTTTAGAAATGGCAGTCATTTGAAAACGACATGGTATTTTCAGAAAAATAAAAATTTTGAAATTTTTTCTATGCAACTTTAGGGGGTCTATCTCTACGCGTTTGGCTTCTAGAGCGATTTAAAGGTTCCCAAGTATATTGTGGCTCTCCCAGATGTGCTAGAACGAGCAGCCAGGGCAATAATGAAAGAGGGAGTCCAGAACTTTAATTATCTGCCGGGGTTATCACATTCTGACCAATATTTTAGAAATGGCAGTCATTTGAAAATGACATGGTATTTTCAGAAAAAAAAAAATTTTGAAATTTTTTCTATGCAACTTTTGGGGGTCTATCTCTACGCGTTTGGCTTCTAGAGCGATTTAAAGGTTCCCAAGTATATTGTGGCTCTTCCAGATGTGCTAGAACGAGCAGCCAGGGCAATAATGAAAGAGGAAGTCCAGAACTTTAATTATCTGGCGGGGATTTCACATTCCGACCAATATTTTAGAAATGGCAGTCATTTGAAAATTACATGGTATTTTCGAAAAAAACTAATTTTGAAATTTTTTCTATGCAACTTTAGGGGGTCTATCTTTAAAGGTTCCCAAGTATATTGTGCCAGTGCCAGTGCAATAATGAAAGAGGAAGTCCAGAGCTTTAATTATCTGCCGGGGTTATCACATTCCGACCAATATTTTAGAAATGGCAGTTATTTGAAAATGACATGGTATTTTCGAAAAACACTAATTTTGAAATTTTTTCTATGCAACTTTAGGGGGTCTATCTCTACGCGTTTGGCTTCTAGAGCGATTTAAAGGTTCCCAAGTATATTGTGGCTCTCCCTGATGTGCTAGTACGAGTAGCCAGGGCAATAATAAAAGAGGAAGTACAGAACTTTAATTATCTGGCGGGGATTTCACATTCCGACCAATATTTTAGAAATGGCAGTCATTTAAAAATGACATGGTATTTTCAGAAAAATAAAAAATTTGAAATTTTTTCTATTCAACTTTTGGGGGTCTATCTCTACGCGTTTGGCTTCTAGAGCGATTTAAAGGTTCCCAAGTATATTGTGGCTCTCCCAGATGTGCTAGAACGAGCAGCCAGGGCAATAATGAAAGAGAAAGTCCAGAACTTTAATTATCTGCCGGGGTTATCACATTCTGACCAATATTTTAGAAATGGCAGTCATTTGAAAACGACATGGTATTTTCAGAAAAATAAAAATTTTGAAATTTTTTCTATGCAACTTTTGGGGGTCTATCTCTACGCGTTTGGCTTCTAGAGCGATTTAAAGGTTCCCAAGTATATTGTGGCTCTCCCAGATGTGCTAGTACGAGTAGCCAGGGCAATAATAAAAGAGGAAGTACAGAACTGTAATTATCTGGCGGGGATTTCACATTCCGACCAATATTTTAGAAATGGCAGTCATTTGAAAATGACATGGTATTTTCAGAAAAATAAAAAATTTGAAATTTTTTCTATGCAACTTTTGGGGGTCTATCTCTACGCGTTTGGCTTCTAGAGCGATTTAAAGGTTCCCAAGTATATTGTGGCTCTCCCAGATGTGCTAGAACGAGCAGCCAGGGCAATAATGAAAGAGGGAGTCCAGAACTTTAATTATCTGCCGGGGTTATCACATTCTGACCAATATTTTAGAAATGGCAGTCATTTGAAAAAAAACATGGTATTTTCGAAAAAAACTAATTTTGAAATTTTTTCTATGACACTTTAGGGGGTCTATCTCTACGCGTTTGGCTTCTAGAGCGATTTAAAGGTTCCCAAGTATATTGTGCCAGTGCCAGTGCAATAATGAAAGAGGAAGTCCAGAGCTTTAATTATCTGCCGGGGTTATAACATTCCGACCAATATTTTAGAAATGGCAGTCATTTGAAAATTACATGGTATTTTCGAAAAAAACTAATTTTGAAATTTTTTCTATGACACTTTAGGGGGTCTATCTCTACGCGTTTGGCTTCTAGAGCGATTTAAAGGTTCCCAAGTATATTGTGCCAGTGCCAGTGCAATAATGAAAGAGGAAGTCCAGAGCTTTAATTATCTGCCGGGGTTATAACATTCCGACCAATATTTTAGAAATGGCAGTCATTTGAAAATTACATGGTATTTTCGAAAAAAACTAATTTTGAAATTTTTTCTATGCAACTTTAGGGGTTCTATTTCTACGCGTTTGGCTTCTAGAGCGATTTAAAGGTTCCCAAGTATATTGTGCCAGTGTCAGGGCAATAATGAAAGAGGGAGTCCAGAACTTTAATTATCTGCCGGGGTTATCACATTCTGACCAATATTTTAGAAATGGCAGTCATTTGAAAATGACATGGTATTTTCGAAAAAAACTAATTTTGAAATTTTTTCTACGCAACTTTAGGGGGTCTATCTCTACGCGTTTGGCTTCTAGAGCAATTTAAAGGTTCCCAAGTATATTGTGGCTCTCCCAAATGTGCTAGAACGAGCAGCCAGGGCAATAATGAAAGAGGGAGTCCAGAACTTTAATTATCTGCCTTGGTTATCACATTCCGACCAATATTTTAGAAATGGCAGTCATTTGAAAATTACATGGTATTTTCGAAAAAAACTAATTTTGAAATTTTTTCTATGCAACTTTAGGGGGTCTATCTCTACGCGTTTGGCTTCTAGAGCGATTTAAAGGTTCCCAAGTATATTGTGGCTCTCCCAGATGTGCTAGAACGAGCAGCCAGGGCAATAATGAAAGAGGGAGTCCAGAACTTTAATTATCTGCCGGGGTTAGAAATGGCAGTCATTTGAAAATGACATGGAAGAGGACGTCCAGAGCTTTAATTATCTGCCGGGGTTATCACATTCCGACCAATATTTTAGAAATGGCAGTCATTTGAAAATTACATGGTATTTTCGAAAAAAACTAATTTTGAAATTTTTTCTATGCAACTTTAGGGGGTCTATCTCTACGCGTTTGGCTTCTGGAGCGATTTAAAGGTTCCCAAGTATATTGTGGCTCTCCCTGATGTGCTAGAACGAGCAGCCAGGGCAATAATGAAAGAGGGAGTCCAGAACTTTAATTATCTGCCTGGGTTATCACATTCCGACCAATATTTTAGAAATGGCAGTCATTTGAAAATGACATGGAAGAGGACGTCCAGAGCTTTAATTATCTGCCGGGGTTATCACATTCCGACCAATATTTTAGAAATGGCAGTCATTTGAAAATTACATGGTATTTTCGAAAAAAACTAATTTTGCAATTTTTTCTATGCAACTTTAGGGGGTCTATCTCTACGCGTTTGGCTTCTGGAGCGATTTAAAGGTTCCCAAGTATATTGTGGCTCTCCCTGATGTGCTAGAACGAGCAGCCATGGAAATAATGAAAGAGGGAGTCCAGAACTTTAATTATCTGCCTGGGTTATCACATTCCGACCAATATTTTAGAAATGGCAGTCATTTGAAAATGACATGGAACAGGACGTCCAGAGCTTTAATTATCTGCCGGGGTTATCACATTCCGACCAATATTTTAGAAATGGCAGTCATTTGAAAATTACATGGTATTTTCGAAAAAAACTAATTTTGAAATTTTTTCTATGCAACTTTAGGGGGTCTATCTCTACGCGTTTGGCTTCTAGAGCGATTTAAAGGTTCCCAAGTATATTGCGGCTCTCTCAGATGTACTACGGATGTGGCATTTCTAAAATGGCTGCACAATATACTTGGGAACCTTTAAATAGCTCTAGATCAAATTTTTTCTATGCAACTTTAGGGGTTCTATTTCTACGCGTTTGGCTTCTAGAGCGATTTAAAGGTTCCCAAGTATATTGTAGCTCTCCCTGATGTGCTAGAACGAGCAGCCAGGGCAATAATGAAAGAGGGAGTCCAGAACTTTAATTATCTGCCTTGGTTATCACATTCCGACCAATATTTTAGAAATGGCAGTCATTTGAAAATTACATGGTATTTTCGAAAAAAACTAATTTTGAAATTTTTTCTATGCAACTTTAGGGGGTCTATCTCTACGCGATTGGCTTCTAGAGCGATTTAAAAGTTCCCAAGTATATTGAGCCAGTGCCAGTGCAATAATGAAAGAGGAAGTCCAGAGCTTTAATTATCTGCCGGGGTTATCACATTCCGACCAATATTTTAGAAATGGCAGTTATTTGAAAATGACATGGTATTTTCGAAAAAAACTAATTTTGCAATTTTTTCTATGCAACTTTAGGGGGTCTATCTCTACGCGTTTGGCTTCTAGAGCGATTTAAAAGTTCCCAAGTATATTGTGCCAGTGCCAGTGCAATAATGAAAGAGGACGTCCAGAGCTTTAATTATCTGCGATTGAAATTTTTTCTATGCAACTTTAGGGGGTCTATCTCTACGCGATTGGCTTCTAGAGCGATTTAAAAGTTCCCAAGTATATTGTGCCAGTGCCAGTGCAATAAGGAAAGAGGACGTCCAGAGCTTTAATTATCTGCCGGGGTTATCACATTCCGACCAATATTTTAGAAATGGCAGTCATTTGAAAATTACATGGTATTTTCGAAAAAAACTAATTTTGCAATTTTTTCTATGCAACTTTAGGGGGTCTATCTCTACGCGTTTGGCTTCTGGAGCGATTTAAAGGTTCCCAAGTATATTGTGGCTCTCCCTGATGTGCTAGAACGAGCAGCCAGGGAAATAATGAAAGAGGGAGTCCAGAACTTTAATTATCTGCCTGGGTTATCACATTCCGACCAATATTTTAGAAATGGCAGTCATTTGAAAATTACATGGTATTTTCGAAAAAAACTAATTTTGAAATTTTTTCTATGCAACTTTAGGGGTTCTATTTCTACGCGTTTGGCTTCTAGAGCGATTTAAAGGTTCCCAAGTATATTGTGGCTCTCCCTGATGTGCTAGAACGAGCAGCCAGGGAAATAATGAAAGAGGGAGTCCAGAACTTTAATTATCTGCCTGGGTTATCACATTCCGACCAATATTTTAGAAATGGCAGTCATTTGAAAATGACATGGAACAGGACGTCCAGAGCTTTAATTATCTGCTGGGGTTATCACATTCCGACCAATATTTTAGAAATGGCAGTCATTTGAAAATTACATGGTATTTTCGAAAAAAACTAATTTTGAAATTTTTTCTATGCAACTTTAGGGGGTCTATCTCTACGCGTTTGGCTTCTAGAGCGATTTAAAGGTTCCCAAGTATATTGCGGCTCTCTCAGATGTACTACGGATGTGCCATTTCTAAAATGGCTGCACAATATACTTGGGAACCTTTAAATAGCTCTAGATCAAATTTTTTCTATGCAACTTTAGGGGTTCTATTTCTACGCGTTTGGCTTCTAGAGCGATTTAAAGGTTCCCAAGTATATTGTGCAGCCATTTTAGAAATGGCACATCCGTAGTACATCTGAGAGAGCCGCAATATACTTGGGAACCTTTAAATCTCTCTCCTCTCTAAAGGCTCTCCCTGATGTGCTAGAACGAGCAGCCAGGGCAAAAATGAAAGAGGGAGTCCAGAACTTTAATTATCTGCCTTGGTTATCACATTCCGACCAATATTTTAGAAATGGCAGTCATTTGAAAATTACATGGTATTTTCGAAAAAAACTAATTTTGAAATTTTTTCTATGCAACTTTAGGGGTTCTATTTCTACGCGTTTGGCTTCTAGAGCGATTTAAAGGTTCCCAAGTATATTGTGGCTCTCCCTGATGTGCTAGAACGAGCAGCCAGGGCAATAATGAAAGAGGGAGTCCAGAACTTTAATTATCTGCCGGGGTTATCACATTCTGACCAATATTTTAGAAATGGCAGTCATTTGAAAATGACATGGTATTTTCGAAAAAAACTAATTTTGAAATTTTTTCTACGCAACTTTAGGGGGTCTATCTCTACGCGTTTGGCTTCTAGAGCGATTTAAAAGTTCCCAAGTATATTGTGCCAGTGCCAGTGCAATAATGAAAGAGGAAGTCCAGAGCTTTAATTATCTGCCGGGGCTATCACATTCCGACCAATATTTTAGAAATGGCAGTTATTTGAAAATGACATGGTATTTTCGAAAAAAACTAATTTTGCAATTTTTTCTATGCAACTTTAGGGGGTCTATCTCTACGCGTTTGGCTTCTAGAGCGATTTAAAGGTTCCCAAGTATATTGTGGCTCTCCCAGATGTGCTAGAACGAGCAGCCAGGGCAATAATGAAAGAGGGAGTCCAGAACTTTAATTATCTGCCTGGGTTATCACATTCCGACCAATATTTTAGAAATGGCAGTCATTTGAAAATGACATGGAACAGGACGTCCAGAGCTTTAATTATCTGCCGGGGTTATCACATTCCGACCAATATTTTAGAAATGGCAGTCATTTGAAAATTACATGGTATTTTCGAAAAAAACTAATTTTGAAATTTTTTCTATGCAACTTTAGGGGGTCTATCTCTACGCGTTTGGCTTCTAGAGCGATTTAAAGGTTCCCAAGTATATTGCGGCTCTCTCAGATGTACTACGGATGTGCCATTTCTAAAATGGCTGCACAATATACTTGGGAACCTTTAAATAGCTCTAGATCAAATTTTTTCTATGCAACTTTAGGGGTTCTATTTCTACGCGTTTGGCTTCTAGAGCGATTTAAAGGTTCCCAAGTATATTGTGGCTCTCCCTGATGTGCTAGAACGAGCAGCCAGGGCAAAAATGAAAGAGGGAGTCCAGAACTTTAATTATCTGCCTTGGTTATCACATTCCGACCAATATTTTAGAAATGCCAGTCATTTGAAAATTACATGGTATTTTCGAAAAAAACTAATTTTGAAATTTTTTCTATGCAACTTTAGGGGTTCTATTTCTACGCGTTTGGCTTCTAGAGCGATTTAAAGGTTCCCAAGTATATTGTGCCAGTGCCAGTGCAATAACGAAAGAGGAAGTCCAGAGCTTTAATTATCTGCCGGGGTTATCACATTCCGACCAATATTTTAGAAATGGCAGTTATTTGAAAATGACATGGTATTTTCGAAAAAAACTAATTTTGCAATTTTTTCTATGCAACTTTAGGGGGTCTATCTCTACGCGTTTGGCTTCTAGAGCGATTTAAAGGTTCCCAAGTATATTGTGGCTCTCCCAGATGTGCTAGAACGAGCAGCCAGTGCAATAATGAAAGAGGAAGTCCAGAGCTTTAATTATCTGCCGGGGTTATCACATTCCGACCAATATTTTAGAAATGGCAGTCATTTGAAAATGACATGGTATTTTCGAAAAAAACGAATTTTGCATTTTTTTCTATGCAACTTTTGGGGGTCGATCTCGTACGCGTTTGGCTTCTAGAGCGATTTAAAGGTTCCCAAGTATATTGTGGCTCTCCCAGATGTGCTAGAACGAGCAGCCAGGGCAATAATGAAAGAGGGAGTCCAGAACTTTAATTATCTGCCGGGGTTATCACATTCTGACCAATATTTTAGAAATGGCAGTCATTTGAAAATGACATGGTATTTTCAGAAAAATAAAAATTTTGAAATTTTTTCTATGCAACTTTTGGGGGTCTATCTCTACGCGTTTGGCTTCTAGAGCGATTTAAAGGTTCCCAAGTATATTGTGGCTCTCCCAGATGTGCTAGTACGAGTAGCCAGGGCAATAATAAAGGAGGAAGTACAGAACTGTAATTATCTGGCGGGGATTTCACATTCCGACCAATATTTTAGAAATGGCAGTCATTTGAAAATGACATGGTATTTTCAGAAAAATAAAAAATTTTAAATTTTTTCTATGCAACTTTTGGGGGTCTATCTCTACGCGTTTGGCTTCTAGAGCGATTTAAAGGTTCCCAAGTATATTGTGGCTCTCCCAGATGTGCTAGAACGAGCAGCCAGGGCAATAATGAAAGAGGGAGTCCAGAACTTTAATTATCTGCCGGGGTTATCACATTCTGACCAATATTTTAGAAATGGCAGTGATTTGAAAACGACATGGTATTTTCAGAAAAATAAAAATTTTGAAATTTTTTCTATGCAACTTTAGGGGGTCTATCTCTACGCGTTTGGCTTCTAGAGCGATTTAAAGGTTCCCAAGTATATTGTGGCTCTCCCAGATGTGCTAGAACGAGCAGCCAGGGCAATAATGAAAGAGGGAGTCCAGAACTTTAATTATCTGCCGGGGTTATCACATTCTGACCAATATTTTAGAAATGGCAGTGATTTGAAAACGACATGGTATTTTCAGAAAAATAAAAATTTTGAAATTTTTTCTATGCAACTTTAGGGGGTCTATCTCTACGCGTTTGGCTTCTAGAGCGATTTAAAGGTTCCCAAGTATATTGTGGCTCTCCCAGATGTGCTAGAACGAGCAGCCAGGGCAATAATGAAAGAGGGAGTCCAGAACTTTAATTATCTGCCGGGGTTATCACATTCTGACCAATATTTTAGAAATGGCAGTCATTTGAAAATGACATGGTATTTTCAGAAAAATAAAAATTTTGAAATTTTTTCTATGCAACTTTTGGGGGTCTATCTCTACGCGTTTGGCTTCTAGAGCGATTTAAAGGTTCCCAAGTATATTGTGGCTCTTCCAGATGTGCTAGAACGAGCAGCCAGGGCAATAATGAAAGAGGAAGTCCAGAACTTTAATTATCTGGCGGGGATTTCACATTCCGACCAATATTTTAGAAATGGCAGTCATTTGAAAACGACATGGTATTTTCAGAAAAATAAAAATTTTGAAATTTTTTTTATGCAACTTTTGGGGGTCTATCTCTACGCGTTTGGCTTCTAGAGCGATTTAAAGGTTCCCAAGTATATTGTGGCTCTCCCAGATGTGCTAGAACGAGCAGGCAGTGCAATAATGAAAGAGAAAGTCTAGAACTTTAATTATCTGCCGGGGTTATCACATTTCAACCAATATTTTAGAAATGGCAGTCATTTGAAAATTACATGGTATTTTCGAAAAAAACTAATTTTGAAATTTTTTCTTTGCAACTTTTGGGGGTCTATCTCTACGCGTTTGGCTTCTAGAGCGATTTAAAGGTTCCCAAGTATATTGTGACTCTCCCAGATGTGCTAGAACGAGCAGCCAGTGCAATAATGAAAGAGGAAGTCCAGAGCTTTAATTATCTGCCGGGGTTATCACATTCCGACCAATATTTTAGAAATGGCAGTCATTTGAAAATGACATGGTATTTTCGAAAAAAACTAATTTTGCAATTTTTTCTATGCAACTTTTGGGGGTCTATCTCGTACGCGTTTGGCTTCTAGAGCGATTTAAAGGTTCCCAAGTATATTGTGGCTCTCCCAGATGTGCTAGAACGAGCAGCCAGGGCAATAATGAAAATTTTGCAATTTTTTCTATGCAACTTTTGGGGGTCTATCTCGTACGCGTTTGGCTTCTAGAGCGATTTAAAGGTTCCCAAGTATATTGTGGCTCTCCCAGATGTGCTAGAACGAGCAGCCAGGGCAATAATGAAAGAGGGAGTCCAGAACTTTAATTATCTGCCTGGGTTATCACATTCCGACCAATATTTTAGAAATGGCAGTCATTTGAAAATGACATGGAACAGGACGTCCAGAGCTTTAATTATCTGCCGGGGTTATCACATTCCGACCAATATTTTAGAAATGGCAGTCATTTGAAAATTACATGGTATTTTCGAAAAAAACTAATTTTGAAATTTTTTCTTTGCAACTTTTGGGGGTCTATCTCTACGCGTTTGGCTTCTAGAGCGATTTAAAGGTTCCCAAGTATTTTAGAAATGGCAGTCATTTGAAAACGACATGGTATTTTCAGAAAAATAAAAAATTTGAAATTTTTTCTATGCAACTTTTCTATGCAAGTATATTGTGGCTCTCCCAGATGTGCTAGAACGAGCAGCCAGGGCAATAATGAAAGAGGGAGTCCAGAACTTTAATTATCTGCCGGGGTTATCACATTCTGACCAATATTTTAGAAATGGCAGTCATTTGAAAAAAAACATGGTATTTTCGAAAAAAACTAATTTTGAAATTTTTTCTATGACACTTTAGGGGGTCTATCTCTACGCGTTTGGCTTCTAGAGCGATTTAAAGGTTCCCAAGTATATTGTGGCTCTCCCAAATGTGCTAGAACGAGCAGCCAGGGCAATAATGAAAGAGGGAGTCCTGAACTTTAATTATCTGCCGGGGTTATCACATTCTGACCAATATTTTAGAAATGGCAGTTATTTGAAAATGACATGGTATTTTCGAAAAAAACTAATTTTGAAATTTTTTCTATGCAACTTTTGGGGGTCTATCTCTACGCGTTTGGCTTCTAGAGCGATTTAAAGGTTCCCAAGTATATTGTGGCTCTCCCAGATGTGCTAGAACGAGCAGCCAGGGCAATAATGAAAGAGGGAGTCCAGAACTTTAATTATCTGCCGGGGTTAGAAATGGCAGTCATTTGAAAATGACATGGAAGAGGACGTCCAGAGCTTTAATTATCTGCCGGGGTTATCACATTCCGACCAATATTTTAGAAATGGCAGTCATTTGAAAATTACATGGTATTTTCGAAAAAACTAATTTTGAAATTTTTTCTATGCAACTTTAGGGGGTCTATCTCTACGCGTTTGGCTTCTGGAGCGATTTAAAGGTTCCCAAGTATATTGTGGCTCTCCCAGATGTGCTAGAACGAGCAGCCAGGGCAATAATGAAAGAGGGAGTCCAGAACTTTAATTATCTGCCGGGGTTATCACATTCTGACCAATATTTTAGAAATGGCAGTTATTTGAAAATGACATGGTATTTTCGAAAAAAACTAATTTTGAAATATTTTCTATGCAACTTTTGGGGGTCTATCTCTACGCGTTTGGCTTCTAGAGCGATTTAAAGGTTCCCAAGTATATTGTGGCTCTCCCAGATGTGCTAGAACGAGCAGCCAGGGCAATAATGAAAGAGGGAGTCCTGAACTTTAATTATCTGCCGGGGTTATCACATTCTGACCAATATTTTAGAAATGGCAGTTATTTGAAAATGACATGGTATTTTCGAAAAAAACTAATTTTGAAATATTTTCTATGCAACTTTTGGGGGTCTATCTCTACGCGTTTGGCTTCTAGAGCGATTTAAAGGTTCCCAAGTATATTGTGGCTCTCCCAGATGTGCTAGAACGAGCAGCCAGGGCAATAATGAAAGAGGGAGTCCAGAACTTTAATTATCTGCCTGGGTTATCACATGAAAGAGGGAGTCCTGAACTTTAATTATCTGCCGGGGTTATCACATTCTGACCAATATTTTAGAAATGGCAGTTATTTGAAAATGACATGGTATTTTCGAAAAAAACTAATTTTGAAATATTTTCTATGCAACTTTTGGGGGTCTATCTCTACGCGTTTGGCTTCTAGAGCGATTTAAAGGTTCCCACGTATATTGTGGCTCTCCCAGATGTGCTAGAACGAGCAGCCAGGGCAATAATGAAAGAGGGAGTCCAGAACTTTAATTATCTGCCGGGGTTAGAAATGGCAGTCATTTGAAAATGACATGGAAGAGGACGTCCAGAGCTTTAATTATCTGCCGGGGTTATCACATTCCGACCAATATTTTAGAAATGGCAGTCATTTGAAAATTACATGGTATTTTCGAAAAAAACTAATTTTGAAATTTTTTCTATGCAACTTTAGGGGGTCTATCTCTACGCGTTTGGCTTCTGGAGCGATTTAAAGGTTCCCAAGTATATTGTGGCTCTCCCTGATGTGCTATAACGAGCAGCCAGGGCAATAATGAAAGAGGGAGTCCAGAACTTTAATTATCTGCCTGGGTTATCACATGAAAGAGGGAGTCCTGAACTTTAATTATCTGCCGGGGTTATCACATTCTGACCAATATTTTAGAAATGGCAGTTATTTGAAAATGACATGGTATTTTCGAAAAAAACTAATTTTGAAATATTTTCTATGCAACTTTTGGGGGTCTATCTCTACGCGTTTGGCTTCTAGAGCGATTTAAAGGTTCCCAAGTATATTGTGGCTCTCCCAGATGTGCTAGAACGAGCAGGCAGGGCAATAATGAAAGAGGGAGTCCAGAACTTTAATTATCTGCCGGGGTTAGAAATGGCAGTCATTTGAAAATGACATGTAAGAGGACGTCCAGAGCTTTAATTATCTGCCAGGGTTATCACATTCCGACCAATATTTTAGAAATGGCAGTCATTTGAAAATTACATGGTATTTTCGAAAAAAACTAATTTTGAAATTTTTTCTATGCAACTTTAGGGGGTCTATCTCTACGCGTTTGGCTTCTGGAGCGATTTAAAGGTTCCCAAGTATATTGTGGCTCTCCCTGATGTGCTAGAACGAGCAGCCAGGGCAATAATGAAAGAGGGAGTCCAGAACTTTAATTATCTGCCTGGGGTATCACATTCCGACCAATATTTTAGATAATTTTCTAATTTTGAAATTTTTTCTATGACACTTTAGGGGGTCTATCTCTACGCGTTTGGCTTCTAGAGCGATTTAAAGGTTCCCAAGTATATTGTGGCTCTCCCAAATGTGCTAGAACGAGCAGCCAGGGCAATAATGAAAGAGGGAGTCCTGAACTTTAATTATCTGCCGGGGTTATCACATTCTGACCAATATTTTAGAAATGGCAGTTATTTGAAAATGACATGGTATTTTCGAAAAAAACTAATTTTGAAATATTTTCTATGCAACTTTTGGGGGTCTATCTCTACGCGTTTGGCTTCTAGAGCGATTTAAAGGTTCCCAAGTATATTGTGGCTCTCCCAGATGTGCTAGAACGAGCAGCCAGGGCAATAATGAAAGAGGGAGTCCAGAACTTTAATTATCTGCCTGGGTTATCACATGAAAGAGGGAGTCCTGAACTTTAATTATCTGCCGGGGTTATCACATTCTGACCAATATTTTAGAAATGGCAGTTATTTGAAAATGACATGGTATTTTCGAAAAAAACTAATTTTGAAATTTTTTCTATGCAACTTTTGGGGGTCTATCTCTACGCGTTTGGCTTCTAGAGCGATTTAAAGGTTCCCAAGTATATTGTGGCTCTCCCAGATGTGCTAGAACGAGCAGCCAGGGCAATAATGAAAGAGGGAGTCCAGAACTTTAATTATCTGCCGGGGTTAGAAATGGCAGTCATTTGAAAATGACATGGAAGAGGACGTCCAGAGCTTTAATTATTGCCGGGGTTATCACATTCCGACCATATTTTAGAAATGGCAGTCATTTGAAAAATACATGGTATTTTCGAAAAAACTAATTTTGAAATTTTTTCTATGCAACTTTAGGGGGTCTATCTCTACGCGTTTGGCTTCTAGAGCGATTTTAAAGGTTCCCAAGTATATTGTGGCTCTCCCAAGATGTGCTAGAACGAGCAGCCAGGGCAATAATGAAAGAGGGAGTCCAGAACTTTAATTATCTGCCGGGGTTATCACATTCTGACCAATATTTTAGAATGGCAGTCATTTGAAAACGACATGGTATATTCAGAAAAAATAAATTTGAATTTTTTCTATGCACACTTTAGGGGTCTATCTCTACGCGTTTGGCTTCTAGAGGATTTAAAGGTTCCCAAGTATATTGTGGCTCTCCCTGAATGTGCTAGAACGAGCAGCCAGGGCAATAATGAAAGAGGGAGTCCTGAACTTTAATTATCTGCCGGGGTTATCACATTCTGACCAATATTTTAGAAATGGCAGTCATTTGAATATGACATGGTATTTTCAGAAAAATAAAAAATTTGAAATTTTTTCTATGCAACTTTTGGGGGTCTATCTCTACGCGTTTGGCTTCTAGAGCGATTTTAAAGGTTCCCAAGTATATTGTGGCTCTCCCAGATGTGCTAGAACGAGCAGCCAGGGCAATAATGAAAGAGGGAGTCCAGAACTTTAATTATCTGCCGGGGTTATCACATTCTGACCAATATTTTAGAAATGGCAGTCATTTGAAAACGACATGGTATTTTCAGAAAAATAAAAATTTTGAAATTTTTTCTATGCAACTTTTGGGGGTCTATCTCTACGCGTTTGGCTTCTAGAGCGATTTAAAGGTTCCCAAGTATATTGTGGCTCTCCCAGATGTGCTAGAACGAGCAGCCAGTGCAATAATGAAAGAGAAAGTCCAGAACTTTGATTATCTGCCGGGGTTATCACATTTCAACCAATATTTTAGAAATGGCAGTCATTTGAAAATACATGGTATTTTCGAAAAAACTAATTTTGAAATTTTTTCTATGCAACTTTTGGGGGTCTATCTCTACGCGTTTGGCTTCTAGAGCGATTTAAAGGTTCCCAAGTATATTGTGCCAGTGCAATAATGAAAGAGGAAGTCCAGAGCTTTAATTATCTGCCGGGGTTATCACATTCCGACCAATATTTTAGAAATGGCAGTCATTGAAAACGACATGGTATTTTCAGAAAAATAAAAATTTTGAAATTTTTTTCTATGCAACTTTTGGGGGTCTATCTCTACGCGTTTGGCTTCTAGAGCGATTTAAAGGTTCCCAAGTATATTGTGGCTCTCCCAGATGTGCTAGAAACGAGCAGCCAGGGCAATAATGAAAGAGGGAGTCCAGAACTTTAATTATCTGCCGGGGTATCACATTCTGACCAATATTTTAGAAATGGCAGTCATTTAAAAAAAAACATGGTATTTTCGAAAAAAACTAATTTTGAAATTTTTTCTATGACACTTTAGGGGGTCTATCTCTACGCGTTTGGCTTCTAGAGCGATTTAAAGGTTCCCAAGTATATTGTGGCTCTCCCAAATGTGCTAGAACGAGCAGCCAGGGCAATAATGAAAGAGGGAGTCCTGAACTTTAATTATCTGCGGGGTTATCACATTCTGACCAATATTTTAGAAATGGCAGTCATTTGAAAACGACATGGTATTTTCAGAAAAATAAAAATTTTGAAATTTTTCTATGCAACTTTTGGGGGTCTATCTCTACGCGTTTGGCTTCTAGAGCGATTTAAAGGTTCCCAAGTATATTGTGGCTCTCCCTGATGTGCTAGAACGAGCAGCCAGGGCAATAATGAAAGAGGGAGTCCAGAACTTTAATTATCTGCCGGGGTTATCACATTCTGACCAATATTTTAGAAATGGCAGTCATTTGAAAACGACATGGTATATTCAGAAAAATAAAAATTTTGAAATTTTTTCTATGCAACTTTTGGGGGTCTATCTCTACGCGTTTGGCTTCTAGAGAGATTTAAAGGTTCCCAAGTATATTGTGGCTCTCCCTGATGTGCTAGAACGAGCAGCCAGGGCAATAATGAAAGAGGAAGTCCAGACCTTTAATTATCTGCCGGGGTTATCACATTCCGACCAATATTTTAGAAATGGCAGTTATTTGAAAATGACATGGTATTTTCGAAAAAAACTAATTTTGAAATTTTTTCTATGCAACTTTTGGGGGTCTATCTCTACGCGTTTGGCTTCTAGAGCGATTTAAAGGTTCCCAAGTATATTGTGGCTCTCCCAGATGTGCTAGAACGAGCAGCCAGTGCAATAATGAAAGAGGAAGTCCAGACCTTTAATTATCTGCCGGGGTTATCACATTCCGACCAATATTTTAGAAATGGCAGTTATTTGAAAATGACATGGTATTTTCGAAAAAAACTAATTTTGAAATTTTTTTCTATGCAACTTTTGGGGGTCTATCTCTACGCGTTTGGCTTCTAGAGCGATTTAAAGGTTCCCAAGTATATTGTGGCTCTCCCAGATGTGCTAGAACGAGCAGCAGGGCAATAATGAAAGAGGGAGTCCAGAACTTTAATTATCTGCCGGGGTTAGAAATGGCAGTCATTTGAAAATGACATGGAAGAGGACGTCCAGAGCTTTAATTATCTGCCGGGGTTATCACATTCCGACCAATATTTTAGAAATGGCAGTCATTTGAAAATGACATGGTATTTTCGAAAAAAACTAATTTTGAAATATTTTCTATGCAACTTTTGGGGGTCTATCTCTACGCGTTTGGCTTCTAGAGCGATTTAAAGGTTCCCAAGTATATTGTGGCTCTCCCAGATGTGCTAGAACGAGCAGCCAGGGCAATAATGAAAGAGGGAGTCCAGAACTTTAATTATCTGCCGGGGTTAGAAATGGCAGTCATTTGAAAATGACATGGAAGAGGACGTCCAGAGCTTTAATTATCTGCCGGGGTTATCACATTCCGACCAATATTTTAGAAATGGCAGTCATTTGAAAATTACATGGTATTTTCGAAAAAACTAATTTTGAAATTTTTCTATGCAACTTTAGGGGTCTATCTCTACGCGTTTGGCTTCTGGAGCGATTTAAAGGTTCCCAAGTATATTGTGGCTCTCCCTGATGTGCTAGAACGAGCAGCCAGGGCAATAATGAAAGAGGGAGTCCAGAACTTTAATTATCTGCCGGGGATTTCACATTCCGACCAATATTTTAGAAATGGCAGTTATTTGAAAATGACATGGTATTTTCGAAAAAAACTAATTTTGAAATTTTTCTATGCAACTTTAGGGTAATCACCTGGAAAAATATGAAATTTTGGTTTTTTGTATTTTTTTTTTCTAAAACTTTAGACGCGTTTTCTGGCTAAGCGTCTTATCGAAAATCCAAGCAGAATCCGTAATCACCTGGAAAAATATGAATTTTTTGGTTTTTTTCGATTTTTTCTTCTAAAATTTTAGCAACGATTAAAAATGCCAGACATCAAGGAATTCAAATTTTATTTAAGTTTTGTGCAAATTCTAACTCCAAGCCTTTAGAGTATAGTACCATTCAAACACAAAGATAGAATAAGAAGACAATAGATAGATAGTATTATGAATTATTTTCTATCTGAATCATAACATCGGTGAAACATGTTATGGGGCCGGTGACGGAAAAGGTGATCTTGTAGTAGCCTGGAGCCATGTGACTGGGGAACATCTCCTGAGATATATGGCATCGGTTGAGTGTGTACACTTTTTTTTCCACAACCACAGGCTCCGAGCCTTTGGACTGCATTAGGTCAGAGCACTCGGTGAGACTCTTCATCAATAGGCGCTTATAGTCAGTTTCAAAAAAGTTCTGCATAGTCTGATTGGACAGCTTGAAGAGTAGCAACTTGTAATCATTGCTGCCGCTTCCACTGCGATACGATGTCACTTCTATCTGCAATCAGAGAGAGAATATTATCTGGTTGAGAAGATCAAATCATGTAGCCAATGAACAGCTGGGTTATATACATAGTATTTGGCAGTATCGTCCATCATCAGGAGGATTGTACCAGATATGCCGTATTTTCCTCGGCTCACGCGCTCCTGCCTAAGGTCCACTTTGAGCACAGATTCATCTGATGACGTCGTGTTAATGCTCAATAGTGTATACTGCCAGTTTTGCTGAGAAACGCAATAAAATTAATTGAAATAAACGACGAGAGATAGATAGAATTGGGTTTATACCTTAATCAAAGCAGGATCCGTTGGTAGGATGGATCCTAGAAACAAGCACGCAGAGATTAAGAGTGGGACTATAGTTGGAGTTCACGACTAGAATACGATTTGCCGTATCAACAGTTGCGGGACATTTATACATACGATTGGACTAAATTTTTGCGGATTAACGATAATTAATTGGTCTCGTGTTAATACTTAATGTCAATGCAATGCACGAGATTACAAATAAATTTTTTAAATAAATAAATAAACAGGCACGATTTTCCGGTTAGCGCGACGACCTCCAAGCAACATAATCATTCCGTATAATCATTTCGTGTGCTGGTGACCCTCACGAATTCCAAAAAATTATTGCAACTTATCACGAATTATTCCTTAAATCCTAGTAACACATGTCCTAGTAACACATGTCTAAGATAACACATCGGTTAGCAGAAAACGTGGGTGAAATTTATATAATTTATTTTTCTTGTAGATAGAGTAACAAAATCAAAGTAGACATGCAAATTTAAAAAATCTCACTATCTTTTTGCCTATACAAACATATATCAAACTCTAAGCTTAATTTGGGATTTTAAAGAATAAAAAAACCTCTTAAAATATAATATAATCACAGTTTGAGTACTATCAAAGCTGAAAATTCTCTCCTTTCTGCCGTTCAGAATAAAACTGAAAGACTTTTTCATTGCTGTAACACATTTTAAAGTCATATCAGAAGTCTAAATATACAATAAAGCACAAAAATTATATTGGTTTTTTCTGTTTTTATTTTGTTCACTTAAGATTACACATATTTTACTTCCATACGTTTCAATACATAATTACATTTTTAAAAATTTACATGTTATTTACGCTACGATATGATCAATTAAATACTTGGTTAAGATGTGTCCAAAAGTTCAATCTCTAAAATATGTTCGATCCTAAGCTGGCTAATGACTTAAAAATAAGATTAAAGATAGGAGTTAAAAATAATACAATACAATGTCTTGCTATTATCATTATTAGATTTATGGAATTTTTAAAATAAATCAGTTAATCGAGGCGTTCAAATGATTCGTTTGGTCTTTCTTACGACTTCTTAAGCATCATCTTTCATTTGGCCTTCTTTCTTTCATTTAGAATTAGTATAATACAGATTCGCAAATTTATTCTCGGACCCCGGACGACGTTGAACCTATGTAGTGAATCGTTCTTCGGTGATGTCGATATGTGCAGTGGCTCGAAGCAGTGGCGTGTTAGTAAATTTTTAGCAGTTTGATGATCTTTGCAGAAGACGTTGATTATCGAATTTGATTTGATTTAATTGATTTTGAGTTTCGGGTGAACGCCGAACCCACACACACAGACACACAGCGTACTGATCGAATGGTTGGTTATACATATATTTACAATTGGCCTTGATTGGGGGTGCGGGGGACGGTTTGGTTTGCGAGTGTTCTACTAGAGATTACTGGGTGGTCCGCGGGCGCGTGCTCCATGCACGCCCGAATGACGAGAGCCGGGGCGTGAGTGTACGATTGCGTAATGATCGTTATCGATCGGTAGCGACCTTCAAGAACACATTATTTTATTCAAATTCAGTTATTCACTTTCAGACAACAAATTTCTCATTTTCAGAGTTTCAAAGTTTCATAGTTTCAAAGTTTCAAAGTTTCAAAGTTTCAAAGTTTCATAGTTTCAAAGTTTCAAAGTTTCAAAGTTTCAAAGTTTCATAGTTTCATAGTTTCAGAATTTCAGAATTTCATAGTCGAGAACGAGTTAGTTTCAGTGTTTTTGTTGTTGGTTATTGTTTTTGTTGTTATTATTGTTATTAATAATAATAATAATATTACTGTTATTATGGTAACAAGTTAGTAGCTGACTACGAGACGATCGCGATCTCAGCGATCTCGAAATGAAAGAACTTAGAAATATTTACGATAGAGTGAAGTTAAAGAAAGTGTTGTTGTTGCTATTTTTTTGTTTCTGTATATTGTGGTATATTATTGACTGTGCTTGTTGTTGTTGTTGTTGTTGTAGTTGTTGTAGTTGTTGTTGCTGTTGTCACTGTCCGAATGTTTGGATAGAATTGACGTACACTAGAGTACGAAGTGGGCATGCTTTTTAACGATTTCAGTACGGAAATTGAGAAAGTTGGGTATTAGTGGTGTGAGGGTTTCAATACCGATCAGACCTATTCGAGTGGATGGTGGAACCGCCACTGGTGTAGCCCTTGTGCGCGTCCCGCCCGTGCAAGGAGTAGCGCGAGCCGTACTGGCTGCCGTGCCAACTCCTGTACGGGTCGTATTCCTCGATGATCGAGGGCTCCTTCTCGATGATCTGCAAACGACACGAACATGTTACGAAAGACGGAATCTTGATTTAATCTTCCAAATGGACTCACCTCCGTGTTGGCGCAGCTGCAACTCATCGCCGTGCAGAGGAAGATGTTCATCAGCAGCATGATGAGGAAGAGCACACCGAGTGTGATGGCCAACCAGAGGAGCCAGGCCGGCCGTATGCCACCCTCGTCGCAGGAACTCGCCACAACTGAAGAGAAAATGTACTCAATTTGATATTAAAAACTCAGGGGGGGGGGGGGGGGGGTTGATGACTTACGTGGAGCCTCTGCGGGGTCCAAAACAAAGACCGTTGTGGCCGCCACCATGGAGCCCTCCTCGTTGGGGCCCACCTTGCGACCGCCCTTGGCGAAGCCACCGCCGGCGCCGGCCAGGGCGATCTCCTGGCAGTCCTCGTCGTCGACACAGCGGCCATAGCACTGGATGACGTCGCACTGCAGGTGCACCTCGGACCCTGGAAAACGGGGTGAAAATTGATACATATAGTTGGTTGTGTTGGAGCCTTCTCCGCACTTACCTTCGGGGAACTTGAACATCGAGTGGATGGTGGCCTCGGCGGTGGAGCCGTCGTCACTGGGCACAAAGCGACTCATAACGTTCGGGTCGCTGGGGCAGCTGCAGGGCGGGAGATGAGAATGGAGTTAACGAATCGGACGGGGTAGGATTAGAAAACTCGGCTTTTCACTTACCCGCGCTCATCGACCAGCGTGAGGTTGAAGTTCTTCTTGTCGAAGGCGAAACAGTTGCCGACACGGATGCCGTGGGTGCCTGCAATGGAAATGTCATCATCATCATCGGGGTCAGCGGAGAGATTGAGGAGAAATAAAGGAAGGGAAACCTACCGTTGGGTTTGGCGAACTCGGCGCGGATCCTGTACTGGTGGCCGTAGACGGTCTCTCGGACGCGTCGGTCGTTCTCCAAGAACTTGAGGATGACATGGGCGTTGTCGTCGCTACAAAGAGCCAGGGAGAGAATGATTAAAGTCAGAGGCAATGGACGGGAGTTTAGTGTAGCAATTAAAGGCCGATTTTTCTGTGCGACAGTTATGATTGCTTGCAGCATATCGCAGTGGGCCCGATCTCAGTGTTTGATTGCATAATGGCTGACCAATGGTCAACAATAACAAGAACAATAAGAGGGACAACAACAATAACAACAACAATATCATTAACAACAACAATAACCATAACAACTGCAACATCAAAAGCACAAACAACAAAATGAATTAATTTTCGCAACTTAACAGAGCAGAACATTTTATAATCGAGCGTTGTTGGCGCTATTATTGTTGTTGCAGCTGTTACTGTTGCTGCAATTAGACAATAACCTGGACGGTCGCTGTTTTATTGGCCAATATTTGTAGAAATAGAAAAACAAAAGACTCAAGACACGAACGTACTTGCGATCGTTCGCCCCGCTTCCCTCCCCCTTCCACGTTGTGGTGTTCTTGTTTCTCTCCATGACCGCTTTTATTGACCACCACAAGTCCGAGGGATTGTTGAAACCACTCTATCCGAAAACCATTTGAGCCATTTTATTCGTGCTTTTCAAGTAGTTGTTATAGGGCTGGGATTATATCGGTTTCTGCTCGTTTTTTTCTGTCGTTTCGCAGAATCTGCTGTCCTTGGACCCCAGAAGCGATTGCCGTACGGTGCCCGGAGTCGCCCAGGCGACTCGCGCTAATGCCAAACGCTATGACAATAAATTTCAACTCCTACGTTGACAGCGTGTTTTTACGGTCTTCGTTATGGCCGTAGTTGTGACCGTTCTTATTATTGTTGTTGTCATAGTTATTGTTGCTGCGGTGTCTTATTGCCGATCTTGTTGGTGTTGTATTATTGTCAGAGTGGTGAACCGATGTGAACCGCTTGTGGATGTCTCAAAACCCACACGACTCGATTCGATTCGACTTCTTTTGCCTGCGATTTGAGATCGAGAAACTTGAAATTTGCGTTGAGTCAGCGAGAGGTTTTATTCGCATTTTTGTATTTGTTTATTTTATTTTCTTTTCCTATTTTATCCGAATACCACTGGCCATAATTTAATTTGCTCAGATTTGAGTGGCATGAAGTTAATTCGCGACCACGTCTTGAACTCTCGCAGTTTGTTTTGATCGCCATTTGCGACACTTCAAAGTTCAGGCATCAAAGATGAACTTTTAAAGAGTTAATTAGTTGAAGAGACAAATTATGTTTTAAAAATGTAATTATTCCATTTTATTTTTAGCATATATAGTTGTTGTAATGTTTCAAAAATATTGACCTCTTTAAGATATGAAATTAATATCTTCATTTTTTGATGATAACCATTTAATTAGTTTTCTCTTTTCCTCTCTGAAACATACTTCGCTTTGGTTTTCACTTCCGATATGCCGGAAGTTCTGCCATTTTCAAACTAATCTCTCGTGTACTATGAACACACACACACGCACTTCTTAATGGCGGCACTCGAGGCTCGCGTCAAGAGTCGCCTCGAGTCTCATTCATCAAACTGCGGATTTTCCACGTCTCGATCGAGCGAATCGAGGTGTATGGAAAGCGCGATCTTTTCAGCGAATGAACTATTTTTGGTTATTATTGTTTTTTTGATTTCATTGTTGTTGTTTTCGTTATTGTTTTTGTTGTTGTTGAGTGTACTCACCGCGCAAAGCCGGACTTGCCACACGTGATCACGTAGAACTTGTCATCGGCCAGCTCCAGGGTCTTGTGGACGCGCACCGCCAGCTGGATCGACCGCTCCTCCGTGCGCTGCGACAGCAAAGGAAAAAAACGAAACGAAATCAAATAAAATTAATATAAAAAAAGATAAACAATGGAACGATAGGAATGGGAATGCGTGGATTGATGTCTAAAGCAGAAATATGATGTTGTAAATATTGCGATTTCTATTTGATTGCATTTACGACCGACGTCGTGGGGCCGCTGAATCAGGACTCCTGATTAGCGCGTTCCCATCGCTGCGGTATGCGAGGAGTTTTTAGTGCAGGTTAGAGGTATTATAGTTTATTTTGCGAGCGGGTTTTCCCCACTCAATCATCGGGCGCCGACGACCCCATGGGTATTTTATTAAAGAAACTAATGCGATGAGAGCGACGACACTACGGCGAAAATTAATTATACTTGAGTTATGCTATCGGTTTAATGGCTGCACATGTTGCTAGTAGAGTAGTTGTTGTTGGTATTGGTTTATTACTTGCGCCTTTGAGACGTCGGAGTTAGCAATTAACGAATGTTAATTAAGGGTTAAACTGGATAAGGGTTTCAAAGAACTACTAATCAGAAGACTGTTGATGCATTGTTTTCGGAATAGTTATTGCTTGAACAAAATCCAAAGCAGAACCTTTCATGATTCTTTTATTGCCTTTGTTGTTCTCGTTGCTGGCGATCTTTACAGGGTGTTCATGGAGTTGCTCAGCCTTTTGGATCTATCGTTAAAACCACTTGTTGCGCTTTGTTTTTGTTCCAGTTCTTTGTGTTTGGTTTTTCATTTTCGGTGAAAACCCATTGTTATGACTAATGTTGTTGTTGTTGGTTTGTGTAGTTGCATTTTCCTTTGCCACATTGTTGTTGGTGTTGTTGTTGCTATTACGACCGTTGCTGTTGCAGGGGTTGTTGTTGTACAGTGCTATTAAACCAACAAGGAAATGCAAAGCGACTTCAAGTGTGACGGCGGGAAGACGAGCCAGCAGAAGAGAGAAACAAAACAAAAACCGAAGCGGGAAAAGCAGAAAATTACTTCAATTCAACGATGCCATTTGTTTGTTTGTCTTTCCTTCTTCGCCTTCCATTCCCTTTAAGGGTTATTTGTTTGTATTTCTCTTTCTACGATTGTTTCTGGTTGTTGTACTGTGTTATTATTGTACTCTTTGGTAGCTGTACCATATTGTTGTTGTAGTTGTTTTTTTGTTGTTATGCTTCGAGAGAAAAACCTTCGCGAAACGAAAGCACAAGTTGAGAAATGCAAGAAATGCACCGATTATTGCCACTTCCATTGCTAATGTTGTTGTCGTCACGTTCGTTGGTGGTTTTCCCCTCAAAATCATTTGTTGTTATTGCTGAAGCTCTTCCTTCCATTTCGATTTGCGGCCACGGCACGTGACCCATTGATTTCTTGCGAGGCGAGAAAATTCAAGCAAAAGTCGAATCGTATTCCACTACGATATGAAATAGAAGAGAACAACTGAAAGGGAGGGAGATCGGCAAACACGAGTCGGCGATAGGAAAAGACAAAGACAATCATCTTCTAGCTGAACAGATAACCATTCATTTCCTTGTTGCCATCATCGAAACCAGTTTCATCCCAATTATGAGATCGACTATTCAACGAGCCAAACATGGCCAGCGACAACAACGACAACCGCATCAGCAGCAGCAGCAGCAACTCAACTCATGCTAGATCGCGTTTAGCGTTCGGCAATTGTGGAATCGCTTCGCATTTCTTTATCCATTTATCCAATTGCTTCTCAGAGTATTTTCAATTTTACTTATTCATTCATATTCAGTTTTTATTCATTCATATTCAGTTTTTATTTATTCTTTGTTCGCTGTGTTTGTGTGGAGTGATCGCTTTGCGGCTGGGGCGTGTTGAGGCCGTCGGATGAGCTCATTTCGAACGCAACCTCCACGTGCAGTCGTCGTCGTCGTCCGTCACGAGCTGCAAATGTACATGCAAATCACAGACCAACCCGGCCCCACCCCTGTCTGAGGCCCCGGAGTCTCCGAGAGCCGCCAATTAACGCCCTGGTGCCGACATTGAAGACGCACAAATCCGCCGCCCATCGCACGCCCCCGAGGTCGTGTTGCCAAAAGGCGGACAGAACTCGAGTCAATAAACAAAAAGCATTTCAACGATTTTCACAGAAAAAAAAAAAAAATAATAATAAAAATCAACAACAACATCATTAACAAAAAAATTACCAACAACAACTCTACCAACAACTCCAACACCAACTTTGGCGAGCTGGCAATTGAGGCGATTTGTTGGTTTTGTTTTTGCCTCCAACTCTCCATCTCTTGCTCTACGTTTCGTCGCGATTCATTACGTCTCATTACGTAATTCAAGTGCTAACCCGTTGTTGTTGTTATTATTATTGTTGCTATAATCTCGCATCTCTCGTTCAGTTCAACGGATCTCGAGTATAATAGAAGGAGAGAGAGAGAGAGAAGCAGATTGGGGGAAAAAGATCTCGTCACAAGTGGTTTTTAATGAAGTGAGGCTTCGTTGGTTTTTCTTTTAAGCTGATAGTCATGTTGATGTTGAAGCGATACTATTATTGTTGTTGTATAGTTTTTATTTTAAAATAATTGTTGTTGAAGAGTTATGACCGCTAAACAGCTTGGGGAAGCCAAAAAAAAAAACACCAGCCACTTCTCAACGAGGCCTCAAAGTAGCCATCGACGGCGAGTGAGTTCCGTTTTGTTTTCTCAACCATTTTATTCATTTTCCCCTGCTTTTTTTCGGCCACTGCTCAATTAAAGTGCATTTCGGGCAGATAACCTCAGTGAAACCGTAAACAGTAAATAAAGTTCTACTTTCTTCACGCCGTGAATCGAAAGGCTTGTGAAACGAACATAAAATATGCTTGAAAATAAAGTGGGGCATTCCTTACGAGCACCACTGTAACTTCCCTACGAGCACCACTGTAATGCATATGCATTGGGTTCCCGTAGGTCTTTAATCGCTTGCATAAAGTTCACCTCGCAATCAAAAAAGTTCATACAGATCACCTTGCAATCAAAAACTTTTCAAATCCGCCATAAAATTCAGAACAAAACTATTTTATAGTCGACAAGTGGAAGCATTTTTATAGCTCATTGCGGTGAAGAAGAGTCGGCAGAATCGTAGTCTTGTATTGTATAAAAACCCCAGCGTCCTGATTGACGAAGCAACTTCGCGTCTGGGAAAACAAAAGACTGCGGACACGAACTCGATGCTGCGGGCAGAATCAAAGGAATTTTCACTGATGCTGAGAAGATTTAATGTTGCTCACAACAAGAAGAATAAAGATAAATAAAAAAACCGACTCTAACCAAAAAAAAAGCAGCAACAACAAAGGCAGCATCAACATAAGAGCAACAACATCAGATACGCATGCAACACGCGCCGAAACAAGGTCAGATTCATCATCAGAACCGAGCGTTAGCTTTTTATTTGCTACAAAGGAATTTGGTCGCCGATTCAATTCGTTGAAAATTCTTTGACATGAATTACGAGGTAACTGAAACCACTACAAAGACGACTGCGATGACAACTACAACAATATGTACAAAGACAACAATAACAGCGACAACTACAACAATAACATCCAATACGGACAAGAGCAACATTAACAAAGAGGAGGAAGAGATGAAAATATGTGCTTTTTACTCAACTTTTCGCAACGTCGTCGTTGTCGTCGTCGTCACCGCCTGAATCGACCGCCCGAGTCGACCGTGCTCGAGAGACTCCACCTAATCGAGTGGCTTTTAATGCGATGCGGCTCGCGATACGGGCCGCAAATAAAAAACCAGTCGAAAAATTAAGAGGAAACACAAATGGGCAGGCGGCGGAAGGGAGCGCATGCGACATGAGCCCCGGAGACACCCAGACGCGGACACACCCTGTGGCCCACGACAGCCACGGCAGCGGATCGACAGCGGATTTTATGGCGACCACCTTTGGTCGCCGCCGGCACACGGGACAAGGCGGAGGGACAGACAGACAGATAGCTGGACAGACGTCCAGGGGAGGCTCGATGGACGTGAAATAAATTTGAGCATTACGCGAGGCGATAATGGAGGAGATGCGGATAAATGTCGAAATGGCAATTAAGAAAAAAAAAAGAAAGATATCAAACCAAAAAAAGAAGGGAATTTGCGTTCTACAGCAGTTCCTCACTTCATCCTTTGTGCCCACAATTTTAGTCTATCAAGAAAATTGTTCCAGCTCCGAAATGCAGCCGGAAGTGTTGCGAATCAAATCCTTCGAGTGTCGTCGAGCGATTGACTTGAAGAGCGTGAAAATTGTCTGTTGTTGGTCGGTCGGTCGGTCAATTTGCATTTTAACACGTTCGCCGACGTGCAGACCACGTCGAGCTCGGATCGGAGGAGGTGTTTCTTGTGGCGTCGACGTCGGCGCCGATCGTGGCTCGAGCTGTGCGAATTTCAATCGCGCCTCACGTAGGATTCGACTAATATTTTGTTACTGTTGTTGGTTTTGATGTTGTTCATGCTGTTGGAATTGCTATTTATGATGTTGTTGTTGTTGTTCATGTTCAAGTTGTCGTTGTTGTAGCTGTCTTAGTTTCGTTTCGAATTTTCGCTCCGGTCGCCTCAGACAATGGAACGCACACCTCTTGGCAATATCGTATATTCGTTGATTCGTCCGTCCAATCACTGGATGTGGTTGTTGTTCCCAATATTGGTGTTGTTGTTCCAAATATTGGTGTTTTTATTGTTGGTGTTTTTGTAGCCGTTGTTGTATTTGGTGTCATGCGCCAGTCAATTGACATCAACTGCTGCCTCTGCCCGGCATCACTTGGCTCTGATTGACTCGCCATCCGTCCGTTGATCATTCCATCTGTCTGTCGCTTGGTGTGACTGTCTGTCCATCTGTCTGTCTATCTGTCTCTGTTGGCCGGGTTAACGTGGCGCAGCAACGTGATTTGCTTTCGAGGCAATCGCAACAACAGCGATTTGCTGTTGAGTTGAGTTTTCTGCGAATCGGAATCATCGTCAATTCTGGCTAACATTGTTGTGGTTGAAATCGTGTTTGTTGTTGTTGATTGAAATGTATTTTGTTGTTGGATAAAATGGTAATTTGTTGTTGCTTAAAATGGTATTTGTTGTTGTTGTGCACATTCGGATGTGTGCTGCAACAACAATTGATGCAAACATTAATTTGTTGTAATTGGAAAATTACGTTTCACAAGTTTCTAATGCGAACGCAGTGGGGCGTGCGGCCAGTGGCGGCGAAGAGGGGGGCGACACAGGGAGGAGAACGTGGAATCGTAGAAGAAGGTCAGGGGGCGGCGCGCCAAAAGGAAACGAACACTGAACTCTTTGACTTTTCTCTGACTTTTCTGAAGAACCGAATCATGATTCTCACAACAGCCCTTCGCTGTCCCTCTCAGGCACAATTCGCTGGTGCCCTGAATTCGACCGCCAATTTGTGCCGATCGAGTGCTCTACGCTCCACTCCTTCACCAATGGCCCCCCTCCACGCACCCCCTGGCCCCCTTTCGCCCTAGATCCGTCCCTCCGACTTCGAGCAATGCGCGAAACGCATTTCAATCATTAGAAATCAGTTAGAAATCGCATCACAATCACAACGCGAGTTCATTTCGAAATCAGATCGCATGAACATCAAGCGGATCTGACTGCGAAACGACATCGATTTCGACTTTAACTTCGATGTCGACTTCGACTTCAACATCGAATTGAGATCGAGTGACGACGACGGAGAAATCACTTGAGCATCGAATCGATGTCATTCGGAAATCACTTCGAATTCACGTTGAACTCCCTCCTCCAAAGCGACAGCTCGATCACTTGAGGACCTCATGGAGAGCACTTTGAGGTCACCTCGACATCGGCTCGAAGTCACTTGGACTCTATCAGGAATTCGAAGTTATCTCTTCGGGGTGGAGAAAAAAAATCTCTCGAGTTTTGAGAACAATTTCGTTTTCAAGGAGATTTCACTCTTCTCTTGGTATCATCTGGTATGAGGAAACCTAATAATTATATTTTCTTTGGTCATTTGACTTCTATTAGTCTATATTTCTTTATCTAATCTCTACTATTCCTCTATTACTCCGTATGACCCCATCTGATCCTTGAACTTCCCCCAATCACATCGTTTAAAGGGAAAAATAGTATAAATAATAATAATAATAAAGGTAAATTGTGAATAGATTAGAACGTTTAGTAGTGTGTTAGTTTTGGAACGAGCTGAGCTTACGTTGGATCCACTCACGTTGCTGACCAGGATGCCGCAGTAGTCGGGCGCGCCCTGCTTGGCCAGGAGGTTGAGACTGAAGCCGACCGAATCGGAGCCGTCGCCCATCGCCATGCAGGCGGCTGTCCGATGGTCGCGGGCGTGCACCGCTCCCGTGTAGGGCCCGTCGAAGCGCACCTTGATGTTCATCGTTCCCGCCTTGCAGGTGGCCGCCACGTGTGGGGCGAACTCGTTCGGCGCCGCCGGTTCCTGTGCGGTGATCTGAAAGAATAACAGAAGAACGCATGAAACAATTAGTTCTTTGCAACAAAGGTGAGGGGAGACAAGCAAAAACAAATCCTTAAAATCAATGAGTTACGTCGACTCCCCCCGGGGCCCGAAGATCAAGAGTGGGGCGGGCGGCGTGCTAATGATGACTATGATTCGGACACTTGGCCGATCGCGCCTCATCATCGGCATCGACTTCGGCATCGCCATCGCCACCGCAATCAATCAAAGTCAATTAGGCCGCCATCGATCGGATGGGGGAAGAAACGTGGTTCAAACACCCAAATTCGGCGGGAAGTTAATTTGAGTAGCAGGAGGGAGGCGCAGTCGGCGTAATGAGGCCCACCGAGATTCAGCCGCGATCCTCCCCTTGATCCTCATCGACAAATATAGACACAGCAGCAGCAACAACAATACGCCATCGATATCGAGAACAACAACGATCGTGGGATGGTAAGTGGACGCGAATAAAAGCAGCGAAAAGTCTATTAATTTCAAGTCGAGTTTTATCGCTTCCAGTACCAGCAGCAGCAGCTGTCGAAGCAATAAACCTTTTTGTTCTTGTTGCTGAGCTTAGGATTATTGTTGTTGCTATTTTTTTAATGTTGTTCTTATTGCTGATGCTGTTGTTCTTCTTGATATTGTTGTTTTTATTATTGTTCCTAGTTTTGTTTTCTTTGTTGTTCTTGTTTTCTATTCTGCCGAGAATGATTTTAATTTTTGACTTGCTGAGTTTTGGTCGACTCACGATCCAGGTCAAAATTCAGAGAAACCATTAAAAACTGGCTAAAATAATTTATTGCTCCTGCCGACCGCTCGTTGGCCCGTTACTCGTTTTTTTTTCTAACCCTTTACCGACCTCCCCCCACCCTTCCTCTGAGCTCGGTAATTGAATTTCACTAAGCCGACGAAGGAATCATGTTCGCGATTGACCCCGTGGAGCAGCCGAACCTGCATTGGACATTGGCTACGATTGCTTGGAAAGAATCCTCTCCTCCATCGACATTCGACGGCAGGTGATTTATTTACGAAAGGTTCATTTATTTATTTTCCGGGGTATCTCGAGTGGATTTTCGGACTCGAGGCCACCTCTTGAAGGGCTCTTCTTCTTCTAATTGATTCCCAAGGCAGACGGACGAGTTTCTTCGACTTCGGACGACCCGCAGACTCGGGGACGGCCCGTGGCTCGGTGCAGCTGCGGGTCCCACTCACCATCGGATGCCGGGTTTGAGCTCTCATTGTGACCCCCATGATCCATGGCTCCTCAACATCCCCATCTCCCACCACTCGACTAGTTTCGTTTTCTTCCCCACGCGAATTTCGTTATTTTGACCCAGTTGTCAGTTTGTTTCCAATCCCATCCACCTACCGCTCCCCCCATCGCCCATTCTCTCGTTGCACGCTTTATTGTTGTCGGGTTCTGTTCACAGCTGCCCGAAGCGGTGGCCAATTGTGGACCGGATCGGACCGGACTCGGCCGAGAACGGGATCGGTTTCTGTTGATGGCGCTGTTTCTGGTTTTTGGTCTGGTTTCGCTGCGAAATCCTTGAGCTCTGTTTCCGCTGACGTCGTTGAGGAGAGAGAGAGAGAGGAGAGAGACGAGAGTGAATTCTGGGGGCTCGAAAGTAAGATTCGTGCAGAGCGTTGAGCCGGAGGCGAGCAGTGGTCGGGTGGAAGGCGAGGTGAGATTTGGAACCGTTTGGCTGGATCGCAATCGGTTCGCTTCACACCGTGAGGCGAGACAGAGTTCGCCGAGTAGTTCACGGAATAGTTGTCGATGTGTCGTCGTCGTCGCTGGCTGAAACCCCTCCCACCTGGAACTACCGGACTTTCCGTTGTCGCCCCCTGTCGTCCATTCGTCGCCATGCAAATATTTGCACAGCCACTTTTCAAACTTCATAACTTCATGGGTTTTTCTGTTTGTCTCACGCTCGCTATCTGTCCATCGGACACCGACAACTGCGGCACCAACAGCAATGAGATAACAACAACAACAATTTAGAGACCGACAATAACTCAGACCAACAACAACGACTACGATACCAACAAATGCGACACCAAGAAATGCGACAACAACAAATCCGACAACAACAACTGAGACACACCGACTTAACAACAACATTGAGCTGGCGACAAAAGACCTGGCACTAGTAATTGGCCAATAGGCGACCCGTCGTTTGGGCCGTCGAGGAGCCAGGTGGACCCAACAACACCGAAGGTGCAGAACGTACCAAAGGACGGACGAATGGACGACGGACAAACTTTACAGACGCGACTCCAGTCGCCAACAGAGCAAATAGAAGGACGACTATAGGAGAGACTTGGAGACCTTAAGAGGGAGCGCGAACCAAACGGACCGAAGGAGAAACGAAGGAGAGATGAAGGAGGGACGAAGAAGAGATGGAGGAGGGACGAAGACGAGGCGAATGACAAACAAACAATGGCTGAAACTGTCGGTAATTAAAGTGGTGTGGAGTGATGATGGGAGGCGAGGGATGAGGCGGAGGTTGTTGGATGGAGGTGGGCGGACGACGGGAAACGGTGATCGGAGGAGGACGAAAAGTGGTGACGGGGGGTGTTGAACGAGGAGTCGTTGTCGACGAATCAATTGTCACAAAGGAAACCCCAGTTGGTTAGTCGGCGTGGCCATAGTCGGTTGTTACTATTGTTGTTGTTTTTGTTGTTATTGCAATTACCATTATAGCAACTATTGTTGTCAGTTATTGTTGTTGTAATAATATAATAAACCTTTTTCTCTTCAATTCGATAGAGAGCAAAAAACTGAACAAAAAATAAAAGGTTCGAAAATGAAAGGCAACAGTCGTTGGTTGCGGAAAATTGTGCAACACGCTCCAATAAGTTTCACAGTCGCCATTTGCAACAATTGCCCGCCAAAACAACAACAACAATATCAAT
The DNA here is from genome assembly GCA_017309665.1 of Coelopa frigida. Lineage (NCBI taxonomy): Eukaryota > Metazoa > Arthropoda > Insecta > Diptera > Coelopidae > Coelopa > Coelopa frigida. Next base: position 23,756,332 of record CM029561.1, read on the forward strand.
AATATTAACAATAACAACAATGATAACAATGCAATAACAACTACAATAATAGCAGCAACAATGACCGATCAGTCTGGCGTTGGCGTTCGGCGTCGACATCGGCGTCGATCCGCGACCGTTGCACGATTTATGCTAATGGATATTTTTTCCACTATCGTCACTGCGAAAATAATTAGAACAATGGAGTAAAATAGAGTTGAAACGAGTCAAGTCGAATGAATTCAGAAAGTTCTACCATTTGGCGAGCCTGCCGCCTTCTCACATTCTCGGCGTACTGCATTTTTTGACCCGCGGCCGCAGACGCCGCCGTCGCAGCCAAAACAACAACAACAACAGCAGCAGCTGCAGCCGTAGCCCCTGGGTCGAGGAGAAGCAATTAAAAGCTCTGACCGAGCTCGTTGGGGCCTCCTTTCGACGCGATCCGATCCGAACCACTTCGCTCCGCTCCGATTCGCGGCCGCATCTTGAGCCGACGAACGCACGCCCCGGGACCCGGTCGCTGGGGGAGATGATGAGGGGAATGGGGGATGAAGAAGAACTCTCGATGGCTATTAAAGAGTGCCAGACGAAGCCGCATGATTTATTCAGCTGCCAAGGAGGGTCAAGCGGCCGAAACGGTCGTAAACGCAGACGGTCGGCGGCCTTTTGTTTGCTTTTTCTTTTTTCAGTTTACTCTCGGTTTGGTGAGCGGCTGCAGTCACAGCGGCAGTTGCGATGGGAGACGATGGGAGTTGCACTTGAGCTGCTGCTTCAGCGCATTAAGTGCCGAAAGTACGTCGTCTGCGTCTGGAACGAGGGTCTGGAGCCTCCAGTGTCTGGGTTCGAGCCAAAGACTGGGCTGCAGTTTGGGTTTGAGTCAAAGTCGGAGCCATGGTCGAAGTCGTAGCCGGAGTCGAAGTCAAAGCCTGAGCCGAAGATGGGATCGAGCATTGGATCTGGGTCTGTGGCGACGATGAACGATGCATTTCTGGCTGCTTGGGACGAGCTTCTCACAATAATTAAACGCACCGGAGGAGGAAAGTAATTGAAAACCCTTATTCAAAGCACCTCGGAGCGTTGAAGAAGATCACGAGGAAAGAGAGAGTGATGGGGAAGATGTGGAGAATATGAAGAGAATGGAAAGGATGGAGAGACGTCGTGGTCGTCTTCGAAGCGACGGGAGCGACGATGATAGGGCGTGTAGTGTTGGAGGCGACGAGAGCGAACGACGAAATATGAAGCATCATTTGTTGCGGATCGAAATGAAGCATGAAATTACGATGTACATCGTGGAGAAGGTTGTTGATTGATGTTTCTAATGAGCCGATGGATCAACTCACTGCAGAGACTGATGGACTGATGAAACGATGGGATGATGGGACTTGTTGCAGACATCAACAGTCGTTGAACTTTGTGGATGCCTTAAGTCGTTTAATTTTACAATATTCAAAGTTTACAATGAAAATATATTCAAACGATCGAACTGATCATGCGAAAGTCTATTGCTCCCTTTTTGGCTTCTGAATCTCTTGTCCTGGTGCATATCTGTGAAACTCAGTTATAGTCTATTGGCTGGCGGTTCGATCGCGATCGCTTTGGCCGCTTTTGGAAGGCACAACAGAAAGATATGCACACAACACAACAACCATAGTAACATTAACAACAACACCAATCGGCACAGCTGCGTTTTTGCTGCCGCGATCGCAATCGTTGCATGCGATTCTTTTAGTTACGAAATCCGGAAAAATTGCACAGATTTTCGACAAACGGGCCCCTTCCTATCGAACTGGTCGCCAGTAAATTATATCATAATACAGCAGTAGCAACAGGCAACAACTGCAACAATACAAATACAGTCAACGACAACAAGAACAACAACAATCGAGTCAGCAACTGCAGCACGTCTACCCGCAACGATCGCAAATTGTCGCTGTTGTTTGCTGTCCGGCGACGCATAAACATTTCCATTGCGAACAACCATCGCTCTTATTTTTTAGTTGCAGCCGTTTGTTGTTGCATTGATTTTGTTGTTAATCATTGTTGTTGTTACTCATTGTTGTTGCTGTTTGTTATTTTTGTTGTTGTTGTTCGTAACTCTTGCCACCAGCTGTGCGCCATATTTACGATGCCAACTGCGTCGTGGCTACAGATTTTGGCGATTGCATCGATTCCCGAACTGGTTTCGATTTGGCCGACATTCGGGTCGAGATTCGCGATGCGAAATTATCGAGCGAGCGACAAATAGGATTTTTGTCGGTCACCGGAGAGAGACGCTGAGACGTTCGGAGCGTCGAACTAATTACTCACGGTCTCTTTCTTCGAGGAGAGCGAGACTCCTGGTAGTGATTTGCTGCAAAGTTTCTCATCCGACGATCGAAACTTGCCACAAGAACACGCGATATCGAGTTGAAAGTCTAAAAAGTAAAACCAAAAAAAAATCGCCGAATTGCAAACAAAAGACTTTGGCCCCGTTCGAACCGATTTCAATTGCAGCGGGGTTTCCACACACAATTTCCAGAAGCCTCAGCTCCCTCTCTTCCGACAGACGGCTTCCCGCGTCATTAACACCCTATCTTCGTCGAATTTTTCCTCTTCATCGTAGTTCGCCTTCACCGTCTTCGCCCTTGCCTTCTTCGCCTTCATCGTCTTCTTTGAATCCAGAATTAATTTTCGTCTCTTCGTGTGGGAAAAAATCCCACATCTTTCACTTGGCGCAGCTTTCGAAGAGCGCGATTCGCTTCTGGCGGCCCTCTGTCAGCACCTAGTCCGCGTTTCGCAGACAAAACTCCCTGAAACTCCGCCTCCTCCCCCATAATCACAATTATCCGAGGTCCAAATGCAATGACGTGCCAGTTCCGTCTGCCGTTGCCGACAATTCTGAGCCCACTTTCTAGAAGCATTCACAACTGAGCTCAGCGCAACTTTAGTTTCCACTTGTTGTCTCTTATTGTTGCTGCTGCTCGTTCGTTCTTATTGTTGTTTATTCTCAATGTTGATGCTCATGTTGATATTGCTTCTGTTATTATTTATAATATTGTTGTGATTTTGTTTACTTTTTATTATTTTGTGTTGTTGATATTATTTTGTATTGTTGTTATTATTTTGTGTAGTTGTTATTATTTGGTGTTGTTGTTATTAGTTTGTTTTGTTGTTATTATTGCTGTTGTTGCTTTTGTTATTGTTTTTCTTTTCAAATATATAGTCAGTCAAACGTTGAGGCCGTCTAAACGACTCGGCATGATTCTGAGGCACGACCAGAGTCTATTTTGAAAATTCCCACCGTTGATTATCGGGGAATTATTGAAAATCGGAAAAATTCCTCGACTGACAGTTGAAGTAGCTGCTGTTGTTGTTGTTGTTGTGACTGTTGTTATTGATGTTATTTTTGTTGCTGTGGCTTCTGTTGTTATTGTGGCTATTCTCGTTATTCTACAGCAGGTGTTAATTGAGTACTCAAATGGTTCGTTTTTATACTTCATCAATACTAAACCTACAAAACGTCGTAGTTGATATTGAATTGAGGGAACGAATTCACGGGAGGACGATGGGAAAATTTAGAACTGGTGGATTTTCCGAAGCGGAATTTATTCAACCAATCATCAATCACAGCGAATACTAGTACTTAGTACTGAGTTCGCTGCTGGAGTCTTTCATTTCCGACTCACGACGAATCGTGTTCGTATCCTGAGTCTTTCGTTTCTCTGCATCTTTCTTCTAAGTTACGACTTCAAATTTATTCTCATTATCTTTCGCCCCCATCACCACCCCCGTTACATCTTATCCTCTGCTTCGTGCACGTGCACCTCAATGTCTTCATTGTCGCCGAGGCCGCTCCCGATCGAGAAACCACTTTATTTACGCCTCCTGCCGCGCCCCTGCCCGAGGAGATGTTGATTGGACCGCTCTCCGATGACGGAAGTTGTTGACCACAAGATCCATGTTGATCCAAGTGGCCGACACTCGACATGGCCACAACTGGATGTTGCAACAATGCTGCATATGGTGTTGTTGCTGTAATAGTATTAGTTGTTGTTGATGTTACCGCTACTACTGCTCCTCGAGTCGAGGATCCAGTTTGCGACAACGAGCCTCGCTCAAAGCACGCGCGAGCAGCAGGCGCGTGGATCGATCGTCTCTATCCATCCATCCGTCTGTCTGTCTGTCTGTCCGTCCATCTGATCGTTTGACGGACCCCCGGCCCCCTCTTTGATTAGCCGTCCCGTTGACTGGGTTACTGGGTAGAGGAGGCATGGGACTCCGCTGTTGTCCACCGCCATCACAATCACCATCAACTATGACGACGTTTCCTTCCTCGTCCCACTCCGTTTCACGTTTACAAATTCAGTTTTTGCCAAGTAGTTATCCAATAGAGAAATGCAACACGGAAGAGTGAGACAGGGAGTTAGTGAAAGAGTGAGAAAGAGTCATCAAGAGGAGAGGGAGGGTTGGTGGATTTTCTTCTCTTGTTGTTGTTGCTGTGGCTTTTTAGAAAATTACCCACTGCGGAAAATCATTGAAAATTTATGCAAAAGTCTCGACTCATTTTTTCCTAATTTTTGGGTCGCACTCGGGACGGTGAAAGTTCCATTTGTCTTTAGTGTTGTTGTTATTATTGTTGTTGTTTTTGTCGTTGTAGTGGTTGTTGTTGTTCTTGTCATTACTGTTGTGCATATAATGGACATTATTGTTGTTGGTGCTATTGTTTTCGTTACTGTTGTTTTTGTTGCTTTCGCCACACTTAACGTTCATTAGTCGATTAGCTTCATTGTGAGCTTCAGGTTGCAGGGGGAAGCCAAGAAGAGCGAGGGGAGAGAATGGAGTTGCATTCGTTTCCATTGTTGTAGTTGTTGTTGCTGCTGGTGTTGTTGGCTCAACTGTAGTTAGTGTTCATTTTTGCAATTGAATTAAACAACATGTTTAGAAACTAGGAAATATTTAGGGTTTGTTTTGTTTTCTCGTATCTTGGTCAACTTTTGTTATTGCTGCTGTTGATGACGTTTTTGTTTTTGTTATAGTTTTATTGTTATAGTAGTAGTGTTGATTTTTTTAACTGTGGTAGTGTTATTTTTGTGGTATTTGGAGTTATCGCAGCTGTTCTTGTTGTTGTTTTAGTAGCTATTCTTGTTTTAGTAGCTGTTTTTTTGTTGTTGTTGTAGTCTTGTTGTTGTTGTAGTAGCTGTTCTTGTTTTCCTTGACTGTTGTTTTCTATTGTCGATAACAAAAGCCTTTGTGAAAGCTTCTCTTATATAGTAACTGTTGTTGTTGTTGTTACAAAGCTTGTCATTTACATAACAACAAGAACGACAATTACTTTCTACGGTATTATTGTTATCGTTGTTGCTCCCATTTCTGGCCGCCATGTGGCCGACAGATGCGCTTTCATTTGGAGCGACTTTTCGAGAACCTCTCGACAAGACTGGAGTACTCAAGACCCCATAGGCTCATTGAATCTTCAAAGGGAACTTGTTGAACTTCTTCGCCTTAGATACTTGAGCCCATCGTCTGCCGAGGTTGCGCTTCATCAATTGATTTTGGTTTTTTTTATTTTTCGATGTAGTTTTCAGTTAATTCAATGTGAACTTTCCTCCCTCATTCGATCTGAGGTCAAGCGAAGATAAAGCTGTGCTGTGTTGAAGCCAGAACCAATCAAGGTGGAGCCGTTCAATGGGCGGGACCGGGCCGCAATCGCCGGCAAAGGCCAGGCTTCTGTCCGGCGACGAGCCGTGAGATGAGAGACGAAACGATGGATGACGGACGATTGGATGACGATTGGATTGGCAACAGTTGGCGATGGCGTGAGATGCAGATTTCGCAAGCAGCCACAGTAGCCGCAAGAACAACATACATCCACGAGACCAATAAAACCGCAAGCGATTCAAGGAATTGCCACAGCCACACAACAACAACGACAACGACAGCAATAAACGACGGACGACGCCGACGTAGTCGTCGTCACAACGGGCAGTAAAAACGAATTCTGAAGAAGCGCAGCAAATCACAGAAAACGCCGGCAGCCGAAGAAGCCGCGAGATTAGGCAACGATTTGCGGCCAATTTGCGACAACAACCACTATCAGAACAACAACAACAACTAATGATACAACAACTACTACCACAAAAACAACTCTTACCACAACAGCAACAACTATCACAATGACAACAACATTAAGGTCGTATTCGCCAATTAGTGACAAGCGATTCGTGTTTCTTTTTTATTTTTCGATTTTTTTCGCAAAACATCGACTAATGATGAGAACTTCGAGAAACCTATAATTTTCCAATATATGTAGCTATTTTCCCAGAATAAAGCCGAAATCGTTGACAACAAAAATAACAACAATGACAACAACAACAACAACAAATCATTGCTCTTCTCTGCGATCGAGGCTTCTTGAGAAAAAATTTCCACACTTTCGTTTTCCGCCCGCTTGTGCTCTCTTGTAGAAGAGCTTCCGAGTGGATGCTGGAGTTGATCTGAGGCGATGTCGTTGCAATTTCGCCTCAGGGTCCCCCATTCGGTGGCTGGAGCCGTGGTTTTTTTCGCCCTCTGCATCGAGTGCGACGCGACAGTCGGAGCGAGATCGAGATCGAGTTGGCGGGCGACGAAATTAGCATAAAAATCAAAGCAATCGAGGCGATGACGCAAGCGACGAGGAACAGATGGCGACAAGTGGCGTTGGCTGCGTTGATGATGACAGCGATGATGATGACGACGACGGTGATGATGACGACGGTGATGATGTTGTTGTGGTTGGCACCGTTGTTGTCGTGGTTGGTAGAGTTGTTGTTGCGAGGCACCCTGTATACGCAGTGGCGCTTCTGGATTCGAGTTGATTCCGCAAACGATGACAAAATCCCCGTAAAGCCTTCAAGCATGACATGTTGAATAATCACACACACACGCACAGACACATACGGAGGCACTCACTCATACACATTTATTATATTTTATGAGTTTGTCACGCCATCAGACGCATTACACTCACTTATTAGCGCTAGCTTGGTTGGTTTTCCTTTAGCAAATATCTATCTAACAATAAGCGAACGACATTAAAATAGAAAAAAAAGAACAAACAATGAAATACTAACAACAGCCATTAAAAAAAATCTCAAGTGCTAAAACAACAATATGTCATTGTCGTCGACAAGAACAACAACAATAACAACTTCAGCAACAACTCCACATATGCGAAAATTAGCTACATATTTACATTTTCGTAAATTTTCACACACAGTTGAACTTGAAAACATCAGCAGCAGCAACCGAAAAGGGAACAGCAAGAGCAACAACAGTAACAATGAAAACAATAACGACAATAATAACAATGAAAAACCCCATTCGAAATATTTTCGATTCAATTCTTTTTCGCCCCATTCATTGGTCTTTGTTGTTTGCGGCATTATTGTTGTTGTTGTCGATGTTGTTATTTTTGTTGTTGTTTTTGTTACTCCAACTCAACTCGTTATTTACTTAATTTCCTCCCCCCAACCCCCTCCCCCGTTATCGAATTTCAATGTCAAACGACGTGTTTTCGGCGCTCGTCGTCGTCGTCGCTCATTTCGAAACCAAATTTTATTCAAAATGCAAATCGATCGTTCGTTGTTGGTGTGTGTTGTTCGTTCGTTTGTTTTTGTTGTTAGCGTCTTGGACTATTATTATCGAACTTGTTGTTGTTGTGGTCGATTGTGGTTGTTGTTACTCGATTGTGGCCTACACAGCTCCTCAGTTGGTGGAACGCGCACGTGCTCCGCAAACTAACGACGAGCATCTGCATCGCATCGCATCCCAAGCTGAGCCGAGCCAAACCCAGCGATGGCGGCGCCTTCATCGCGATTCGCAGCCGCCATTGGCATCGCCCTCGCTCTGTCGTCGTCGTCTCTACGTCATCTTGGCCATATTGGATGCTGCTACTCGGAAATGGACTGACTGAGTACAAAACAAAAGACTTCAGACAGAAACCCGGAATCCTCATTCTGACTTGGAAATTAATTAACTCAGGAGAATAAATTTGACTAGGAGACTATTATCGACTTCTCGCATTGAAATTCATCGTCGCAAAATGAGTTGACGAAGCGTCAAATGAACTTTGGTGAAAATGAAAATTCCTCAACTCAAACCAACCCCAACCTCCATCCTCCCACCATCAATCTGAAAACTTCGAGAAGCTTCCATCGGTGACGCTTGGAATCAGATCAAGAAAAAGGGTCGGCGCGTTTTTAATCCCGGATTGATTTCACATCGATTTCTATGCTATCAACAGCATCACCCTCACTTCCCCAACCTCGACCCAAATGTGGAGACCGAAGAAAGCGGCCGAAGATCCCACGATGATGGGGTCAGGCGCGTCTCGTGCGTCGGATGCGATCGCAACGATGGCGTTAATGGAAGTGGAACCAGAACACGACGACTTCAGACTTCAATTGTTGCAAGTGAAGAAGAAATCGACCGAAAATTAAGTCAAAGAGAACGGAGACCGAGCACGATGAGGAGGAGGAAGATGAGGAGAAGTGCGGACAATGGAGGCTTAAGAGAATTAGGCGTTGAATGTCGGTCAGTGGAGCGATCGAGACGACGGCGTGGCCGATGCCAAAACCGAAGATGATGCGCACACAGCAGCCGCATTGACAACTCACACACGCACGCATTGGCCAAGCACAAACACACACACTCTAATACACAGACAGTCGGCGTGTCTGAAGCACTCTCGCTTCACGCTGCAGCTTTAATGGCTGTTGAAAATTTCGTTTTCCGTGAAATCGCAGGTGAAGACGAGCGCCGACGACCGAAGGGTCGGGGGTCACGGCGCGGTCGAAACGACTCGAGTCGGGCCAAACGGCGGCGTCTCAGGCCGGCGTCCATCCATCCGTCCGTCCGTCCGTCAGTCAGTCAATTAACCTCTTTTTACGACGCTCCGCTGCCGACAATTAAAAGCGGACCGTCGAAGAAAAGTGAAAATCGGAGGAAAACGTTTGTTCGCTTGCGGCTTTCGAGATTCGGAGCTTCCGAGAACGAGTGCGGGATTCTTTCTTCCCACAAGCTTTCTACTGGCCTGGCCGACGTTATCGCGGTCGTTTGTCATCCCTGCCCAGTGCCGATATTCGCCAGAGATTAAGAGGAAGACGATGAAGACGTGACTAACTTTCGTCATCGCAGGTCGACATCGTCGATGATGGATGGAGTGGGGGGGGAAGTTCAGACGAGGGCATGGGTTGAGGGAATGTTGGAATGTTGGGAGGGTTCTTCGGGCTTACCTGGCCGATGAGGAGTGCGCCGAGCATCAGGAGCAGCGGCTGAGCGCGTCGTCGTTTCGTTTGCGCTGCCATCGCGTTCGTTGCCCAAGTCTTTCGTTTGCCGTTGATCTTCCTTGTATTGTTGTTGTCGTAGTAGCTTTCGTTGTTGTTGTTGGAGGATGCTGCGTTTTAATCACTTTTTCGCACTCTAGATCATTGGAAGAGAATGACGGAATTTTATTGCTTGATTTTTTTAGGCCCTTTTTTTAGTTTTCAATTATTATTTATATTAGTTTTATTACTATGGTTTATTTTTTTGTAATTTTATTTTCATTATATTTTATTTTTCTCTTTTATTTTTTTAAATATTAATTTTTAATATTTTTTCTTTCAATTTCAATTTTAGTTTTATATCATTTATTTTTTGATATTCTATTGTATTATATTTAATTTGATTGCAGTTTTAGTATTGTTTTGTTGGTGTTGTTGTTGCTATTGTCGCGTTGTTATCTTTGATGTTGTTGTTTTTTTTTATTGAGAATGTCGTTAGAATTCCAGTCACGCATGCGCATCGCTCACTGAAACGATGAGGAATTGTGGATTTTTCTGACTGAATATCTGAATTTCGCACGCCGCACACGTTCGCCGTCGATGATGCACAATCGGCACCCACCACGCCTCCCACCCTCAGCCCATCGATCGATCAGGGCGCTGCACGCGGCATTCACGAGTCGTCGCGTGAGTCGGTGCGAGTGTTTGTGTGTGTGCGAGCTTGTATTAGTCGCATCCGTATCGCTTGCGAATCGATTCCAGGAACCAGAAGCCGCCATCTCGTTTCTCATCATCTGTTTGCTGTCGAACAGTTCAATTAACGATCGGTTCTGTTTCTGTGTTAGAAGCAAACAATCGAGAGAACAATCTGTCGTTGTTTGTCCCTGTCCCTCTCCCTCGCCCTCCGGCAGAATAATTCGTGCATTTTTGTCAGATGACTCAGGGTGCTGTATAATTATTTAGCATCGCTATCAGCGAGAAATTAATTAGAAGTCGACTTGAGTCGACAAATGGACTGTTGGAGCCGAGTCCGCGGATGTGGCTGAGGTTGAGCGAGGGGGGAAGAAGATTATAGAAAGAAAGGAGAATAAGAAAGAAAAATGAGGAAGCGATAGTGGTCTTGATATCGAACAAACGGACCCCAACGAGACCACTGAGAAGAGGATACCACTCCTAGAAATAGAGTCGTTAACTCTATTTTAAAAATTCTCTTTTCAACTTCTCGATTCAATTAATCTTCAAATCTTAATTAAATTCCGCTTTTAATTCTAATTAGAGAATTGAAGAACTTCATCAACATTGAAGAAGTCCAATGATTGATTCCAGGATTAGGACCTGCATTTTGTCCTGATGTCCGTTGTCTTCATGAACCTTGAACTCCGCCATCATTGCAAACTTATCACCAGCTGAACCCGTCCCGCATGACGTGATCCCCGAAAAGCTTCGCGCACAGTGGGACGCACAGATGTGTGGGTGCAAACACTACAAAAGGCGAAAACGAGGCAATAATCGAGGCATTGCATGGAGTTCGATCGCCGAAAATGTTGCCAAATCGAGCGGCGATCGATCGGTCGATTGCCCTTATGTCAGAGGCGTCGGAGTCTCGATCTGGGGGGTGTCATGGGAACGTTGGGAGTCAGAGGTTGGGGTCGAAAGACGGAGTTGGGGGTCGAGACACGGATGTTGTCGGCTTGGGGGAAGTTGGGGTCAAGGGTCATCGTGAGTCAAATGAAGTTGTGAAGGTCGAGGGTTGAACGATATGGCGTCTGGTTGAAGGCGAATGGAGAGGACGACGAAACAACGAAATTTTTGAAGATTCAAACAGTAACAAACAAACAGATAGACAACAAAAACAACAACAATGACAACAACAACAACGACGATGACGTGAATGTCGCTGCGCAGCCTCGACTGTCATCCGTCGGAATGCGAGGAAGATGATGAAAACAAAAACGACACAATGAAAGAGGCAAAAATTGCAAAATATGAGAGCGAAAACTCGTTTCGGAGACGAGATTGAGAGCTCGAGAAGAGACGAGGTCTCGTAAAGAGAGCGTTTGCGACCTCCGCAATTCGATGCTGTGGTCTCCCCCCCTTCCCCTCGAGGCCCCACCGCTCCCCTCAACCAAGGATCCCATTGGAAATCCGAGAAAAAGATTGCGCGAAAGGTTTGAATTTCCTCGAAAACAAACATCAAATCGATTCACTTTTGGAAATCTCGATATTTCTCCGCATGCGATTTGTATCTACGAGAGCAGAGAGTAGTATCTTTCGGATCGCGCTTGTGACAGCGAAGTCAACGCTGTACAAGTGTGTGTGTGTGTGAGTTGAATCTGGCTCAGAGATCACTTGTGTCCGAGGGTTCTTTCATTGCCCTGTTCGGCTATTAATTCAGATTGTTTTCCATGTTTTATCGCTTGATATTCTCCGTTATTTTCACACCAACTTCGACATCCGAATCTTCGGTATCGTGTTCCGATCTCGAGTATCTCGAACCCGTCCGTACCTTTGTCTTTGTTGTTGTCGTCGATTCTGACACTGACTCTAACTTTGGCTCTGACGCTTCTCGACGAACCAACCGTGCGACTCGCGTGTGTTTGACGTGTTTTCCGCTTGAAAGTCTCGCTTGAACTGATCGTCGTTGTGAGCGCGTTGCCTCGTCTTGGCCTGGCCTGCTCCGAGCTGGTTCGGTCTGCTGCCTCTTCCTCGCTCTACTCTGGCCATGGCCAGGGTTCGGATCTTATGAAACGGAAATCGTAGTGAATACTACCCAAAATCGTAACAAAAGGCAAGTTTGCGTAGTATTGCTCATTTGGAAATTATTCTGAAGAGCAAAAAAAAAAGTTTCTTAGAGCTATTATAGTATATTATAGTTTTATAAAATTTTACTTTCAATCGCAATTTTGTGGATTACATTCAAATTAACAAAACTAGGAATGCATTTCTGAGACAATACGATTTCGAAAAATCGAAGCAAATCCGAGTTTGAGCGGAGTGACGTAGTAAAATTCAGAATTTTTTATTAAAATCGTAACAAATTTGCTACGATCGTAGCAAAGTAACCAACCCAACTTTCTACTCCTGTTTATTACCATATACCATATTTTCTACTACTTTTCGATGAATCTACCCAAAAAAGCACCCTCAGAGCCGAAAAAAGTCTGTAATTTAATAGAACTAACTTGCTGTTAAAACATCCCTGGACAGATAGATCTGATCTATTACAAAAGAAGTTGCCGAATTGTGCGCCAGGGAGGTTTGCAAAAAACTCGCTCTCTTCTTCCTCTCGAGATTTTTTCAAAATCGATGTCACCGATTTTTGTTTTGTTCAACGTCACTAACGCTTTTGTCCCGTAGTGTACTCACACCGTGTACTGCAACCATATCTCGAACAAAACCTTTTGCTAAACATACAAATAGCGCATGCAACAACCCACTCGCTCACAGTCCACGTCCAACATGTTCCAAGTTCCACTCACTGTTGCATTCGCCAGAATCTCACATCAACATGTTCCTATTGATTATTAGCAACATGAATAACTTGCCGACACGCGTTAGCAACATGAATATGTTGCCGATATGTTCGCAACTCGAACATGTTGCCGCCGACCAAGAGCAGGCGCATGCCAATAAAACCGGGAACGCACGCAGATGCCCCACCACGGATACGACAACAAAGCGAGCACCAGAAATTGATTTCCTCCCTCTTCGTACGCGCATTCCACGACTCGAATTTTCACAGACCGCTGGGCCAAACGTGCGACCGACCATCGACGCAGGCATCGTCGTTTCCTCCACCACCAGCATCGCCTCCAACCCTTGCTGGGTGCCGCATGCGGTGCTGCCTACCCCTCCTCATCCTCCCCACCCTTCCTGCTCCATCGTACTTTTGCTTTTCATCTCCGGCTCAGTGTGTTTTTGGTGCATTTGTATCTCTCGAGCCCACCTCCGCCCCCTCCTACGACCACTGGTTGTCACACATTCAGTGATAAAAATACGAACAACAATCGCGAATCGATACTCGGCCAAAGGATTGCGAAAGGACATGCGCAGCACGCGCCATCTTCTCTCATCTGCTCTCTGTATCTCTCTCGCTACCTCCCTCGCTCTCGGACGACCCAGTGATGCGCCAAACAGTCGCACGCAACACCAGCGGATCCGGGTAGTCGTCACTCTCGGCAATCGAAAGAAGGCTCAACAGCCTTCAACGAAATAGAAAACCGATTATTTGTAAAAAAAAAAATCTCAAGCAAAAATACCGTAGCAATAAAATTGTACCATCATAAAATAACAAAAAAATTACCAAATTATAAATTAAACACCTTAAATAATTATTAAATTTTAATATATTTTATTTAAGATTTCTTTTAAATAACCAAAAAAATAGGGTACCGGTAACCGGCAGCCAATCGCCCCATCACCTTGGGTCACTGCTCTCTGTCTCTCAAACGGAGTCGCGGGCTCGGTCGCGTCTTCGGCCTGAGCCGAGTGGGCCACCCCCCCACTCGCCGGGTGGAAAATCGAAGCCGAGCGCGTGGACGCTCGTTCGTTCCTTCAATCGTTCGCTCGTTCGTTCGCTCGCTCGTCCATTCGGTTGCTCCTTCGCTCGCTCAACGAGTCAGTGAAAATTTCATCACCGTGGAAGACAGTTCAGTTCAGTTTAGTTCCGTTGGATTCCATGAGAAGCGACCAGTGGTGAATTCCAGATTCCCTTGATTCTTCGACAGCCCTAGAATTTCACACAGCGAACCAACCAACTTATGACCAGTGCTTGAAAGTCGGCTGCAGGCTCGATCGAGCTGGTTTTCGTTGTAGTGCGAGCGACTTTGTTGTGATCGATTGCGATTTCGGCGACGATTCCGTGCGCCGCGTCCCAGCGAAAGGTGAAAGGCACAAGTAGCCAGTAGTCAGTCAGTCAGTCAGTTTTTCTCTATTCGTGGATACCGAAACACGCCAACAAACCCACGGCCCCTCCGCCCTCTGGACGTCTTCCTCCGTCTTTTGTCGATTTTGTAGTCGTTTTCTTCGTGCTCGTTTTCGTCGTCGTCGTCTTCGTCGTTACCGTCGAAAAGTGTTCTCTAGAGCCAAGCGACGGAATAGTTAAAACAACACAACAACAACAATAAGAAGGGAGCCCCCAGCCTCAACACATTTTCGCCGAAGACTCCCCGAGGACCCCCCGAGGAAAAACAAATCACCCGCCACCTCCTCCCACAGGGTGAGTACAATAGAATCCTTCGGTCCTTCGATTTCTCGTCTCGTCTACGCTCTGTTCGACCCCGCCTCCTCATTGTCCCTTGGTAGGGCTGGGCGGACGACGTCTCGGCCGTTTGCACTGATAACAAATCGTCGGACGAGAGATTGAGAGAGCAGTAGTGAGCGTCCCCATGTCCTCTCTCACCTGGGCCCACCTCCACCGGGTCGGCTGGATGAGCTGCCTAAAGGCTGTAACAACGAGCGCCTCTGTAATTGTGAATGGGCCTGTTGTATGACGAGGATCATGTTGTGTCTGTGTCCTCGTGACTCCTGATGAATGTGAGAGAATGAGCGAGTGAGAGAAGCGAGAGACGTTTCTGAAGCTGTGATAATGTGCGATCAGCTGTTAAGACACTTCGATCCGAGAGCCCTGACTCAACATGAAGAGGGCTCGTTTCGTAATCCGAGAGAGCTTCAATTGCGATGCGAGCAATTATATCAATTATATCCAGGAAGTCAGATAGACGAACGAACGAACAAATCGACGTGAATAACCAGAATTCGGTACCCACTCTGGATTGTGCTGCACTCGACGTCACTTCGCAAATTTTCACCCAGTTTTTCCCCGAATTTTCCCCGCATCATCTCCCCGTTCATGACTGACCTATTTCCACCATCATATTTGTCAATTCCTGGTGCCTTGCCAAGTGCTGCAAAGGAATGGAGGAGGGGAAGAAGAACGAACAAAATCCAATTCCCTATTTGCTCCGAAATGGGATATCGATTATGGGGTAGAGCGGAGGAATCACAATGGAATGAGGATCAGGCGGGATCTCGTCGAATATAAAGGCTTATCGAAGTCAGACCTTCGTCTATTCTATCGATCCATGGCTATTTGTTTCTGTTAGGATTATGAGATCACCATTGGGACGAATATTTGTCGCGAACTTCGATTTCGCTTCGTGTCTCTATCGGTTATGACATGTCCCATCCCATCCTTCACCAGTCGAGTTGTTTGTTCATTCCACCAGTTTGAGGAATGCACGAGTTCGCTTTAAAGTTCTTCTGCTTCGCAGATACTCGAGTCAGCAGTGGGTCAAGAGGGAGCCTCTGAGTGGGGAACTCGTATGGCTGTGAGTGAAAGAGACAACAACAAACACTAGGATCGCCTCCCATCGCAATAAAAACAACGACCATTTCCGCACACACTATGGAGCAATATGAAGAACGTATGAGGGGACTTCAGTTCCATCCTCATTGCACATCCTCCTGCTGCCACTAGCACTTTAGTGCTTTTGGTTCTACTCCTGCTTTGGTTCCTGTCCCTTGTTGTCCTCCTGCTTCCCTTCCCTTCTCATGGTTCCCTCTTCCTACTGATTCCTTCTTTCTCATCCTCCTCCTGTCCATTGTTGGCGGTGCAACATGAGGACCAGAAATGCATTTGCTACCGGAAACACATTCTTCTTGGAACCTTTTTGCATTTCCCTAGTGTGTTTTACTCGACTTTCCCTCTTCCCCTAGGTCTCCTGTCCATGTCTCTTTCTCTCTCTCTCTCTCACTCCGGCTTTTTCTAGTGCTCGCTCTATCGCCCTCTTTGTCTTGAACACCGCCAGCACACCAGGTCGAAGACTTCTGGGACCAAGCGAGTGCATCCAGGATCCGTTGCTGGCCGCAGCAAAATCGACCATCCCCCCCCCCCCCCCCCACACACACACACACACAAATACAAGCACTTCCGTATTTCCGGGCACATTTACATGTACAAATATATGCACAAGCACACGCGGAGCAAATGCAGGCTCCTTGGTGGCAAATTAGGGCACAACGCGATCGAGTCCTGCCTCTGGTCCAGACCAGGGACCGGAGCCAACAGCGACGTTCGCAGTTTTCAGCTCATTTTCTCTCGGCTCCGCACATTCGTTTCGTTGCATACTTTTCGGCGACGAGGCGGCGGCTGCTGACTTCCTAATCGTAAAATGCTCGCGACTCGTGGAGATGACGAATTTTGTTGGATTTCCTCCCGATTAGGATCAAATCGCGAGACGCAGTTTTAATGCATTTGAAATGCGTTCAAAGACAGAGAGCCATAAACGGACCAGGTCCAGGACCCGCTCAACTGAGACGCGAATTGTGAATCGCGAACCGATGCAATAAAAAAACAATTATATCCGGCTCATGAAGCGCAGTCGTCCTCGTAAAGAATAGTTATTGCTTCGGAATCCCAATAACAACGCTTCATTTCACTGATGTGGGAGGGAATGAGAATGAGAGAGACTGACCGAGAGAGAGAGAGAACGAGAGAAAAACCAGCAGTGTCGGAAGCAGGCGGATGTCGCTGAGACGCCGACACGATGTCTGCCAGCGCCCCGAACTATGGTTGCGCTTGTGTTGGTGCCGAAAAATCAATGAGCCCCACAATAACAAGAATACTACCAACTACAACAATAAAATACCACAAGCTACAACAACAAATAAACCCCCCCAACTACAACAACAACAATGCCCACTATAAAAGCAACAACAGTCGAAATAATAATCGAACAACGAAGAAGGGAAGAAAATAGTTACATAGAAAAACCAACCAAAGTCGGAAATGACTAAAAATCACCGCTGCACAGTGCGTTATGTATATGTGTGAAAGTGTGTCTTTCTATGTGTGTGTGTGTGAGTTGATGTGATCTCATGGATGTATGCGTTTGCGTGTGTCAATGTGTCTGAGCACGTAGAATTTGACTCCTGACATTTGTTGAACGATTTCAATGCTCGAATCTGATTGGGGAAAAGAAAGAGATAGAGACAGTAAGAGGGACGGGCAGTAAGAGGGAGAGATAGCGAGAGAGAGCGGGAAGGAGAAAAATACACAAAGTGTCACCTTTGCTGTTGATTTTTGTTCTCGCGTCATATTCTGATTCTCGAAATATTACACAACATAAATTATCTGAACTCAATTAGGATTTCTTTCCCTCCTGACGTGTGAAATCTTAGCCAATTTTTCTTCGATCGCTTCCACCATCCCATAAACTCAAAAATGAGGGTCGTTCCCTTCTCCAAGTGCACATTTTGACTGAAGCTCAATTGGAACATTTTTCCCTGTCTTTGACCAAAAGTTTTCCTCTGCTATAGCTGAGAGGACTTTGGTCGCCAAACACTTTTTCACCCTCCAACCTTTTCGAGTCGTATTTTGAACTCTGACCGATATCCGCGTCATTTTCTCCTCCTCAACAGAAAATGTTTTCCGTCGCTTCCAATGCAATCGTTGTTGTTCCCACTCCTTCAGCAGTTTCTATTGCTCTTTTTCATTTCGCTCCAATTCTTCTCGCATGCTCCGCTCTCCAGTTGCAGCTGCGGAAAATGTGGCAACGATTTCTACGGAATTTCCATTTTCCAAATGACAAAAACGAAGCGACACGAGACGAAACGAAAAAGTAGTCATTTTGTGAAATGTCTGAAAGGGACGAACGTTTCTCGTCACCTGGGGCGCTAACCCAGTTCTTCTTCTACTTCTTCGTCCTCTTTGTCCGTTTGCATGACCCCAGCAAACACCGGGAAAATGCGTTTCCGGCTCTTGTTACAGGAGGAGAGGCCTGAGGTGCATCATGGCAAATAAAATACGGAGAAAATTGTATTAAATCGAGAATATTTTAAATTCAAGTTTCAGTCTTGTCTCGTCGAGATTCTAACGAGGATTCTTTCTCGGTAACTGATGTTGACAATAAGTCTCGAGGCGAGACTCAGAATCTCAAGGGCCCAGTCAGCGTTGGCTCCGATTCCTTTCGTCTCTTTCAAAGAACCATCAAGAGAAAAATCTGAGAATAATTCGAGGAACATTGAATTGCAATCATTCACGAGTCATTCTGTGAAAAATCACAAATACGAATCTGGGTTCAAATATAATACAGTCTTCTCTCCCTTCGCCTTCGAAAATAACAACGTGGACAAATTCATAGAAGAATCTCTTTCATCTTTTCTCTGGGTCCTTGAAAACTCGTGAATAGAATGAAGAAAATGTTCCTTCATTTCTTAGTCACATGTTGAACTTTCTAAAAGCAGATGCCTAACACTGAAAGCAACAAGAACAAGAACAACAACAAAATCCCACCACCCACAAAGTTCACGAAGAGACAATCATTGTGTGATGGAGGAAAGAGGGATGAAATAAGTTTATTTGCACGAGTATAAAATCCGTAAAGTTTTCACGAAACCGCTCTAGATTCATTTCGGTCGGTTCTCGGGAGACCCCGTCTTGTTCCCAGTGAGAGCAGCTTATGCAGGTCGGATGCTACCTAAACTAAGTGATAAGTTGTGGTCTAGTAGCATGGGGTGCAGGAGGGGGGAGGAACACGCAATGGAAGGAATTAAAAGTAGGGTAGCAAGTACAAAATGTAAATGTAGTCACCGTGGTTGGACGAACACTGCGGACAGACGAATAAATGCCAAGGATTCGGTTGGTAGTCTATAGTGAAAGAGCCAATAAAGTGCCCCCAGCATAGCGATAGCGGCGTATGCAAATCGCCATCGCTTCTCGATAACTTCACTATTCAATTTCCCTGGACGTGCTGGCATTGCGGAAGAATCTTCCCAGAACGTTGGCCATTCTCGCCTTCATCACGCCTTCGTATTCGTTCTCGTCTTCGACTTCATGCAACTCATGATACTCTTCATCATCTTCGTTTTCCGGACGATCCGAGTAAAATAGGAAAGTAAATTATTTATTTCCTCGCCGGGAGTCGACAAGCAATTATCCTCGTTCGTGCCTCTGAATTCCCGTTGTCAATTAATTCGGTGTTCTTCGTTCATGTCCTGTGCTCTTGATAAGTTTGTGTGGTAGTTGTATGGATGTGTGGATGTGTTTGGCACAAAAATTGCCGCCATTTTGTAAGGGCCCGACCACTCGAGGTCGTCCATTAAAAGCCCTCGTTATTCAATTAACGCCCGGTCGCGTTTTAACTTCTCTCGGTTTGTTTGATTTCACTGTTCTGTTGATATTGCAACTGTTGGTGTTGTTCTTGTTCTAATGTCAATGGTGTGCTTATGTTGTTGGTCACTTCATGTTGTTGGTGTGCTAATGTTGTTGTTGGAGTGCTAATGTTATAGTTGTCGTTGGGGTCGAATTTCAAATTAAACTCGTGTCCCACTTTCCATCGCCACATGCAACGTTCGCGGCTGGAATTTCCCGACCGCCAGCGGCTTCGAAGTCGAACGGTATATAATTTGCACATTCACACACGAAAACATCGTTCACCCATACACACACCGGCCAGGTGTTGGCAGAACACGCGCCAAACTCCGATGCACGCACCCAAGGCGGTCAAGTTTAGGCGAGCATCGACCCAAGGTCAGCCCCACTGAAGGACGAGAGGGACGCACGTATCGTGGCTTAAGACGCATTCCATTGGCCGTTGGCAATACCTTCAAATCCACTCCAAAAATCATGCGAAAGGCGAAGCAAGAACGAAATAACAGTGGCCGAAATGAATGCCGCAGTTGGGAAGAACTTGCTCAGAGATAAACACAACTCAAGCGAATTGAAAGTCACTCATACGCTCCAGCGATCGCTAACTTGAAAGGGCAAAGTGAGCGGAAACGAAATCCAAGGAGACGCGAAAGATTGAGAAGGGCTCTTGAAAAGTTATTGAGCGTTACTTCTGGGATTTCTGCGGGTGAAAAGGTCTGATGAAAATTGTCGACCATAAACTTCAAAATACGCTCCGAAGTAGAGAAATCGAATTATTGCTAAAATGACAAAGCAGTAGAATTCCGGGTTAAACAGCTTTGATGTGAGAGAGTTTGCATCCATAACAACGACTCTCAATTGAATTGAATTAGCACGATATCCTTCCTTTAGTATCAACAATTCCCAGATCCGGCCGATGCCACTCATGATCCAATCTAATCAAGTTAATTGTCTCTTGTTTCTCCCACGCATCACTCCTTTCAGTCTGTCGTTTGATTCAATTTGTCCCAGGTGCCATGTAGGTATTATGTTCATTCTCGGGATCAGGAAAAGCACTTTGCAACCTTGTTCGACACGAATCCCCACAATGCCCACTAATCCAACTATTCTTCGTTATCTCTCCTCTTGCAGACTCAGCGTCGTCGTCGTCGTCGTCCAATAACCGGACGCACTCAGCCATCGCTCAAGGATATCACACGTGCCCCAGGAGCCCAAGAAGCGCGACCACACACACGTTCACTGGAATTGTGAGCGCGCCGCTTCCAGGACATCCTCCTGTCACCCAAGCCAATCGCCTGCATCGCACGAAGGACGCCGTCAGCCCGCTCTCTGAACGGCCCCCAACTGTTCGGCGACTTCGCGCCCCTCTGTCAATATTAGTGCAATCGCAACTGCTGGGTGTGGGCGAATCTGCGCCCCGCCGCCGGTAAGCCTCGGTCCCTCTCGCCAAGGACCTGCTCGATCCATCCTTCGATTCTCATTCTCCTTCTTATTTTCATTTATTTCACATTTTCCGTTTGGTCGTTGTGAACTGTCGGAGTTTCCTCTTTATTTCAATTTCAACTAAAATAGCTAATTACAAAGTATTTATAAGTGCACGCTTCCTACCTTCACCTACACTTCCCCCCCGTACGTTGTCCCCTCATCGCTTAAGCTCACCGATGTCCTTCGGAAAAGGGACGGAAATAGAAACAAAGGCAGGAGTTCTTGTCGAGACTAGAAGTAACTTGGGTCCAGCCTCCCCAGTTGGAAGCTAAAAATAAAATAAAATTAATTCGCTCGGGGAACAACTTTTCAATCGAAGCCCCAACTTGATTGCCAACCAACCACCGCTAATGAGAGGTCCGTGTGTTAATGTCGAGTCCTTGTCCTGGTTAATTGAACATTGCAGAGCAAACTTTCCATTTGCCAACCATTGATTCGACTGCATATTTATGCGACTCCCGTCCTGTCTGCCACCAACGATGCCACGTGAAAAATACGATCCTTTACGCCGAACTCATATTTTATTCACACGCCTCCTGGAATGCAACCCGACGACTCGCGGGTGGTCGGCATACATCGAACGTCGACAGAGTGTTGGGTTCCCATATCCCAACAGCTCTATACCAGTCCCACCCCCCGCTGGCTGTCATTCTCTACTCTGCTGCTTAAGTAACGCTTGCATTCGTTGACCATCGATGTTAATATTTAATACGATAGCTCATGTACTTCTTGTTGTTGTCGGTGATGTTCATGTTACTCTTATCGTTGTTGATATCCTTGTTATTATTCTCAATGTAATTGTTGTTGTCGTTGTGATTGTCAATGTTATTGTTTCTGTTTGCTTTTCATGTCAACTGAAATAACAGGCTCAAAAGCTCCAGCAGCGCACGGAGCTCCTGCTCCTCGAGACTGCAGCCGGTCCTCGTCAGCCATTAGAGATTGATTTAGTTCCCTGCACTTCGTCTCCGTCATCGCGACTTCCTCTCGCTCTGACACTCTGTCACACACGCATCGCACTCGCTGTCTCCCTTTCTCCCCAGCTCTCTCTCTCTGACATGCGGTGACAATTCTCGGTGATCGATCGCCATCGCACACGCACTCGTCTCACGTTACGTTTCGCCCCACTTTGCATGCCTCTCGCACCTTGTCGGGTGTCACGTAACCTTGCGTTACGTTAAGTTACGTTCCTTTGAAATGCGAGGCGATGATCTGCGCTTCATGTGACACCTGGTCTGATTACGTCTGAGTCCGTGGGAATCCTGAGCGAACCATGGATGACGAGGACGCCTCTCACCTCGAGTCAGACACAGACAACAACAAACTCACTGATGATGGTGAAGATAAAGATGAAGATAATGATCATGAAAACCATGATAAAGATGATGACGAAGGTGAAGTTGACGACGTTGATGATGCCAACGTCGATGATGAATGCGATGTCGTTGGCGAATCAGGCGTCGTTGTTGTTGATAATTATGTTCAGTTTTGTCACAGTGATTCTGTAAGATCCGTAAGTGTTTTTTTTAATATTTTCCTCTTTGATGGATTTTCCATTTTCGTTGATTTATTGCTTGTGCTTGCCACCGGATATTTACGATCGCCTTCGTATCGCTCGGACTTTTCGTCATTTCGTATGTAATGGGAATTCATCATTTTATGATTCTCAACATTTCATGAACTAATGGTAGTTTTTTCAATAATCAATCTCTTATATGAGGAATCTTTCATATGTATTTTTATTCCATTAATTCGCTTCCTCTGCATTTTCGTAGTCTCTGGCATTTGTGTTGATCTCTAGTTCTTGAACCCATGTACTCCTCTATTGAAAGAAAGTATCGTTATATGTTTTTCCTTTCCTTAAACCACGAACATCTATCCGTGATATTTTTGCTCATGTCATTGGATCCTTTGAGCCTGAGTTTTATGTATTTAAAATAACACTATAAATATATTTTCCAAAGAACTCCTAGGTCAGCGAAGGTAACAGGTAACAAATGATATCATTCCGCGAACTTCATTCCTCTATCTCGTTCTCTCGCGACTATCACCCACCTCTTTCTCAGTAGTTATCGTAGATCTTTCTCAGTAGTTATCGTAGATCTTTCTCAATCTCCATACCTCTCATCCATATATCAATAATGCAAATTTACCACTAAAAAAATATGAATATGTGAAATTAAAAACTGTACTAATCGAGAAAAAAGAAAAGAAGAAACATATGAAAGTGCTCCTGAAGCTCTCCGGAAGGAGGGCGCACAGGAGACGAGCATTTTTATTATTTTTACCATCTTTCACTGGAGAATTTCCATTCGAAGTCAACCTGCAAATGTTGAAGGAAAAAAGCGTAAATGAAAACCTGAGTGAAAGCAGTTAATTAATTACTTTCGAACGTAGTTCCGAAGAAATAAAATTATCGTCGAAGTTGCACCGAGTCCTCGATGGGCGGTTGAAGCAAATACTTCGCAACACTTTCCTATTAGATTGAAATAGAAGAAAAGAAATAATTTTCCCGGGGACTTTTATGGTAACCATAGCACTAGGCGAAACTCCACGAAGCACTAGAGAACTTTTGCAATCCTTTCATTTGGTATCGAAGAGAATAGCGCGATGTCACCATAGAGAATAATCGCACACGAGCACGGCACAGTGGTGCACAGTTGGCCCTGGAGGCAAGCATCTTGTGCGCCTAGAAGTATGCAATGTTTATTTACACGCCGCACCTTTGGAGCAATTTTTATTTTGTAAAACGTATTTTTCCGTTTTTTTGCTTCAACACACAATGTAAACCACGCTTAATTTGCTTCATTTGAATTGAATTAAATTGAATTGAATAGAATTGAGAACAAACTGAGCATTGCTAAAATGTGATATTGAGATATCGCCATCTCACCCTAATTGGTGTCTCTTTCTCTCTCTCTCCCTCGGTCTGTCGCACATTTGCAGGAACCGAAAAGCAGCACCCTGAATTTCTCGTCGTTCAAAACAAGCTTCACTTCCAATGTTAATTTCCTGAAGAGAAGGTAAAAGCATTAAAAGCTCCCCCAAATCGGCCCACTAATCGAAACTTCATATGTTTTCTCTTCTTTTCCGTCTTTCTTTCTTTCTTTTTTCTTCTTTCTTTGTCCACTCTCTTTCTTTCTTTCTTTCTTTCATTCGCGCCTTCTTACGTTCTATTGAGCTGTTTCATGTTCGTTCCACGGCGATAAAATCGATAAACAAACGCAAACACACACTCACATCCTCGCCACCCATACCAACCCAACACCCACACATATTTACCATCCCGCCCATCCTCCTCCTCATCACCGATACCACCCGACATTCGCCCCTTTCCTACAAACACGCAGATTCAGCTCGGGGGATCTTTCCTCCGAGGCCGACGATGTCGACCCGAACGATCTGCCGCCGGCGGCCCGACCCATCCAGGATCAGCCGACGAAGCCGCCGCCATCGTCGGCGTCGAGTGGCGGCGGCCCGCCCTCGATGCCGCCACCTCCCGCTCCGGGCGTCGTGCCACCGCAGCCCGCCGGCGCCGCTCCCGAGCTGGCGCTGAGCTTCGGAGGGACCGGCAAAACAGCCGCTGGACCCCCGGCCGCTGCCGCACCGCCTCGCGGCGTCAGCGCCCCCACCAGCCCGGCCAAGTCGCGGGAGAGCCTGTTGCAGCGCGTCCAGAGTCTCACCGGAGCCGCCAGGGATCAAGGAGCATCGATTCTGGGTTCGTTCCGCTCACACGCGATTGAGTAATGGCTTTAGGCCGAGTTAACACCTGCGACCTTAAGGGAAGATTCACACCGAACCAGCGACGCGATTTGCAACGAACAGCGATTTGACATAATACAGATAACCTTATATCGCGTAGTCACACCGAACATCGAGGCGAGGAGTGAAAAGCGAGAGAATTGACAATTGCATTAGATCACATGAGAGGGGGTGGACCGCGAAATACACGCTAAAAATAAATCGTTGTTTTTTGTAATGGAAACTTAATTTCGGAAATCGGATTTTCGCAAATCGCGTCGCTGGTTCGCAGTAAATTAGGCCTTAGGATAGTAGCCAATTAATGGGAGAGAGCATGGCGTCCACGATAAACCTAGGGAAAGGACATGAATTAGAGGAGATTCTCCTGGTTTCGCCACTCGATTATTGTGATCCGTCGAAGAGCATGGATTAGTTCCAAGAATAATACGACTTTAGTCCTTCGGGCAAAGGAAAGCGGATCATTTCATGTTAATATGGTCGATGAGATTTCTCCCAAATATTCCTCGCCAATGACCTTCAGAGGTCTTACCAAGTTTTTGTTTTTGTATTCAGGAGGGTGGTGATTGGACTCCACTTCGATTTCGATCCATAATCACATCGAGTGAAGGAAAGAAGAACACAAACAACAAACAACCAGGTCTTATTGATGGTCGTCAATAATGGACAGACAGACAGACAGCTGGGCATTAGATGGATGTCGGTTGGATTATTTCCGAGACAAGTGAGAAGCGTCTTAATTGACGAATCGTCTGACCGACCCCATCCTGATAGGCAACTCGGAGAAACCAATAACACTCGCATCAATAAGTAATCTGAGCCACAGGGCGTCCGTTTGCCGACCAACTTTCAATCGATCGACCGACCAACTGACCAGCAGACAAATGAACGACTCGTACATTATTCTTACTCATGTATACTCTCTCTCTCTCTCTTTCCTGTTCTTTCACTCGCACATATACACACACACAGGCGCCGCTGTGCAGAGCGCCACACGTGCCCCGGCCTTCAACAAGGACAAGTACTTCACGCTCCTGGTGCTCGACGACCAGAACACCGACTGGTCCAAGTATTTCCGCGGCAAGCGGCTGCATGGCGACTTCGACATTCGCGTCGAGCAGGCCGAGTTCCGGGTAGGTGCCAGGCGACATCTGACCTTTGTCCAGCTCCTCCACCACATCTTCTCCACATCAGCGACCATTAACATGTTTCTCTCTTTGTTTTCTCTCTTTGTTCCCTTTGTGCAGGACATTTCGCTAACTTCCAGCGCCGAGACCGGACCCGTCGTCTCCATGGCCGTCTATCGCGGCGGTACCAGGGTAAGTTAGTTCCACCCCATCAGTCCATAATTCAAGAGTCTTCAAGTGTCCTCCGGCACTTTGTTCCAAGTTCTATTTGTTTGCCTCATGCCGCGTTCCGATCCTTGGCAACGGTCGGAGGGCAAGGGGTCGCTTAGGCGTCCTTGAAGCTTAATGAGGAGACACTCGAGTCGTTCGAGCTCCATCATCGTCGTCAACATCGCACTCGAGTGTGATGGAAGGAAGACACTGTCGGCACGATTTATGGGCGAAAATATTTGGCCTTCTTCAGACGTGAGCCCAACATCCAAAATCCACTAAAGGCTCACTTTGTCATCAGAATCTTTTGTCGTCAGAGTCACATTAATGGTTTATTGTATTCCCCTCTCCCCACACTCTCTAGGTGGCCCGCTCGTTCCGGCCGGACTTCGTCCTCGTTCGTCAGCCGCCACGCGACGGCTCCAGCGACTTCCGCTCGACGATCCTGGGCCTGAAGTACAGCGGCGTGCCCAGCATCAACTCGCTGCACTCCATCTACCAGTTCCAGGCGAGTGAAACCTTGCCCCAAATATTCTCAGACATCATTCTAAATTCGCTTCCTCTCCTCCCTCTGCAGGACAAACCATGGGTCTTCGCGCATCTGCTGCAGCTGCAGCGACGCCTCGGCAAGGACACCTTCCCCCTGATCGAGCAGACCTTCTTCCCCAACCCAAGGGACCTGGTGAGTGGCGAAAACTCTTGATTCTACTTTGTTGTTTTAGTTTTTAATAATAAATACAAAATAACATTAAAATATATTAAAGCTCTAATGAAACAAACGAAAAAAGTGTGTGGGTTGAGTTGTGAAAATAAATAAACCCCACGATGGAGGGGGCGTGGCCGTGCCGTGGCCGCGGCGTTCAAGGGTCCGACATGCAGGCCTTGTACGCGGGCGTCCTCCGCCAGTGGCACTTGGCGACGGGGCCTTCGGGCGTGTGGTAGTGGGCCGGGACGCAGGCGCTGTAGTCGGTCTCGCACTTGGCGAACGGCGACCACTTGCAACCCGTCGTCGACTCGCGGTTCGTCAGGCAGGAGTTCCCGTAGCACATCTTCACCTAAGATAAATGGTATTTGTAAAATTTTAAATGCCGAGAAATTGATCTCCCGCCGACTCACGTTGCACTTGCAGCCCTTGCGATAGGCGCCGGCGAAGCCTCGACGCTCGATGACGCTCATCTTGAGGTACTCCTTGATGTAGTTGCAGGCATTGAGGTACGGCGCCCGTCCGGACACGACGTAGAGCTTGCCGACCTCCAGATTGGCGCCGCACATCGAATCCTGGTCGGGTGTCAGGAGGCGGCCGTGCTTGAGCATCTTGTGGGCCTCCTGATTCATCTGCGCGAAGATCGAAATTAATAGAATTAATAGAGAATTTCGATTAGATTGCATTCCAATTGAGGGCGTTGGAGGATTGTGTGAATCACGGGCCGTGTCGACCTTGTCCACGGACTCACCTTGTAGGACTTCTTTATCTCCACTTTGTAGGCGACTCGATTTGCCACCAGACGATGTGACTTTCTCAGAACTCGGAGAATTACAACTGCAAAGGAAAACAAAAAAAACAAACAAACAACGTGAATGAGAGTGAACGAGTGACACATAAAGCTATAGAAATGATGGGCAGCGGGGGTGGTGGAGGAGAAAGAGAGGATGAGAGTGGAGAGGGAGAAAGAAAGAGGGGAGAGAAAGAGTAGGGCAGCGAGATAATGGATATCACATAATTAAAGAAGCCACAGACGGGACGCGAGGAGTCAACGTGGTGAGTTACGAAGACGAAGAAGGAGACCGAGACTCTAAGAAATAGAAGGAGACAGAGACAGTGAAGTAGACCGAGAGACGTCGAAGGAGACAGAGAGATGGCGAAGGAGACCGAGAGATGGCGAAGGAGACAGAGAGATGGCGAAGGAGACGAACACGTCGAAGGAGACCGAGAGACGTCGAAAGAGACGCGGGAATATGCGTGAAA
The DNA here is from genome assembly GCA_017309665.1 of Coelopa frigida. NCBI lineage: Eukaryota > Metazoa > Arthropoda > Insecta > Diptera > Coelopidae > Coelopa > Coelopa frigida. The sequence continues at coordinate 23,784,286 of CM029561.1, forward strand.
GAGACGGCGATAAGGCCAAAGGGTGTCCTCTAGACACAATGGCTTCAAAGTGCAATAAAACCGAAGAATTCCGCGTAATTGGGTTGAGACACGGCGACCGACAGCCGACAACTGGCGACTGGCGACCGACGACGCCGCAAGAAGTCCGTCGTTGAAGTCCGCCTGGAGCTGGCGCTTGTGGTAGCGGCGAATGCAATGAATGTCATGATGTGATATCGTGGGCGGAGTAGGAGAAGCGAGCCCTCGTCGACCCCTCGGAGGGAACCTCTAGAGTTACAATGTTTACGCGCACGTCTCTGTGACGCCCTCTTACTTTGTGGTCCTGTCAACTCTTCCAATCGCGACGACGACTTGGGGATTCCTTCGATGGCTTTTGGCCCGTCACCAACGCCTTCGCCCCGCCCTCCCTTCGGAGCTTTCTTTCTCTGCACACTTGGGGCAATGAAATGGGCAACAACAACAGCAGCAACAAGACAAAGAAGAACAACAACTTACCGTAGTCATCGCGACAGAAGTGCGTCTGTGGGTGGTCGGGCATGCAGGAGCACGCGGACGCCGGGCTGCTGTGGAGCGTGAGGAGCGCGAGCAGAGCCAGCGCCAAAGCGCTCAGATACCGGCTGATGTGCATCGTGATGCGGTGGACCTCGGGCGGAGCTGATGAATGGACTGGAACGACGCAGTGACGAAGGAAGAGGTTTCGTGTGTCTGGAAGGAGAAGGAAAAGAATAAGATGAGAAGAGAAAGAATAAGAATTTAATACAGCCGGCAGTTGGTATTTTTCCGATTGTGACCTCGATGGGAATGATTGCGAATAACAAGAACAAGAAAAACAATAAGACGACCACGATGACGACGTGAACAACATCAACAACAGTAGGAAGAACAACAGTGGAAACAACAACAGATGAAACAAGAATTTGTCCAACAACAGATGAAACAACAATTTGACCAACAACAGATGAACAACAATTTGACCAACAACAATGAAACAACAATTTGACCAACAACATTGTTGATGTAGACGTCGCGCCTGCGGTCGAGGTGAATTGAGTCTTGAGCATCCATTGGGAGAACTCGAGCCGTGATGTCCCGAGAGAAATGCAGCAGCATCGGTGATGGAGGATGGGTACAACTGATGGATGTCGAGTGGTTTTTGGCGATGATTGGAGGATGGGAGGATTCTCCTTTTGTCTTATCCTCTATCCATCAAAGTGCTTCTAATCCCCGAACGAAGGGATTCTGGTGATGTCATGTCAACAAGCACGATGTGACAAAGATTGGAAACTATTTCTATCTAAGCTACCTCTAAGACACAGCTCCTGTTTCACTGACTCGGGAATCCTTGGGCAAAGACAAGGGAATTACATTCGATCTCTGGCGAGAAATTAATAATTGCATGTTTCCGATGCATCGTTAGTTACAACCTATTTCAACAATGTTGAAATGTCTTGTGATTCTTGAGCAGCAGAGTCGACTAAATAAGGGGGTGGAGTTTTGGAGTTAACCGCTTGACAGAAGTCGCACCCCCCCCATAAGGAAGTGGTGGCGAAAATAATGTGATTTAACTGTCATAAGTCATCAAGTACTTGTTTTATTAGCTCTCTTATCCCAACCGGGCAACCGTGAAAGGAATCATGATGGCCAATCGTCTTTCATCGGTCCGAAAATACATTTTAATGGTCGGCACACGGTGGTGACTCTGACCACGACTCTGGCCATGGGGATCATTTCTGCGAACGAACCGAGCGAGATAATTAATGAAAATGCTTCGTCGAATCGTTCGGCAATTTAATTTAATTTTTAGACAATGACGACGATGACGACTCTAGAGGGCGGGGATGGAGGCGGCAGGATGACTGGGGATAGCCACCCACGTAGGACGCTTTCTTATCGGAGACAACCGCCGACGAGTCGAGAGAATTCACGAGGAAATCCACTATGGAAAGAAATCCACTGTATAAAGAAATCCACTGTTGAAAGAAGAAATAAATAAAAGACGCAGGAAGAGAAGACAAAAACAAAAATAAATAAATAAGAGGTTCTCTTAAGCGCGTTGCCAACGGCGAATCGATGCAATTGGGGAGTTGGACCGAGTTTCCAAGCCCTCCTGCCACCCCTCGGTCCGTACCTCAAGAGCTGACCCACTTGCTTCATTCACCCGAGGACCCCGAGGCCCCGTCTGTTATTCCTGTCTCTCTCTCTCGCATCCTCCACTTCGTTTGTTAGACATAATCCTATTTTGTATTTATTATTGTTCGACTTTTCATTGAGAACCGTTCGCGAGCAAAGCGATAAATCAGCCGGGATCCATCGTCAATCATACAGAAAGAAACCCGACTAACACACACACACTCACTCACACACACTGACACACACTCTCGCACACACTCTCGTACATGCTCTGCTTGTGATGACGCTAATAAAAACCATCTTCAAACACGCGCTCGCCTTGGTCGGGTAAACGTGAGGAGAGGGAGCGATTCTTACGGATGTCTCATTGGACAATTAATTGGAGGGCACGTCAACGTCCTCCTCGCCACCCCAGTGGATTCGTCGCTGGATTCCTTCGCTGGCAACATCGTCATCATGAGCATCTGCCGGTGGCAACGATTCCCACTCCAATCCCTCCTCCGATCCACACCCTCGATTTGATTGAATTTTATTGAAATTTGTCTGCTTTCTTCACCAGTTGCTTTAGACTGCTTCTGATTCTGTTTGAGATGCTGCTTCTAATTCTCCTATGGATGCTTCTTCTGATTCTTCTGTTGATGCTGCTTCAGATTCTCCTATTGATGCTGCTTTTATTGAATCCCTCAGCTACTCCTCCTCCTCCTCCTCATCCGCCTCCCCACGGCACCTTCAGTTTCAATCAGAGATGAGCAGAGCTTGTGTCTTCCACGCCTCGCCTTGACGTGTATGCGAGCGTGTGTGGCTTTGGCGACATCCGAATCCATTCGACTTAAAATTGAAATTTATTGCATTGCATTCCTTCACTCGATTTCTCTATCTCCCTCTCAAACTTTTACAACAAACTCTCGTTGTCTCCTTTCGCTCCATCCCACGACCCTCAACATCGACTGATTTAATAAAGTGTCGAAATCCAGACCAACATCTGACGATGTACGTTGATTTAATTAAATGTCAATTTCGTGAATCATCTCCGGTCATTATTGCCATTGTTGTTGTTCTCTGTCATCATCGTGTTGTTGTTCTTCTTCATGTGGTAAGAGGAGGAGATCCAGAGAGACCACAAGAATTATTGAATTAGGGTTATTTCGGGAAGGGTGCAGAGAGTTGAGTTGTCTTCAGGAATGCGGGATGGTAGAAGAAGTAATTTCCTAATCATGAACATTCTTAATATTCGAGGATTTTCAAAAATTTATCAAAATTTTCAGTAATCGATTTTTTGTTTGTGGATTTTCTATGAACTTTTTGTTTTATTTCATATTTTATTTGTTTATATTTATATAAAGATATCATACACTAGATTTACCATTTAGATAATAAGTATGTACATATAGCTATTTTAAGTTTGTTATTATTTTATTTTAAGTTGTTGTTAATGTTCATTTAAATATGTTCATTGTATTTTTGGACTTAATGAAGTTCAAAATAACTCTGTTTAATTTATGTAATCAAATTTGCTTATTATTATTTAAATAGATTGCAAATAAAAATATTTACAAAAAAACAAAAAAAAATATTTATATATACTTTTATAAAAATATTTTTGTTTTATTTTTATTTCTTAAATATTTCTTTATTATTGACATTATAAAAAAATTCTAAAAAAAACAATCTTAACACAGCGCAATCACATCACAAAAAAAAACAACAACAACAAGAGACCTTTAGACGATATAACAATTCTCACCTCAAGCCACGAAGTGAAAATCACAGATAATTAAAGCGTTGAGATGCGATCGCTCTAAATTCATAGCGACTCCGCCCTCGCTCGACCCCTCCCCCTGTCCCACAGACCCCCAACGACCCCATCCGCTGTCTCTTTCACACTTTCATCATCATCGCTCTCTCACACACACACACACACACACTATCTCTATCATGGAGGTCGCGCCGCTCGACAAGTGTGACATGAGAAAAAATCTGTGCAACAACACCAATAACACCAAATCACAACAAAAACAACAATCGACGACGACGGCGACCTGTTGCCACGCGTGTTCACACGACACGAAAGACAAAAGCAACAATAGTAGTAATAGCAACAACAAAAACAACAATAACAACAATGATCAGCCGTCGACGCAATTAGAGACACTTTAGCGCCTGTGAGTTCATTGTTTCGATGTAGTCGAAAGGAGGGGAGGGGGGCGTATCAGAGATGGGGTATAGTGGGGAGTCAGCGAATCCACCGGCTACCCCAGTGCCCGATGCGTCTGGTGACAACAAACGACTGCGACAACGTCAACAACAACAACAACAACAACGAGAACAACAACACTAACAACAGAAATAATGTCGAAGACAATCGCGAGCATAGAAAATGCAGCGATGGGGAGAGAAAGAAAGAGAGTGTGAGGGCGTGGTGATGGGCAGGGGGTGTGGTTCGGCGTTTTTTTTTAGTATATCAATTTATTTTTATTCCCTAACGATGGTTTTCTATTTTAATTCTATCTATTCATGCGGTTGTCGTAGTCGCTGGTATTATTCTTGTCGTGGTTTTTGTTATTGATTTTTCCTTCTGTTGTTCTATTTTATTTTTGTTATTGTTTTTGTTGTTCTTAATGTTTTTGTTGTTCTTTTTGCCATTGTTTTTGTTCTTGCTGCTGCTGATCAGCTTGGGCAACAACATCGACGTCCCATGGGAACGATCAGCAACTAATTGGCCTAGCCTAAAGCAAGAGTCAGTGACAATTGTCGGCAATGTGTCGCTTGTTTGTTGTTCGCATTCGATTTGTTGTTATTATTGTTATTGCAGTGTAATTGTGAGTTTTTTCTAACACTCGATCTGCCGACTCAGATTGCGAATACGTTTTTGCGGTCTACTTTAAGTCACAAACAGATAGAGCAACAGACAAAAAGTATTATACATAACTAGAACAACAACAAGAACATAACTAGAAAAATTACATAAAATAAAAATAATATGACAAAAACAATATAGTACAAAGAAATAAAACAACAATAAAAACAATGATAGCAAGATACACAAAGCTATGTTTCATTTGCAATTAATGTCATGTGCTGTTAATATTGTCTTTTTGTTGGGGATATTAATGGTGTTGTTGTTGTTTTTGTTTGCTATTGACAATTGTAGAAAAACGGCAGTAGCAATAACAACTACAACAACAACAACACCAAGAGCAAACACACATAAATAATGCCAACTTTTTTAAACAAAAACTAATCTTTTGTGACACTAACGACGTCCACAACAACAACAACAACAAAACAATAGTTATGTTGTTGTTGCTTTATACCCTAAGATGCCGCCGCTTATGCTGTTGGTTTTTGTTGTTGTATTGTTTTACCTCCTAATTTGTTTATCACTTGGAGCCTTTGTTCGACTCCGTCGTTGTTTTTCTCACCGAGCGAAACTTTTCACAAAATTTTGTTGTGTGAATTTTTAATGCATTTTCCCCTATTTTCAATCTCTTGTTGAGGCAACTTTTAAACTTTTTTTTATTTTTTAAGTTTAAAGTTTATAGAACTCAGGGTTCAGAGAATTTTCTTTCCATCATCTAACAAGAAATTTCGTCCATGAATCTTTAATTTCATTGTTACAAGTTGATATTTTCTTCTCCTTGAGAAGTAAACTTAATTAAAATAATTAATTTTATTTATTATTTACATATAAATATTTTCTTTATATTAATTTATATGTTTTTTATATATACATATATTTTTTTATATTTACATATATTTTGAATTTACATTTCATTTAATTAATACTTAAGACTTAATATTTTCCAGTCTATACATGAGCAACGATTGTGATTTCTTCTCATATCAAGTTGGAATTTTAATCTCCCACTAAATCTTTTCCTCTTATCTTTCTTCTTATAGTCCATTCGTTCCATTCCCATCGCACATTAGACAAAGAATTAACCATCTTCATGTCCAGATTTTCACTTCCTCTGCTTCTTAATCTCACTCCCTTGCCAGCTTTTTCAAAAATCCCTCTGCTTTGTCTCTCTCTCAATCTTTAGAGATCCATTCATTTGTCCCTGGTGCTGGCCCGAGGGATCCCGGCAGGCCTCGTGCCACTCGTCCACCTGGCGCCCCTTCCGCCCCCAATGCAATGATGCAACTCGACCACTTGAGAGGCAGACGAATGTCGGCGATCGACGATCACGGCGCTCGAGTGGCTGGCGGGGACGGGGTCGATCGGTTGAAAAACAACTTGAATACGCGCCGATGAGTCAAATCGATATCGGTTGCCAAGAGCTGCATCGACATCGGCGCATCTGCCTTGTTCTTGTTCTATATAGCGGCGATATGTCTGTATGTCGGTGCATGCTATATGTCCATGTGTGTGTGTCTGTTCGTGTTGCGGTGTTCGTTGGCTGCAGATGGATGCGGTGCTTGAGGCTTGTTTTCTAGTGAATGCTTTTAATTTAATTGCCACATTTGCCCGCCGCTATTTCCGCTTCGTCGCCCCATCCCTGGTGTTGTTTTTCTGGTTCTAGCTCTGCCATTGGGTTTTGCATCTTCCGCCTGCCCGATCCACCCATCCACCCCATCCATCCATCCTATTCATCAATCTATCCATCCATCAGGTTCTGCAGTTTCTCAATAAATTTTATTTGAATTTCTCATGTTTTTCACTTTCGAATATGTTAAGTCGACCCTCCCCCCTTCCGCTGACCCCCCACCCATCGTAGCGAACGGCTTTTCCTGTTATTCTCGCGTTGCCAATTCATCGTTTCGCTCTTAGTGTGTTCTCGATTGTTGCTGTTGTTTTTGTTGTTGGACTTGCCAACAACTCAAGGCGGCCGAGTCCGCTTTAATTGACTTTTAATGTTTAATTTGCAAGCGAATTTCGCGCCGATCCCACTAATGCGCTCCATTTGGCGTTGCCACATGCCGGAAGGTCAGAGTTTCCGACGCCACCAGATCGACCACGACGAGCTGGAGAAGAGAATTTATCATTTAATAATCTCCCGAATGCCTTGTCTCTGGAATCCTCCTCCTCTTTACACCTCCGTCCAATTTCCAACTTGTCGTCCCTTCGTCTTCCGTCCCTCGACACTTTACGTCCAATTCATGTCTGGCCCAACTTCAACCGCAGTTCCCCGACCTCCCCCCCATGACCACGCCCACAGCCGCAGCCTCACACCTGGGTCTGCCTCTGATGGAAGAAAATTGTGGGGAAGTTCCGGCGGAAGCGCAGGACGATGAAATCCGCATCGCCTCCATCTGCGAAAAATATCAAAATGAAACCGCATTCAGCAGAAGACCGCGAGCGACGTCAGTGAAAAGGACGAGGATGATGATGATGTAGATGTTGGGGATGATGATGATGAGGATGAAGAAGAAATGAAGAAATGATGAGCATGAAAATGATGACGTTGAGTTTGTTTATGATGATGTTGAAAGTGAAGTTGTTTTTTGTTTTTCATTTTAATTAAAATCAACAGAAAGGATACTGCTGGAATTAGTTGGATTCCGAAGAGAATCTCCCCGTGGTTTGGAGCACTTTGGGAGAGCGGAAAAGAAGACGATTTTATGGCTCAATTTAAATTGAAAAACTCGGTTAAAGTGTACGATAGGAACTTGAGAAGCACTCTGGCTTTTTCTCGGTTTCACATTGGCTTCAAGGGCTTCAAACTGGCCTCAAGGGCTTCGAATTGGCTTCAAGGGTTCATCGGAGATGTTGTCCCCGTCCAACAAAAGACAAAAGAAATCTGTGGATTTGTGTCTTGTGTCCCGGGTGTCCATCAAGCAACGCCCTTGGGGAAGCCATCGCGAGATCCTCGAGTTTACGACACTTTTATGCGTCATAAGCGACTGGTGAAGGGCCACAAAGTGGCGGCTCCCGCCAGACCCAGCCGAAACCCCTCCGGCCTCTCGAGAAAACCCCACAAATGAGCCTCAAGTGCAGCCACGATGGCGTCTGAATTGGTTTTCGCTCCGATGCCTCGAGTCGTCGACGTCTTCGTAATGAGAGCATCGACTGGGGGATCCCCGCAAGCCCCGCCGTTTGATATGGCAACCCCGTTGAGAGAGAGAGGTTGATATGCGTTCGCCAGCGTTGCCAGGATTTCGGCGAATTCCGAGGGTTCTTCACCATGGGCGTATTTAATGGGCACCATCCACGGTATCGCAAATAAATACAACACTTGAAGCGTTGAAATAAATTCATGCGAAAAAAAAACGCAATACCAAAAATATGCAACAATAATAATTCATTTGTTTTTATTATTGTTTTTGTTGTTGTTGTTGACTGTTAATTTTCTTCTGCACTGTTGTTGTTGTTATTGTTATTGCGGTCAGGTTGACTCTCGTATCATTTTTCAATTTCTCGCTCGCAGCTCCATCAAGTACTGAGAAATTGGAATTACTTTTTCATTTCACATTTATTTTTCTTTGCGATTCGTTCATTTGACTGGTGTTGTTTTTATTGTTGTTATTTTTATTGTTATTGTCTATATTATATTTGTTGTTATTGCTTCCATTATTATTGTTGTACATTTTATTATGTTGTTATTTGTTGTTTTCAGTGCTGTTTTTATGGTTTTACCATTTTTTTTTCCGCTCCGGCACATTGAGATGCTGCAGAATAGATTACACCAACTGATTACTGCGGGTTTCCTGATTGGGATTCAACCTTTGGGCTATCATTCTTCACACAGTTTTTCATTTATTGCCTCAAGTATACGGTTACATCTTACACGTGATATCTCACAAAACCCTCCCCCATTCACGTGGGAGCCACTGAATTGTGGCCACGAGTTATGTCACCATGGTTATCGTTGCCCGATCGACAGTCGCTTCTGATTGGGATTTTGTAATCGATTGTGGTTTTCCCAACCTCTATTGATTTCCAATATAAACTTATTGATTCTCTTTCCTCTCCCTCCTCCTCCTCCTCATCCTCTCTGACACACAAATGCATTCCCAAATGCGTTCCCAATTGATCACTGGAGCAGAACCCGGAATCACTAAACTGATCTAATTAATGGCGATCGCTTCGACGACTCCCCCGCCCCTGAGTTGGCGCCAGCATCAACTCTTCTCTAGTCTTCTTCTCATTCATCCTAATTTCCTCCCTCGACTTCACGTCCACCGAAGCGAACGACGTCGTCGTCCGCGCTTCGCTGAGCAAATCCGCATCACGATCCGTTCCCGTCCCCCATACCGCCTCCCCTTTTGAAGCTGTCAACGATCGCTTGGCTGCGCCGTCGATCGCGGTTGGATTCGATGCAGCCGAGTGCAGATTTATTGCGGATCGAGGGCTGAATTGGGGGCGAGGGCGAGGGCGGGGGCGTGGCTTGGGCTATGTGCGCCAAGGTGTTGAGAGACAAACGGCTAAATGTCAATGTTTGCGGAGGCAAATTGCACGTAATTAAATTTATCTGCGCACGTCCATCTGTCGTCGGTCGGTCGGCGGCGATCGTTAGGCGCACGTTTAATGGACCCGTCGGACCCGACGTCTCGTGTGCGTCGTGGCCAATTATTCCGAAGCCGTCCAGGCGACAGACAGTTGCCGGCCATCGAATCGGCCGGTCGGATCATGTCGAAATCACGTTTCCATCCGATCGCCGATTGATAAGGACTTCGTGATAATTGTCCATATTTTCATTAAATGGATACTTTCATTACATAAATGAATATTTGATAATTGACATTTGCATTGAAATTATATTTTCATTGTATCGTTATTTTCATTGTTTGGATATTTCCATTAGTCGCTATTTTTATTAACTCGAGTTTTCAGTTAATCGATATTATCACTTAATTCGTAATTCACTCAATCGATATTTTATTTTAATTAATATTTCTTATGAATAGATATTTTCATTTAATTAATATGATAGTTATTTATTTCATAAATTTATTTATTTATTAAATCGTTATTTTCATTTTAATTCAATCGATATTTTCATAAAATCGATATTTCCTTGAATGGTCGATATTGATTCGATATTTTCCTTTAATTGATAAATTGATGAAATTACTATTCATTACATTTAATATATATTTTCTTTGAATAAATTCTTTCATTAAATTAATATATTGATTGTATTAATATTTAAATTGAATCGATATTTTCATTGTATTGTTATTTTCATTAATTTGATATTTTCATTGAACAGATATTTTTATTTAATTCTCATTTTCACTGGACAGATATTTTCATTAAATTGACTTAATTCCATTGACTTGATTGCCCATATTCACTGGGCGATCGTGAGCATTCACCAGACCTTGGTGCACCGGATTCTGGACCACGTCGAGAGTCTTTCTTCGGTTGCCCTCTGACATCGTCGACGAAACATGATCCGCAATCGTGATGAACGGGCGGTGGTCGCATTGATGGAGCCGACTCCATTCAAAGACCTCATCAGGTCGCCATTCAGTGATCGCAATCGCTCGATCGCTTTGATCCCAAGTGCTTTTGACAGACTTTTCCCATGACTTGCGCCGATCGTTCGTTGTGGAAAGTTGTCTTCGATCCGATTGCAATGGGAGTCGATGGTGAGATTCGATCTCGTGAAAGGCAATCATGGAAGGCATTCTCTCGTTGTAACGGGGAGACTGATCTGATCTGATTTAGAGTGGCCACAGATCCGTCCACAGATCCGGTTACCGAATATCGCAATCAATCTGTATTTCCTCGCGTTGACTGCTTGGCATGCGGGCGTTGATGACGACGTGTCCTTCAACGTCCGATGACCGAAAACAAGTCTCATTACGACTTGAGTTCAACTCGAATACATCTGTTAAAGATCTTTTTTTCGCCCTCGACCCATGCTTTTGAGTTAAATGTTTGTCACGTACATCGGCGAGTTCGGCGGCCACCATTCGACGACAGATGGACGGACAGACGGACGGACGGACGGACAGACAGACTGCCATCAGTCTCGTTGAACTCAGCCCGAAATGAGACGAAGTCCAAGTTGCCTGCGGTTGGCTGTGGGACGATTCGCCAAAGGAGTCTCGGGGGACCCTCGTCCTCCGCCCCCGCGCTCTCGCCGGGACGTCGGACTTGGACCCAATAATCGGAAATGTTAATGATTTTTAATGACATCTGTGGACAACAACAACGACAACCACAACAGACAGAACAACAACAACCATAATAACAACTTTAACCACAAAACCAACTGCGACAAGAGACGAAACCAATTACGACGGCGATTACAAATGGCGGCTGCGGACCATTCGAGGCCATTTTCTTAAATCCCATTTGCGAATTTCGAGCAATAACCACAAACATCAACAACTACAACAAATAACATATAAGAATAACAACACCAACAAATAACACATAATAATCAAACCAAAAAATAACACATAAGAATAATAACAAAAAAGAAAATAGCACATGCAATAGCATATAAGAATAATAATAAAACAAAGGATATAAGAATAATAAAAACAACTACACATAATACCAACAACAATCACAAATCCACCGACGAATTGGAATAAATTCATTAATCGAATGTGGAGCAAACTCGGAGTCATTAGCGAAAATAAACTCCATCATTCCGATTGCTGTAGTAGAATGGAATAAAATTAACGATACCTGGCAAACGATCCTAGGCAAAAGTTGTTATGATCGTAGTTCTTATCACCAGGGTGGGGTGGGCGACGGGAGGCGTGGAGGAGGATGCTGCGATGGTGGTTTATGCTATAAATAGCCGATGTCTCGAAGACTATTTTTAAACCGAGTGCTTGCGTATTTCACAAGCCGCGCTTGCCGATAAGAAGCCGCCAAATGGAAGCTTGCCTCGCCGACAATCTGTCCGTCCGCTGTGCGGTTTTCAATGTCTCAATCCAAAGCACTGCGAGCGAGGAGTTTCTGTGGAATCGTGATTAATGAGGGAGGCAACCATGGAGGGAACCACGGAGAGAATCATGAAGGGAACCACGGTGACAACCATGGAGGGAACCATGGAAACAACCATGGAAGCAACCACGGAGTCCTCCACAAAATCTCCTCCTCTCACTTATCGCCTTCACACCGATTGAAAATTCTCATATGAAGGCAGCGGTAGAGGTATCCAATTACCGACATGAACTTCTGGCGAAAGTTCCTGGCCCAAAATCAGTCAGCAAAAAGCCGAAGCCAAATTTTGCCAAACTAAACAAAGCGCAGGAAGCTCGAAAAGGCTGAAAAGGCCAGGAAGGCATGAAAAAATAATACCTCAGCAGCCAAATTAATTAATGCTAATTTGTGTTGCTCTTCTTATGGTTTTTGTTTTTGTTTCTCTTGTTATTCTCGTTGGTTTTGTTATTGTCGTACTTTCGTCGAGCAAAGTTGCCGATACTGCCAGATCTGGTTGACTGGCATCGCTTATTTGCTTTTAATTGTGACTCGCGGAGACTCCGAAAGAGGATCTAATTTTTAAACATACATGTGCAGAAACATTCAAAGTGTATGTGGGTGTGTGGTTCGTTTATGCCTTAATTAGGATCGCGTTCCAGAGGCTGCTGCGAAATCTCTGATGGTTGAAATTCGGTGTTTTTGTACAGTGTTTGGGGTTTCTATTACGCGAAGCCTTTTGCGAACGCTTTCAAAGTGTCATTAGCACCGAAATATGAACAATGAGACAATGGAGAAGAGGCAGGTGAAGGCGGAAGGGAGGTCGTTTCAAAAGATGGTATCATCATTAAAAGGTCGTAAATTTCGTCGAGGGACAATAAAGAACCTCGCTCGGAAGATTCAGGAGTTTCTCGAGTAAAGGACGACAATTTGGGAATGATTTCCGAGATTATTATTCGGCTATTATTCACTGTAAGGAGCGGTTAATTGCGAAGGCCTCGAACTCAGGGGAAACCCGAAGAAGGAAAACTCAATGCGAAAGCGTTTTATTCGCCATTAGAAGGAAGTAATTGTGGGCTGTTGTGTGAGGAACTTCCGTGTGGCTGACATCATCTGCCCATCTGAACCTCGACACTTATTCTCAGAAGCCGACGGGACGTCGAGTAATCAGCTCTGATTGATATGCACATTAATTTTACATCATTATTAATAGCATTTGCATGATTAGTATTCCGAGAGAATGCCAAGCGAACAATTAGAATAGAATAGAGTTCGCAATAGTTGTCAATGGAATCCAATCGCTTCCAATTCCGGCCGCCGATCGATGGATAATCGTTGTTGATCTTTCGATCGATTGAAATTACGTCGTCGGCTCCATTTTTGGGGAGAATCGATTGACAATTTCAGTTACAAACGTCGTCGTTATCGTCGTTAGTCGAGTGAGACGTCAATGGAAACCGGTGGCCGCGTCCGTGATTTACTGCTAACCTTGAGAATATGTCGCATCGCTCAGATATCTCAGGCGACAGATACAGATTCACACATTGATCTTTAAGATTCAAATGCAAAGGCCGATCAATTAGTCTTGAAAATTCAGAATCGAAATCGGTTTGAGTTGATCTTGAAGAATCAGAATCGAAGTCAGTCTCAGTTAATCTTGAAGATTCAGATTACGAATCGATCACAATTAATCTTGAAGATTCAAATGTGAAATCGGCCTCAATTAATTGTGAAAATTCATATTCCAAAACGGTCTAAATTAATCTTGAAGATTAACAATTGAAGTCGGTTTCAGTTGATCTTGAAGATCAAATTTAAAGTCGATTTCATTTGATTTTGAAGATTCAGATTCCGACTGAATCAATCTTGAAGATTCAAATTTGAATCGATGTGGATTTTGGAAAATGAAAGCAAATGTTTGTCAACGAAGATTCCCAGTTATAAGTTGGATGGCGGCGATCGTGGCATCCGTGAGAATTAGTCAGCGTTTAATTTCGGAATCTTACTCGATTGCACTCGTCGAGGTCTCCCCTGCTGATATCGCTCGGACGGACGGATTCCTCAGAGCCAAAGCTTAAAATACGTACCATACATAAATATACAATCATGTGTATGAAAATGTTTTTCGATTTCGATTATTTGTTTGTTTTTTTGCCTCTTATTCAATTTTTGCTCTTTCTTCTTCACTCGCGGTCGACCGTCCTCATCGCCATCGACGTAGTTGTCGTCATTGTTGTTGTTATTGTTGTTGTTGTTTTATTATTGTTTATGGTGTTTTTGTTATTGTTGGACTCATATTATTGCTGACAGTTGCCAAAAGTATCCGCAGCAGCAAAAGCAGCAGCTGCTGACATCAACGAGGCCCACAGGATGAACCTCAACGAAGCTTGTCGAGTACCCGATCTCCTCAAACCAACCACCCCCCCCCCTCCCCTCTCCGTCATCCTCTCCTTCATCCTCTCCTTCTTCCTCTTCTTCCCCCCACTTCTTCTTCTTCTCGGTGACTGTCATCGGCGTGAGTTTTTTGTAAAACTCGATTGCTCGATGAATGCGAAATGAGTTCGATTAATTTTACAGCTTCGAGACACAGTGCGAGAAGTGTGAAATTATTGTTATTGCTGTTGTTTATTTTTCTGTGGCTATAATTGCAATTGTTGTTGTTACTGTTCTACTTTTTGTTGCTATTGTTGTTGGTGGTGGTTGTGTTGCTGTAGATGACGTCCTTGATTGACACAGTGACACAAAACCACAACAACCAACCACTGAGACAGAGACTGAAACTTTCTGAAGGAATCATCGATGACAGATCAAGCAAAAGTCGTCCAAAAGGAATGGAGACGTTGAAGGGGAGGGGGTTTGGAGGTGGAGGAGGAGGAGTTGATGCAGTCATTTGTCGCTCCGCCTGTCAGCCATGTCGCCATAAAAAGCGAAATCGCTCGAAGACGAAGAGCATCGAGCCAAGGAGACGAGGTGTGGAGCCATGAGGCGATGGGAGAATGGAGCAGTAGAAGATGAGGTTTGAGTGCAATCATTGAAATAAATGGGAACGGGGGCCGACATCAGGATCTGCGACGCAATAAAATGCTTCGAAATTAATTTCAAATGTCAATAGAGATAATGAGATGTGGGAGTGAGAATGGCGGATGGAGAAGTGTATGGATATGAAAGAGACGTCATCGTCTCGTATTGATGGCGGGGACTTCAATGGAATTTTTAGAATTTATTGCCGCACTGAAGCGTTTTTAATGCCCTCCATCCATCATCTCGGCATTAAGTGTCGTGTCAGGGTTTCGTCGAGAGATCTGAGGCACTGAAGAAGCTGACGATAAATTTACACTAAATCGTGGGCATTTTTATTCCTTTAAAGGTCACTCGCTGGCCAATCACTGAGGGGAGGTTTTCGTCCTGCTCCTCGCTTTGTGTACTTTGTTACAGGTGCCCGAGCATCGGGGCGTATGAGCGACAGGGTGGAAGGAGGTTGGGGCGGAGGAGGAGGAGGAGGAAGTGGAAACACACCGAAGCGATTCCCCCTTGACGTTGGCGAGCTCCGCAATAAATATTCATAAAAACCAAACAGCCAAAGGCAAATTCTTTATTGCAAAACAAATAGATCGCGGCTGCAGTTGGAGGGGCGGACGCGAATGAGTGGGCGAGGGAGGGTGGAACAAACAACAGAGTTTATGACAGAAAAAACTGTTTACAAATGGAGGACATCAAAAAGCAGAAACATAGCAAAGTTGTCGAGCATAAAAATATAAATAAAAATATATAAACAAAATGAGCGACACAAAAAAATTTGTCGCAGCCTCAAACAAAAATGAACACAAAACAAGAAAAAGTGGAGAAAACAGCGTCCCCAAGAGGGGAGGTTGGTTGGGTTTAGTTTGGGGGAAAAACGTTTAAAGCGATCGGCGGCAGACGTCGAGCCGCGGACATGGCTAAAAATAGAGGGAAATTCGGATTCGGAAAGACGAGACAAATGAAAGGGGGATCTTTCGAATTTCGGCCATAAAAACGCAATCATTTACGACGCGATTCCGCCGCCAATCAACCTTCGTTTCGTCCCCTCGCCTTCCGCCGCCCCTCCGCCGTCCGCCCACTCGACTAAACGCGACATTAACACGAAGCGCCCCGTGACACTCACAATTAACCCTTTGTTGCCCCGAGAACATACCAGAGATGACCCGAAGGCGATCGTTTCTCAGATCTTCGGCACTTCGTGTGAATCCTCGCAGTCCTCCTTTGTGGATCCGGGGGAATTTCGTTCGGCTATTTTCACGTCAGGTGGCAACACTGTTTGTTCACTTGCTCTGATTGTGTTTGTTCCAATTTTATGTTTTTCTTTACTTTGTTTTATTCTTATTTATTTAGCTTTTCTCGAGTTTGTGCAGAATTTCGCACGAATTTTCGCAACTCGCGTTCACACCCGCGGAACCTTCGACTCGACTCGATTTGATTCGGTTTTTATACTTCTCGCCTCGTTCCTGCTGGTTTCGCACGCGATCGTCGACTGAATCGCAGAACGAACCGATTCGCCTTTTTAAAAACTGATCCACACGCCGCTCTCTCACCATCTCTCTCTTCATCTCCTTCAACCACTCTCGGACGCACCCGGCCCCACTCTCTCTCTCTCATTCTCTCTCTCTCTTTTCGTTGGTGTCGCTCTCTCCACATCATGACGGTGAGGCGAGAGAGCGGTCGAGTCGCGATGTGGAGCAACGAGTGGCCGCCAGCCGAATTCGTGATCGCCGGCGATCGACCGAACGACCACGCTCCCGAGCATCCGCGGAATGCGATCCACATCGATTACCAGTGGCGGGGGTGGGAGCGGGGAGCGAGAGATCGGGGAAGCCGCTCAATAACTCAGCGCCTCGAGTGGGTTTCGTTTCGCGACTGCCGTCTGCTGTCGTAAATCGCCGAGCAAACGACTCTCGCCGACGCCCGCACTCGACGCGTGAGAGAGTTGATGGAAAGAAGGGGAAGAGAGAGACACAGCAGAGAAAGAGAGAGGAGAGGACAAAAAGAGACAGAGAGATTGTGAATGAGCGAGATAGCGAGTGATTTGAAGATAGCTCCCGGCTCCCCTCAGA
The DNA here is from genome assembly GCA_017309665.1 of Coelopa frigida. Classification (NCBI taxonomy): domain Eukaryota; kingdom Metazoa; phylum Arthropoda; class Insecta; order Diptera; family Coelopidae; genus Coelopa; species Coelopa frigida. The sequence continues at coordinate 23,801,335 of CM029561.1, forward strand.
TGCACCACCACCAAGTCGATGGAGCCTCAGGAACAGAGTCAAAGCAAAAACAAATCAAAATAGTTCGTCTTCGAACGTTCGTCGGCATTCGACGAGATTCTCTGGAGAGACTTTGCCGCCGCACAGTGGGACCAGCTGAGAATCTCATGGGATGGAAAATCTGCAACAGTCTCCAAGATCGATTGAATGATCGATTTAGGGTCCCCAGTATTTTCCTAGCAAATTGTGCAATAGCGAAAAATCCAATTGTTTAATCGGGGTGATCAATTTAATTTATGTATATGAAAATTTTAAATATTTTTTTTTGTATTTTTTTTATTTAATAAAAAATAGGAAAAAACATTTTCTTTTATTAAATATTTTTTTTTGACTCCCAAAAAAAATTTATTTTAATTATTTTATTTTTGAAAATATATATTTTTGAAACCAAAACATTAAATGCAAAATTCAACAATAAAATAAAAAAAAATGCATTAACCCCTCAATCCCATGGTCACCGACCTCTCATTCAGGACTATCAACATCTTACTCCATGCCCCCTTTTAACCCCTTCTTGACCCCTTCCTGACCTCTTTCATTCAACATTCTATCCCCCGTCTTCTTCTCCTCCTTCTCTCCAAGTCGCTGGCATTCATCATTTTTCGCGCTTCTCCTCAATTCCAGCCCAGTGTGGCCCCGGAATGCGCGCTGCGGAAAGTGCGTGCGATGCGCCTCCACCTCCGCCTTCCCCTCCACCCCACACATTCCAACCCGAACCCCTTCCCGCCTCCTCGCCGACACACTGCGATCCCGATGTGGGACGAGGAAAATGCGATCTCGTCGATTCTCGTAGAATGCGATGTGTCACGGAGGGTATTTTAAGAGCGCTGAGACAACCTCATAACACTTCCCGATGCTCTCGATCCCCCTCACCCCCCGCATACAAAAACACCGGCCATTCAGAGCGTTCCACGAATTCTCCTCAGCGCCACCGACTTCTTCCCCTCAACCATCGCCATCCGGCCGAGTCGGGCTTCTCCTCAATTGCCGGCGCTCAATGAAGACGAAGACGACAACAACCGACGACAATAACGTAGACGACAACGAAGACGACGACAACGAAGAAGACGACAATAACAACGATCACGACGATGATGATCCGCAAACGTCACTGTGTCGGTTGACATTTGCGAACGACCAGATTGAGTTATTGCCGTCAATAGTGTGGGACAGATTGATGGAGAGACGGGAGGAGGACTCCCGGCAAACGATCGCTCGATTATTCACTGTGGCCGATCGCGTGTTGGCGACAACGATTGTGTCGTCAACGTTGGCTTCGTCATCATCGAGATTGTTGGCCGTCGATCGTTAGTCGTTGGACTCTTCTCTTCGATGTTTTCTGGTCGCTTATTTCATCGTAGGCTCTGTCTTCATTGAAGGTTTGACGAGGAAAATCCCAGTTCTCCAACCATTAATCATGAACGTCATGATTCCTTCTCTCTCGCACTCATGGGGATTCTCAATTTTTTCTCTCTTTCGCTTTTTCTCTGTCGCTTGTGGTATGCATTGAGGGCTCTCAGACGGCTTCCGTCGAAGGCCCCACGTTTTTGCCCGAAGAATTTCAATGCCAAGGTCGTCGTCGACTACGTCGCCGTCGTCATTGTCGTCCTCGTCAATCGACGGCGATTAGTAAGTGGCTTCCAGGGAAATTTCTAAAAATAAAATGAAAACATCAACATTGCCAATTTATCAATGGGATCGCGAAACGAAGGAAAACCCGCGAATGCTTAGAACGATGTGAGAAATTGGGAATTCGTTTGAAAAACAAAAAATAATCGTCTTTTGGCACGAGCCCAACAAGTATTAATATTGATGGGCGATGACGGTCTTCTGGCATTATGACAACCACAACAAATTCTGTTTGATAAATTCACATCCTCTTCTTCTCCTCTCTTGATTGTGTCTTTTCAGTTCGGCTGGTCGAAGTTCCCGTGCGTCCTGAAGGCCGGCCACTGCCATGGCGGCGTCGCCACCGCCCGGCTGGAGAACCAGAGCGCGCTCCAGGACGCCGCCGGCCTCGTCACCGGCTCCGGCAACGACGCCCACTGCTACTGCACCATCGAGCCCTACGTCGACGCCAAGTTCGACGTGCACATCCAGAAGATCGGCAACAACTACAAGGCGTTCATGTGAGTACCAAGAAATATTGTTGCATTGTTTCGCGAAGATGGAAATCGGATCATCAGACAGCTGGTGAAGGTGAACGTATTGCAATGGAGACAGATCATGAGGAGGGAAGGTGGAGAGGGTGAAGATGAAGGAGGACTTGGGTCTGTTCATGCGGAAGTCGGGCCCGAACCGCGATGTTTGACAGGTTGACTTCGCCTGCAGCTGCATCGTTGCCCGTTTGCTGGATGCTGGTGACCTTGATGGCGCTGGATTTGCATCTCGCTCGACGTCTGCCCTCTTCGAACCTCTCGAGACCTCCCCGGGACCCGACCCTTGATCCTCAAACGATCGATGCAACCACTCGATGCACGCGATACGTTTCGTGGCGATGACGCCTGGCGATAAATTGCCATTCGCAAGAGACACGAGTCCGACAGCGAAGTACTTTCAATTGTTGTTGGAGTTATTCGTAGGGGTGGTATTGTTGTTGTTGATGATATTGTTGTTGTTGTTGTTATGGTCTTTGTTATTGTCTTTGTTGTTGTATTATTGTCTGTCATGGTCCGCGGCGGAAAGTTCACAAGCCGAGTTCAATGCTGCAGCACTTGAACATCTTCGTCGTCTTCGCCGCAGTTAATCGGAAAATTAAAAGCACTCAATTGGCTTCGACAGCCACCCGCATCAGTCAAAGACCCTCATTACGCCACGCCCCCCTCCATCACCTTCGTCGCTGCCCCTCCACCACAACCACAACCTCAACCTCAGCCACCACCAATAACGACTGCTGAAATTATAGTGATTAAGTTATTGAAAATCCGCAAATGGCTCACGATGCAATGCGTCGCGTCTGCCGTGCGGCATCTGGTATCGTACTAACCCGGTCAACACCTCCCCCGCCCACGCCCCTCTGCTTTCTACTTTCAGGCGCAAATCGATCTCCGGCAACTGGAAGACTAACCAGGGCTCCGCCATGCTCGAGCAAATCACTTTGACCGAGAAGTACAAAAGTTGGGTGGATGAGGTGAGTTCGCTTTTTCGTATTATTGTTGTTGTTATTGATATTACAAACTGTTGTTGTTGTTTTTTCTTTAACAATGTTGTTTGTTGTTGGCGCATTTGTTGCATATCCGCCTGCGCCTTCATCTCAAGTGCGATCGATGCACATAAATTTCTCATTGTGAATTATGTTCTTCGTCGGCGGATTTCATTTCGTCGGCGGGATTTCGTTTCGCCAGCTACAGGGTTTCGACCCACCGACTACAGGGTGATTTATGATCCTCTTCGGCCGGAGTCTCGTTCGGAGCTGGCGATTAAGTTGTTAGGATTAGCATAAATAATGTTCAGCCACTCGCGGTCGATGTTGATTAATGCGTGATCATCGAGCATGCAAATTCCCATTTGGGATTTCGGCGTCCACGCGGTCTACGTTCGACGTTGGCGCCACCGATGTCCAGAAACCGCTATGGCCCGCGGTGAAGAAGCACCAATTGATCCCTCAGGATCGGGGGTGGAAATCGTTGTGACCTCTGAGATTGAGCGATCGATTGATGTTGCTAGTCTAGTATATTCCTGACTTCGATATCCTTGAATGACTTCCGATAGCGGGAGAAGCTGAACGAGAATCTGAACTCCTCCACATGCCCCAAAGTGGTTATCAAGGTTGTTCGAGTTGTGCCAATAACCATTTGCCATCTCAACTGCAATGGAGAATGTGATGGAGAACATAAAAACCGCATCGAGCGCAAAATGTTATCTACTGCGGATGTTTCGTATTTATAATTGAGTTCGTGTGTGTGGAAAAATAAGCAGCTTTTCCGCAAGCAAACCAGAACATATTGATTTGCCATAAACAATGGCCAATAATTCAACGCCATGAGTCACCACCAGCCATTGGACGACGAGCCAGATCGAACGGGGGGCGAGAGGGCGAAACGAGAAGCTGCAATTTTTCTTTTAATTTACATGAAACAGGCATTAAGAACCTGGCAGCAACTCGGTAGATAGATAACCCGAACGAGACCCGTCCAAGAGACGTCATAGAATCGCATTGCAGCGAACCAACTTCCGCCGCCCACACCTCCATCGCCTGCCTTTTGGCCACGCGCAACGGGTTCGCTCGTGTTGGGACCGTGGTGGGTGGGTCCTGTCTGTCCAACCATCAGTCTGTCTGTTCTTCCGCACCGCTGTCGCTTCGTCAGAGGCTGACGTGAGACCCGCAGAATGTCTGACAGCGTAAACAAACAAGCCTTGTAATTGTTCTGAGCTCACAATTGAAACCGCCTGAGCGCGTATTCATTAATTAATTGAGCTGATTGCGCTGATTCCGACGATAATCGAGACGGAGTCACTGGGACTGGGACGACTCCGACGAGATTCTGCCTGTAATTGGATGCAAGCAACATCAACGTCAGCAATGTCTAAGTGAACGCCCGCGCATTCCGGGCAAACGGAGCTGAGCAATGAGTCCAGTCCAGCGATCGAGGGCGGAAATCGAAACCGAACTTGGTTGCAACGGTCGACATCGATGTCGATGTCGCCCCTTTCGATGGTCCGACGGGACATCTCGAGAATCTTCTGCCACCATCGTGAAACTGAATCTTATCTCTCTGTCTCTCTCTCCCTTGCAGATCTCGGAGCTGTTCGGCGGCATGGAGGTCTGCGGCGTCTCCGTCGTCGTCGGCAAGGACGGACGCGAGCACATCATCAGCGCCTGCGACTGCACCTTCGCCCTGATCGGCGACACCCAGGAGGAGGATCGTCGCCAGATCGCCGATCTCGTCTCGTCGCGCATGCAGGTGAGACTCATTCGCACGTCTTTCTCTCCCTCCCTCTCGCTGCCTCTAAATAGCGCTCCCTCTTCTCTTCGCAGAACGTCTGCCGCCCGGCCATGGCCCAGACGGGCCCGGCCAAGCTGCCCTCGCGCTCCTCGGTCTCCTCGCGCGCCGAGAGCCCCACCGACGACATCGGACCCCCGGCCCCCACTGGCCCAAGGCCCGCCCCCATGGGCGGACCGCCGCCGATCCCCGAGCGCACCTCGCCGGCGGTCGGGTCGATCGGGCGGCTGAGCAGCCGCAGCAGCATCTCCGAGGTGCCCGAGGAGCCGTCGTCGTCGTCGACTGGTGCCGTGCCGCCGGTGCCGCTGTCGAGCGGGCCGGCGCGACGCGACTCGCAGACGTCGCAGGCGTCGGGCGTGTCGAGCGCCTCCAGGGCGTCGCAGCGTCCTCCGCAGTCGCAGACCTCGGTGGTCGAGGATGCGGAGGACACGATGAAGAACCTGAGGAAGACCTTCGCGGGGATATTCGGTGACATGTAGGAATTAGCGAACAAGAAGCGCGGACGGACGGCCAGCGAGACGGCGGCGAGCGGCGGCAGCGGGGGCGTGGGCGGCGCCTCCTTCCTCGGCAAGCAGTTCTCCTTCACCGCGACGGGCAAACCGACAGCCGGGGGCGAGGTCATCGCCACCCAGCCCGTCGTTCGGCCATCGGGAAGTGAGCTCGATGCGCGCTCCGACACCTCGACCGGGTCGTCGACCCTGACCGGTGGCAGCGTGAGCGGCAGCAGCAGCAAGCCGTCGTCCAGCGCCCTCGACTCGTTCGAGCAGGACGGCAAGCCCTACAAGCCGGTCACCAACTTCGAGCCGCAGGAGCGCGTCAACCCCTTCGACAAGGGCGCCGCCGCCAAGGGACCCACCACGCCCATCACCATCGGCGGCGGTTCAACCACCTCGACGTCCTCCTCGTCGATCTCGTCGTCGTCGATCTCGTCGCGCATCAACCGCAACGGCAACAACATCAAGTCGCCACCGCCGCCGACCGGGCCGCCGCCGGTCCTCGCTTCAGCCGCCAGCGCCGCAGCCGCCAACAACACCATGTCGAGCTCGACCTACAGGAGCTCCGCGTACTCGACCAGCGGCGAGTCGACCAAGCCCGGCTTCACCTACGGCAGCTCGACCTCGATCGACTCGAACACGAAGATGGAGACGAGCGCCGCCACGGCCACGACAACCACGGCCACGATGGGCGCCGTCGGTGGCGGCGGGGTTGCGGCGGCCACTTCGGGCACCGATTGGAAGGCGAACATGGGCGTGCGCTCGGCGAGCGTCTACAGCGCCCCGGCCGCCGTGACCACGTCGGCGTTGGTGGGCGGCGACACCTCCGGCTACGTCTCGAACTCCAGCCCGGCCTCGAACGGCGGCTTCAACAACCAGCCGGAAGTGCCCTCCTACACGCGCCCCTCCTACTCGCGCTCCGAGAGCAATGGTAATTATATTGCGGTCGGCGTCCTTCTGGTCAGCCTTAGTCTAAGGAAGAGTTAATCGATCGCGTCGAATCCAACCTCAGAATGCCTAGAAAACCATAAACATATCGTATCATAATCATCGTGAACATATCCACATATACTATATCGGTGTTAACCGAGCCTCATCGCATCATTATCAGTCAATTCGCCATTAGCATACTACATATATAATCAAGAACATTCGCCATATCAATTGACGCGATCATAGCCATATAGCCATTAATTATCACGACCATATCCATAACCATAAGAATACCAAGTACTCGTAGGACCATTAGGATACTAGCGTAAGGGAGATGAGATGAGAGAGAGAGAGACCAAGCGTACCAGGGTGCCAGAGATCGTACCAAGTAGTGTTTAAGTAGAACCGCTACGCCTGAGACTACCCGACTACCGAATGCCATATTAAAAAAATACCAAATTAAAAAAATACTAAATTAACAAAATACAAAATTAACAAAATACAATATTAACTAAATACCAAATTAACAAAATACCAAATTAACCAAATACCAAATTAACCAAATGAACCAAATTAACCAAATGAACCAAATATCAGTTACCGATCACGTTAGCCAAACAGAAAAGTGACAAGAAACACAGTCAATTTGAATCATTTTAAGACCGAACTTCACTCACCCTCACGACTTTTTCGTTCGAATGCTGCGATCCCCAGTAGAGTTTTCCTCCAGCTCCAGGACCCCGTCTTCGAGTTCGGTTTCTGTTGTATTGTGTTGCGTCTGAGACCGAGAGAGAAAATGAAAGAGAGAGAGAGAGAGAGCGAGTCGCGATCGCGTGGTTACGGTCGATCGTAAGTTGATGGAACCTTCCAGCTGAGCTTCTTCTTCTACTTCTTCATGAACCGCAAGTAAAGTCGCCACAATACTACTAAGTGTCTAAGCTACCACTAATACTACTACTACTACTATTGTGTCTGTCGGACTCAGTCTGCCCACAATTCCTACTCTCCACTCTACCAAACAAATTCAAACCAAATCAACAACTACAACAGCAACAAAATAATAATAATAATAACAACATCTCACCGCATTTCTTTTTTTGGCTTTGGGCACCCAACACAAGACATCACGATCGGTTCTTTCAATACGACAAGCAAAATCAAAAATCCAAATAATATCATAATCAAAATCAAAACCAACCACGCAAAGCTTCGTACTCAAAATTCTATTCTATCTATCTCTGCTCAGTATTTGTTTTGCCAATTTGTACTATATGTTTGTTTGTATTTTTAGATATGTATGTTTGTGTATGTAAAGGATCGTTGTTTTTGTGTGCGTGATGCGTTATCGAATATCGATTTTAAAAAAAAAACTTGTAGTAGAGCAACGGAATCTGGACACAAATAGTGAATCAGTCAATGGGTCAATATGTCACACACTCTCAACCACACTTCACCATCTACACCTATATGGGCATTAGATCGTAAACACCGATCACGTTTGGCGGTAGTATTCGTATAGGAGAGAAGACCCAATATAACCAATAAAGTTGTAAATAAATAAATCAGTTCAAGCAATCGTAGATCCTGGCATAGTGCAATATCAACGACCAACTCTAGTCTTAGTCGGGCATGGTACACTTCAAAAATTACCCCCCTAGATCCCCTAGAAACACATTCAATTACACGTTCACACCTTTCTTTAGACATGACTCATGGTTCATGGGTCTCAACGAGACTTCGTACCTTCATTTACGGATTTCATATCGCATTGCGAAATCATTTTAAAAACGATATTCATAGATAACCATTCCATTGTCACCGCCTAAAAATTTTTCATTATTCACATCATCTAATCATAATGAACTTATCAACCAATCATAATAGTCTAATCAATTTCATTCATGCCATCGTATATCGTATTAGTCATTCATTCATTCATTCATTAAATCATTTAGTGTAATTGGCCGAGTAGATTTGTAAGCGTTTGGTAACTCCTGCTAGAATCGCAATAATTGGTACATTTTATGGTAATTTGCACTGTATTGACCAGAGATATCTTATGATTTTGTGCGAATGTCCAAACGACTGTCGCCTCAAAAAAAACCCTCTCCTCTTCATCATCCACGATTGCTAATTCGGCTTTGTGTTTGCTTGCAGCCTCCAATAACTCGAAACAATCGGACCTGGACATCATCTTCGGCGACAGCAAGCCAGCCTACGGCAATGGCAATGGAAAGTTCACCCGCTCCAGCGGATCCCTGTCCGATGCCGAGCTGATCTTCGGCGGCCCCTCCAGCTACAAGACCGATCGCTTCGGCTCCTCGAAGAGCATGAGCGTCACCTCGGATCGCAACAGCAGCGGATCCGGCTCGAATGCGGCGCCGTACAAGATCTACGAGGGCATCCAGAATGCGGCCTTCTCCGATTTCTCCGACTCGCCGACCAGGAAGACCGGCAGCTCGACCAGCATCACGTCGTATGGCAGTGCGAAGCGATGGAGCAAACCTCACGAGGAGGACGAAGAGTTGGATCTTAAGTAGGGTCGGGCTCATCTACACACACACACCCATTGTCGGTGAAACTTTGCCCATGATCGACCATGACGATTTCCGTAATACGACGAAGAAACTCCAGCATCATTTCTCGCCTCTAAAGTTTCTTGGTTTCATCACTGAACTTCATCCTAACCTCAGCCCCCTTCTATTATAGTCCACATAGTCATGTGTATCGAACTCTTCAGCAGCAAAAACAACAACAACTAGAGTTATGAGATAGTAGACAACACATTGTATTGCCCCCAGTATATAGTATATATATAGTGTTATAAATCATTATTATTATTATGCATATTAATGTACTTCTATGAACATACTTACGAACAGGAACTGCTTACTAAAAGTCGAAGACGATTGATTTCAAGAGGAAAAAACTAGAGTTCAGAGCCTGGAGGCAGCTCCATTCCTACAGAACTGATCCACTGTTGAGATGCGGAGACAGACCCAAAGACCTTTTGGAGCTGTGTCCAGCGATCTCAGAGTAGTGTCGGTTTTCTATAAGTTTTACCAAACACACTACCTAGTGTACCTTGCATACGAATAGAGGAGTATTATCCGGGATTAGTTAATACCAAATTGGCTAGTCCATGGATTTTTGCCTCAAAGCTTTCAGTTTGAGTTCTAAGAAACTGCTTTAAATGGAAATTTGCCATCGTGAATCCGCAGATCGCAGACCATAGCAATATAGAAGAAAAAATATTATAAACTACCACCTGTTCTACAATAACAATAACAACAAAAATATACTCGTAAAAATTTAAGAAAAAGAAGCAAAGGAAGAGGAAAAATGAAGAAGAAAAAGAAAAACGTATATTTATTCCACATGAGAGAACTTGAAGAAAAAAAAAACACAACTTGACTGGTTATGAAAAGAAAAACTACTCAAATTCTTTAAATTAAATTATATCTATATATAAAGAATTTATGTTGCAAAGAACTTAATGTTAAATTTTATTATAAATATAAAACTTATGAATAGATATACTACGGTATATTATATATATATATAAATTTAACATAATATGAAACAAATTCCAACATGAGACACTATTGAAGAGAGAAAGGGAAAACTATATAAGGAATAACTTGTATAACTTAAATGACAATATGAGAAAATAAAAGTAAATACTATGAGAATTACGAAAGATAAATACAGAAAATGATAAAACAAACAAATACATTGTTATGAAATATTCCAATTGAACGATTATTACACAAATATACAAATATACTTGAATATATGAATACTTACTAAACATTTCTATGTTGAATGTATATGTTAACTTGATATTCCTCTTGATTTGTCAATAACAAAAATGGTTAAATGAATTTCTTATAGCAAATTAAATAATAATAATAATAATAATAACAATATAGCATATAAAAGAGAAAACAAATACAAGCATAAAACATACTAATACAATTATGTACTAAACCAACACAAGCAATGTTAATTTTTAAGTTAAGTTAGCCTTAAGCGGTAGCCACAAGTTGTTAAATTGAGGCTTTTAAAGGCAAAACAATACCAACAACAACAATATGTACTCATTATAGCCAATTTAAAACCAAATTATAGCGAATCTAGCCAAGAAATCTTGATTTCAATACTCAAACACTTTCGACATTTGAAACAACAACGAATTAAAAACATACAAAAGAACTAAAACATAGACGAAACTTCGGTCTATGGATTGTTGAATGTTGTTATTATTTTAATTGTTGTTGTCAAGATGCACGCACATGAATAGAGAAATGCAACAAAAAGGCATAATGAAGATAATTTCAACATTGAGTAAAGCTTTTAAAATACAATATTTCAAATAACTTAATTCAAAAGGAAATCCTATTCCTGTCAAAAGAGTTGTTACCAATAAATTGCATAATTTATAACTATAAATTTAATTACACCGCAGGTCTTTGCGAGAAGGTCAGCCACGGCTCCTTCTTGCGGAAAGCTTCTTAAGACAAACCCTTCTAATGAATAGTTGAAATGTTTCTAGAACTATATTTTGAACTCATAGATTTATGCGATTTCTCTAGTTGAATTTTTCGAAAACTTACACTTAAATACATACATACATAATGTATCATGATCACCTATGCACACATGCATACATACTCATACCCATCAACGAGCGTACATAGATACGTATATCATTTAAACCAAAAAAAAAATACAAAGTAATACACCATCATTTAAACCAAAAAAAAAACAAAGTAATACATCATCATTTAAACCAAAAAAACAAAGTAATACATACGAAGATTTGTTAGAGCCCACTACAACCACATGATGACATGGGCAAATACATCATCATCATCTTAGGCAAGAATATATTCACCAAAATACTCGAAAATATCATTGAAAACACATCTTGAATCGTGGGAAAAAATGCTGAAGAAATCACGCATCCTTTATGAACATAAAATTTTCAAATACAAACGTATATTTATACATATACACATGAATTATTATAAAAATATTTATTAAAAATATGTATGTGTTGTATGTAATTGCATATAAATAAATTATATATATATATACATATATGTACGATTAAAGGATACAATAATAAAAATGAGTTGAAATAAAAGAAATACAAAAATATTACATTTTTAAAATTAATGCAAAGTCAATGTTTTATTTATTTACGATTATAAGGGATTCTTCAATTTCAACTATTAAAACTCTTTCTCTCTCTCTTTCTCTACACTCACAGCCCGGAGTTTTGTCTCTCACTCACTCATTTGGGGCGCCGAAAACATCGATGTTCAAACTCGAAATGAACCAGGAGCCCAGAAGCGAAGGATGGAGACTCAAAGAGAAGTCGGTGCTAAGGAGAAAATTCTCGTGACCACGGCCTAATGACATTCAAATGCTTCCCAGAAGACGAGGAGTCCTTTTCAGGAATTCCGTTCTCTCTCTCTCTCTTTCAACACATCAACTAAATGTCGATTTCGTGCAAAGGTCCAACTTCCGACTTGAACTTGTTGTTGTGATCATTGAGTGCTTTCCTCTACCTGTTGCGTGACGATAGTTGTTATTGTTGTTGTTGCAATTGGCATTGATTTACCTGTTGCACTTGTTGCTGCCGGCGAATCCTCGGAGCGGAAAAACGCACAATTTTGTCATTTTCCGACGGCGACGGCTTTCGATTTCGAATGCAACGACGCCGACATCTGTCAATGCAACAGCGACGTCATTTGACGCGAGGCTAATGACACTCGCGTCGCCGTCACCGCATCATTGCATCCTTGTCGCACGCAGCCATGCATCGGACGACGTCGTTAGGCATCGGCTTAATTCGGTTTTTATTTTCGCACGCAGCGAAGCCTGCCAAATGATAGCGAACCCGGCCGGCAGGTACAAACGGCACGCGCTTCTCGCCTCGCCTCCCTTCGCCACGCCCTCACTCTGTCCCGCCCGATGCGGAAGAGCGAAGAGTGGGCGAGTCGCGTCTTCATAAAACCTCGACTCGCGGTCTCGGCAAGCTTAGTTGCACTCCCGACTCGTGACAGACACCGACATCACCAACAACAACACCACCACAGTTGCCAGAAGATCCCTGGAAATGTCTCGCCAATCGACGACTCTGGTCCTCGTCCTGTTCGCGCTCGCGTTAGCGACGACGCGTGTTCGCAGCGAAGTCGTCTATGATGTGGCCGACAACAGTAGCAGCGACAACAACAACATCAGCATCAACGACAACGAGGTGATCGAGCGGCCGAACTCGTGGCTGAAGAGCGCCCAGGATGCGATCGCCAGCCCCGCAGGACACGTCGTCATGCAGGTGGCCAAGGAGCTGCTCAATCGCTCAGCGGGCAACAGCCAGGTGAGTGGATCGAATGGAGCGACGACGGCGTTGAGCTCACTCACTTCCTCCCCCCACAGGTGCTCAGCCTTAATCTGACCAACCTGCTGATCATCATTCTGCTGAAGATCCTGATATTCGCCGCCGGAATGTTGGGCGCCGGCCATTGGAGCTCCTACGGCTATGCGCGATCGACCGCTCGCAGCCGCGACGGCACCGCGTTCGGCTTCAACGAGGGCGAGGGATACCTGATCACCGGCTTCCTGGCGGCCCAGGGCGCCGGCATCGACGACTGCCTCTATGCGGCGGCCTGCGACAGCCCTGGCGTGGCCTACGAGTACGCACGTGCAGCGAAAGCCCTGCTCAACGGCATCGAGAAATTCGAGGGGTACGAAATCGATGGACTTTCACAGGAAAATTTACATTTCTTTTACAATGGTACAATTTTCTTCCAGGATACCCATGAAGAACCCGCGTTACCACGACCTGATCGTGCTCATGGAGAGGGCGGCCTACGATGGCTATCGAGGAGTCGCGTGCAACACCTCAGCGAAGTGTGACGGCCTCCTGTGAACCCAGCCCGAGCGGATGGCGAGGGCGTGGAAAATTTCTGATGTCTCTTAGCAATAGAGCATGTTTATTTGAAACACTTGAGTAGTCAGTCCGGCTTACGACTAATTGCTGTCTAGGTTGAGGTCTATTAACACTCTACATATATACACAGTCTCGATTAGTTGCTATTTGTTAGTTTGTGAGGAGTTACTATCTTAATGCTAGCGTAGTCTTACTTTAAAATGTCGTAATAAAATAAAACAAACATCGAATACATTAGTGTTTTGACTAAAAATTTGGCCTCTCCTTGTCCCCAGTCACCGCGACCGTCTCAGTCGATGGTGTTCTGCTCATCGGCATGCTCGCTCACCGCCTTCACGTACTCCGGATAGTGCAGCAGTCCGTCCTTATTGTCGTCCGCGATCAGAAGGAACTCGTCGATCACCCCTGGAAAGGAAGTTAAAGATCATTGCTCTCATTCGCCACTGAGATTGTGTGATAATACCGATTACGTGGTTCAACATATCCGAGAAATTCTTCAGACCGTTCTCTTTGTCCTTTTTTATGGGGTCGCCCTGGTGCATCGCCGCCTGCAGCATTTCCAGTCCGTCCAGGGCATTGTTGTTGTCGCTATCGTGGATCTGACGCGGAGAGGGTGAAGTTTTTGCTTCAAATCTCATGGAGGGACTGCGAGGACCCGCTTACCTTGAAGTAGAAGAAATGCTTCTCCTCCTCCGTCATCTCGTCGGGGTTCAAGTTGATGCCCATGTCCTTCAGGTCGTCCTCGATGCGACTGCGAAGGGTGGTTTCATTAGGATGATGACATTTTGGATGTAAACAATTGATTCCTCCACTTACTGCTCCTCATGGGTCAGATGCTGGTCCACCTTCCTGGTCTTGGACTGCTCGCTCTTGGGATGGTGTGGGCCGCGTTTCATGGCCGCCGTGAAGTCCATGGACTGGCTGAATGTCGCGATGCAGATGATGAAGTTGACGAAATTTATGAAATTACACATGGTGGGTAGAACTGGAACAAGGACCTCTTTTCTCACTTCCTGAAGAGGAAAAATTACTTCTGGGCAATAGATAACTGTCAAAGTGAAAGCGATAGAATCCATCGAATCAAGTAACCGTTGCACAGCGCATGTCACGGTAAAAGAAGTTCGCTGCTCACCGCTAGAGGGCCATCGAATTACTTTGTTCCATAATTCAAATTTCAAACTTTTACTTGATATGGCAATGCCATACAATTGCATATTCCGTTTTGCCGACTTCATGGAAATCTATTACATTTTACATACGTCAACAAGAGTTTTGACATTTGACAGAGTCCATTGGAATTTTCTTCAGTCCCCTGAATTTTTTGTTTCTCCACATTTTTGAAGCATAAAATTAGGTACAGAAGTGTAAATATAACGTGAAAAACCACGAAAATCATCACGGAAAATCCAGTTAAATGTTAATTAAGCGCTAATACGTGCGTCTTGTGATTAGTGAAGTGTGGACGGAAAATTAAAAACGTCGACGTATGTTCATGATAAAGAAGATTCATTCCCCTCCATGGTAACCTACTTTTGGAGAAATTTTCATCAATTCGGTTTTATTAAATTGCATGTCGGCGTTCATTTATGTTTTCCGAGTGCGATATTCATTTCCACGAGTAGTGCTTTTGTATTTACTTAAAACAATCAAAACATGTAAATTCTTAAAAGTATGCAATTAAAATACCAATCCGAATTATTTTCTTTCCTATGAAGAAGAAAGATTCTATCCCTAAATCCATTTTCCAAGTTGGTTCGTTCATCTGTTGCTTCAGTCGGTCGCAAAGCAAAAACTTGTTGCTTGCTCTTGTTGTTGCTGTTGCTCTCTCTTTCTCGTTCGTGTTTGCTTTGTGTGTTTTTTTTTATCATTTCATTGCCCTCGTCGTCACACGATCACTTGAGTTGGACGCCATGTTTGATTTTAATTGGACGATGGGCTGTTTCTAGGCGTTGGTCTCCTTGCTATTAGAATTTATCGAATGTCTAAAAGTATACATCAAGAAATTCGGAACATATTTAATGTCCTTGCAATAGGTTTCGATCAAATAATTAATAGGTGTATTATATTTGCAGATTGCATGACGTGAACCAGACAAAATGAGTGGAAAACTAGAGAAAACTCGCTCCAGCCGGATGAAAATCCTAAACGATGAGAAGATCAATGCAATTCCCTCGCTGCCCCTAATGACGTCGGTGCCGTTGTCGCCGCCGAAGCAGATGACGATATCCATTGGCAAGAGCCAACCAGCCAAAAGGCAAAGTGACTCGAAAATGGATCACTATGTGATGCACACGATCAAGGGGGAAACCGACGAGGAGGGCTACGTCGGCGATTCCATTGACTTCATACTCACCGACAACGATGGCGAGGAGAAGACTTTCGGCATTGGAGGCCCCAGTGGAGAGATCACCGAGGAGTTGCATTTGAGTGGTGACGAAATGGAGGAGGGCGACGAACAAGACCATTGTGAAATGAAGACTGAAGAAATCATTGAGCACGTGTGTGGAAAATGTTACAAGACATTCCGAAGTGTGAAGGTCAGTTTCCTTTTAATACCAGTAATTGAAAACAATAGTATATTAACGTGTTTCTGAAATAGAGCTTGAAGAAGCATCTCGACTTTTGCCGTTTCGATAGTGGATACCATTTGCGGAAAGCTGAAATGATGAAGAATCTTGAGAAGATTGAGAAAGATGCTCATATCATGGAGAAAAAGGATATTTGTTTCTGTTGTGGTGAAAGCTATGACACATTCCATGTAAGATTCCTTTATTTTTCTATAGAATCGATGTATCGATGTATATCTAAACATGTTTTTATATTCAATATAGCTTGGTCACATCAGTTGTCCTGATTGTCCCAAATCGTTCAAGTCCCAATCAAGCTATGAACGCCACATATTTATAACACACTCCGAATTTAACGATTACCCTTGCACAGTGTGCAATGCAAAATTAAGGAGTGAAACTCTTCTGAAGCTTCATATCGAACAACATCAGAATCGTGGAAAACCATTTGCATGTAAAATATGTGGCAGAGACTTCACTCGTTCATACCATTTGAAGCGCCACCAGAAGTATTCCTCATGCTCGGGTGATCAAAGCGATGCGATGAATTGTAAAGTTTGCAACAAGTCCTTCTTTCGGTTGGACAATTTGCGTGCCCATCTTAAGCAGCACTTGGGCACTCACACGGCCAAAAAGTCCGAGTACATGTGTCCGATATGCAAAAATTGCTTTTACAGTCTATCGACATTGAAGTAAGTACAAGTTAATTAAAATGTAAATAATGTAAATAAATTAACATTTCCCCTTTTTAGTATTCATACTCGCTCGCATACTGGTGAACGACCTTTCGATTGTGATCTATGCGAGAAAAAATTCCCATCGTTGGTTGCATTGAAAAAACATCGCCGATATCATACTGGAGAAAGACCTTACACTTGTACAGTTGTAAGTAATTAAAACGAAATAGAATTTAAAAAAAAAACTATTTGAATCTTCATTTAATTTTAGTGCAGCCAATCATTTGCTGTTAAAGAAGTTTTAAACCGACACATGAAACGTCATACAGGCGAACGTCCTCATGTCTGTAGTGAATGTAAAAAGAGTTTCATTCAAGCCACCCAGCTCAGGAATCATCTGAGGACACATCTACGACCATATGAGTGCTCAGAGTGCACAGAAAAATTCAAAACCGAAAAACAGTAAGTAGTTAAAAGTGTATTTTACTGATTCCGAATTTAACAAACACGAACACTTCAGGTTGGAGAGACATGCGAAAAGCCACAAAGTTACTTCGCGCAAGGGATCCAATTTCGATTGTAGTATTTGTGCTATGCGTTTCAAAACTAATAAGAACCTGTTGGCGCATATCGCCAATAAACACAACGGTAAATGGAAAAATAAAAGAAACCTCGTGGACATTAATAATAATATATTGAACTATTTCAGAGAAACCTGTAAGCAAAAAGACCAAGCGAACAGATTGTGCAATATGCGAGAAGAACTTTGATACTGTTAAGAACTTGGAATTCCATATACTGAAAGTGCATGAAGTAGACCCTGAGGAATTTATAAATGAGAAACCGCTGCAAGAAGAGGAAATTATTCCTGCCCCGAAGATAATTAAATTGGAAGATAATGAATCAAGTGAATTTTTGGATGAAGAAATGGAATATTTCTCTTCAAAGGTGGAGCACAATGAAAATGACGATGGGGTCGTTGTACAAGAATTCATTGTAGATGAGCTACCAACCTCTTCGAACTCTAAGCATATTTTCTTGAATACTGATGCATTTACTGTCATTCCATTGGATTCGCATGAAGTTATTCAAAATGCTGTTGGAATAACAAACGAATCCAAGGGTAATTTAAAGAAATCACTGGCTGAGAGTTTAGCAGCTGCTATCGCTGATGAGGAAGATGAAGAAATGGAAGAAGTCACTGCTGATGTACCAAATGCAGAAGATGAACATATTAAAGAAAACGTTACTAAACTTCTGGATATGCTTGTTGATAAGGCAACCCTAAAGAAATTTGGCTGGCCTGAAAATTCTGTTGAGAAAGTAAGTTTAATCAATATTTTGATATGATCAATGTTATTAATGATTATTCATTTTAGGTTCTTTGTAAAGTAATCGAAAATTGTGGGCATGATTTGTCGAAAGATTCGGAAAATTACGAAAATTGTGACTTCGCCACTCGTATGCGCGAGTACGTGAAGCTTTTATTTACTGTTGTTATTCATAATGATTCAATCGAAGAATTGCTCAACAATTATCCCATCGACGAGGTAATAGAATACGTTTTAGGCAATGACGAAAACGATGACGATGTTGCCGACGATAATGGGACCGATGCTAGTGAAAAGTCCTAGTGTTACGTGAAAGCTGAGTTAAAATATAAATAGTTTTTAAGTATAAATAGAAAAGGTATTTTTTTATAGTTTCTACAACTAATATGTTATAAATATATACAATATATATTTTTTATATTAAAACGGAAATGTTGTTGGCTGAATAATACATCTGTTGAAAACAAATAACTTTTTTCGTTAAATATATATATTTAACATAATACATGTACGTGCCTTAAAATAAAATAATTTGTTTGAATTACTGTTATCATAACAAAATGCGAAAGATAAACGTAACAAGGGAATGTGGGTAATTCCTGTTTCCAAGACAACAATTTCGACCACAAACAAATGACATTATTCCTGTAGTCAATGAATCGTCAGTGCTTAAAGGGTTTCTTTCTTGTAAAAAGTCTACGTTTTACTTGTGAATGATTTTATTAAAATTATTGCTTTAATATAGAAAATGATTTGAAGGAATACTGCATCAATTATCATATCCATAATGGGGGACAATAACATTGATCTGGCTGTGATAAAACGAACGCAAAATACTCTGGGAAAGTTTGTGAAAAAACCACCCCTAACGGAAAAGTTGTTGAAAAAACCACCTTTTCGCTTTTTATTCGACATAATTAATGTGGTAAGATTTTAATGTTTTCAATGGAAATCCAATATTGGTCTAATGTAAACCCCCAATTTCTGGTAAAAGGTTATAAAAGATACTGGTTGTTTCGCGGGACTTTACACGGCTGAGGAAATGACCATAGAAAACATTAAAGATCGTGACGATAAAATGCGATACCTTCAAAAGATGATAGATGCGATCAGTAGGTATCACGATATGGAAGCCATAGTACAAAATATTTAAATCATTTATTTTTCATTAATAAAGAACTAGCAACAAATCAACAAATAACCGTACGAACCTCGAAAATCGTCGCTGGACAAGAGCCGGACAAAACGAATGAACTTCTTCAGCTGATTGGATGAAGTGATCGAGAAGAAACTGGACTGGAAAACAGCAGTGGAAAGTGTTAACAATCAATCGAACTTACAACAAACTGATGCAACAGCTAAATCGCAAAAGCCATCAAAGCCCAAAGAGAAATCGAACTCGAAAGAGAAATCCAAAGATGTTGATGTGAAGATTAAAGAAAAGTCTAAAGATGCTGAAGTGAAGGCTAAAGAAAAGTCCAAAGATGCTGAAGTGAAGACTAAAGAAAAATCAAAAGAGATTCGCAAGGAGTCAAAGAAATCCATTTCACCAAGAACAAACGTGGACAAGTCGAAAAAAGTCGCCACGTCTAAAGAAAAACCCAAGCCAGAGAAGCAATTAAGCAAGGAGTCGAAAGTTAAGGTATCCAAAAAGTTAAAAAATCCAGTGGAAAAGCCGAAACAAACAAAACCCTCGACCGTTGTTAAGGACAAATCGCCTTCACCGGTTAAAGAAGAGCCTGTGGTTGTAGAAAAAAAGAAACCCGAGCCAAAAATTGAAGCTGAACCCACTGAACCAGGTGAATTACAAGTTATAGAACAAGTTAAAGAAGTGCCGACTGCAGTTTCGACAACTCCTGAGAAGAAAGTGGATGAACGAGCTAGTCCAAGCAAAGCAATTGATGATACAGAGAAAATTCCTATATCAGAGAAAATTCCCATATCTAGTCCAAATACTGACATTATTCCGAAAGTCCCAGAGACTTCGAAAGAGCCTGAAAGTCGCAAATCGTCCGGAAGTCGTCGATCCTCTGGCAAGAGTCGTCGAACCAGTGCATCCAAAGCCAAAAGGGATGAGGGTGAAAACAGTTCGGCCTCCATGAATCACATCGAATCGTCGTTGAATGCATTGAACGAAGAAGAAGCAGCAACGGTTGTTCCTACAAAAAATCAAGAGCATGGAAACAAATTTCAAGAGACAGCAACAAAATCTCAAAATCCAGCAACTAACTCTCAAGGAACACCAATAAAAGCTCAAGAGCCTGCAACTAAATCTCAGGGGACACCAACAAAAACTCAAGAGTCGGCATCAAAAACTCAAGAGTCGACAACAAAAACCCAAGAGCCTGCAAAAAGGACTCAAGAACCAGCCAGAGTGGAACAGAAATCACCTCCAACGATGCCGTTCAATAATACTACACAAGACGTTAAACGGGAATCGACATTCACACGAGAGAACTCCAGGGGCGGAAACGAGGCTCCACCGAACCGGCCACGAACTTCGCTGAGGCCACCCAGCGCCAGACCGGCTTCGGCTCGTCCAGGGGCGCCCCGAAGGCGGGACAAAAACGTGGAGATCATTTTGCAGCCCAATGACCAGATCAAAATGTCCGGCATTAATGTGAAATTAGAGACATTCGGCGATTTCGACGATGACGGCGAGAATCTTGTGATCATTGAAAATGCCAATGTGGACGAAGGTTTGTCAATGCAACAATCAACGGAGAACAATTTGAACTCGGAGGAGGCGTTGGAGCAACAAGGACATTTGGTTCAACAAATTCTGGAAACACAAAAGGAGTTGGTGCACCAGAATAGCGATGGAGTCGGAAGGACGGACAAGGTTATTTGTAATACTCTATTGTAATGATGATTGGTGAATTATTAACGAGACAAAATTTCATTTTAGGACTCGAGCACCCTGAATACACGTCAGAGCTCTGCTCGTCAAATGAACAACCTGCGAGACGTGATACAGAATTTGACGAAGTCGGTGAATCCCTTTGGCAAGCTCATGGACTTCATACCGGAAGATATCGATGCGATGCAACTGGAGTTGACCATGTGGCGTGACACGTACTCGCAGGCAGCCAACGAGCTTCGAAAAGAGAAGAGGTGAGTTCATCATGATCACATGATCATAATTGACCGTAATAGTTTTCCCCCCCTTAATCCCCTCTTCTCGCCACAGTCTCACCGAGTCCGCAACGGAACCGATGAAAAATCAACTAATCCAAATCGAGGCCAACATTAAGGAGTACCAGGAAATGATCGACACAAGTCGAGCGAAGACTCTACAAAATGTCGAGAAAATACTCAAGTTGTTTACCGAGTAATAGAAGAAGTAGAAACGAGCTCTTAATTGATAGTCTAAATAAAGTAGAATTTGTTCAAATAAACTCTTGGTATAATAGAGTCATCAACGTCCCCATGAGTAATGCTTCAGATTTCGAGCTCAAATTTAACACTTTAAAAAAAAAGTAATTTGTTATGCAAATTGAACATGATCGAATTCGGTCACAAACGCAAATATATAAAATAAATAATAGAATGTTACACAAAATATTGTTTGAACTCAAAGAATCAATCGTAATTCGAAGAAAAGTCGGCTGATGACTCTGATGAAATAAAATACGATGCGGTTATTTGATGTTGTGGTGTTTCGATTAATCATTTATTTCAGTTATCGGTCTACAATAGCCCATTCTCTAACTAAACATGTTAAAACTTCACAAACCGCATTCAACTAACTCAACACTCAATACAGGCGTTTTCTGAACAGGTGGAGAATATATAGAAACATCATCCCTAGTTAATTACTTCAGTTGTGATTTCATATAATGGATTTCGTGCATTCTAATTTTTATACAATACATAAAAATACAAACATATATCTGTATATTTTCTTGTGGTATAAAGATGTAACTAACTACAATGGAAACATTTTTCACCATTTCATCATACAGCACACACATGTTAAATGGTGGAACCATTTTTTTGTTTTTTTTTTTTGTTTTGTTAAATTATATTCACTGAAATATATTCTCTCTTTGAAGATGTAGTGTTTAATAGGAAATTACGGCTCAAAGTCGGATAATTTTATACTGAAATCGTATATTTACTTAGGTACACGTAGGACGAATTAACTAAAGTTTATAGTTTTTATATGAATAAATAAATTTTGTTCAAATCTGTCAATTAAATACATAGAAACTCTATCATTTGTTTCATTATATTTTCAATATTCATAATTTGAAGATATGATTGTGGTGTAAATTTTTGCACTCAAACTGTTTTTTTTTTTCTAGGGTGAAAAAAACAAATAAAAGAAATGAGAAGTGAAGACGATTTTAATTTCAGTTGAATATTTAATTAATACTTCAAAATAGCGAAGAGTGTTTGGATAAATACTAACATCTCAATAAAGAAGCTAAATGAAAAATTGCAGGCAATATAAAAATAAATACAAAGTTGTTGCATAGAATGCAAGGCAAAAATATGATGTTGTAAAAAACAAATACAATAATACAGTTTTATAAGGTGATGAATGAGTAAAGAAAGTAATTCAAATTTAAAAATTTAATATAAGAATTTTAATAACAAAAATTTTACAATAATATTTACCTTAATATTTTTAGTATGATATACTATATAAACAACATTTGGTCATCCTTAAATATATGATACAATTCAGTTATTCTTTGCCAGTAAACAAGTGTCACATCCATTTATAATAAGTTTAAAACAAGACTATCTTTCGAAAATCTTTTCAATTGTTTTTAACACAGTTCCATAATGATGTTGCTCTTTTTTGTGGTATCACAAAAAGATAATAATTTAATTGTATTGATTCTCGTGTTTGCTGTGGTTGGAGTTAATATTAAAAGTGTAATTATTATTACTATTAGAATTTATTATGTTAAAATAGTAGTCCGCCTTATGCTACAATTCGAAGAAGTCGTCCTGTTGCTTTTCCAGTCGCTTCAACGAATTTTGCACACGTCTCATCTGCGTCGTATTGAGGAGTTGCGCCGTATCGGAGGTGCTGCCTGATGAACTGTGACGCATGTGGGACTGATGATTTTGCTGGTTATTGTTTTTATATGAATTATTTAAATGATTATTACGTCGCCGCTGCACTGTGTCGATTGCAATTGAGAGGTCATCTTCATTCCCAATCGCCCTACAGATGTAAAAGTTATAAAAATATACTCCATGCCAGAATTAAAAATATTACTTACTCTTTCGACTTCTCGACGTATTTACGCGATTCCGAAATAGTTGAATCGATTTTGTTCAAGAAATCATTGATGCATTTGCGATTTTCCTCCTCTGGACTCATGGCAACAACGGAATCGAGAGACTTGCTCTGCTTGGTGCTGTTGTTGTGATTACTATACGTTGAGACATCGGCATCGGCTTGTGCTAATAATTCACTGCCGGCAATTGAATATGGACGTGTTGGTAGAGCAGATGGACGTGGATCGTTCGACGAATCTGAATCTGCGTTCGTTTCTTCGGGCTTTTGATAAAACGGAGATGATTTCTCGACAGGCACTAACAGGTATTGGCGTAGAAATAAACTATCGGATGCAAACAGCCGATTTGCGCGTCTGATTTGTTCTGTCTGTTAAAATGAAATGAGATCATGTTTAGTATGATTTATTACAAACAACAAACATATATTATGACTCAAAATTATGGGTGTTGATTGATGGGCCGCAACTCGCCGGAATCTCAATCAAAATAATAACGCAATATTTCAGAAAACTGATCGATTACATGTGTGTGTTGGACTTCACACGCAAGCATTTAAAATTCAAACTCAAACTGATAATGGAAACATACACAACAACTATAGTAAATTAGGTTAAACTAATTCAATGAGATAATCGGCCAATGGCTCCTAAAATATACTATATAAACAAATCTTTTACAAGAACATAATTTTGATCTTCTTGTGCATTTAAAGGCGAGGAATATCATAATCAGTACTGTGGACATATTTCAATGTGTACAACGATAACAACGTTGAATATTTTTCCATGAAGATTCATACTTAAACAATGATATCAAGATATGAAATGCATCATCTCATGATGGTGATGGAATAAGAAAAAAACAAAAGATTTCAACTTATCACACAACGTGCGGAGCTCGTGACTTGAGAAAAGTTGTTGGAAAAATTGTTACATTTGTATGATAAGACACACAAAAGATAAGTTTGATATCTTGGAAATATTCCGCATTTTAGAGGTTTTTATACTCGACTACTGTGTATCCAAATACTATATATTGCGTTTTAATGAACCTTTTAATTGTTTTTAGACAAATGGAGTCTTCTATGGATCTTTTTTTTTTATTTATCACACATGATTGCCTTAGAAAGGTATGTTAGGTTTTGTATGAAAATAATTTTTGTCACATTTGAATACGGTGATATGTATATACTAACATTGGATAGATAAGATAGTGATAGGGATCAGGGAATTTCGTAGATATTAAAATAAATTTTTCAAAGGAAAGGGACCTTCGTTACGTACCGTACATCCGTACTTTAGTGCGATTCCTTGGAGTGTGTCTGTTTTCTCGATCTCGTGGCGAATCAAGGTCTCGTTGTTCCGTATGTGGTTGCAGCAGGTGCTCCCGTATTTCTTCAAAGATCGCGCCGAGTCGCGTATCGACTGTTTCTCGTTGAACATGTAGTCGTCATCCATGTCCGAAACGATTTCTTGAAACTGTAAGAAATACAAAAAAATCATTAAAGGTTTTCATTATTGTGGGAACTGGGAACAAAAAGCCAATTCATAAATATTTGAACAATTAAAGGTACGTAATGACGTCATTAATCGACATCAGGCACAACAAGTTTTCTAGTAATCCGATTTCATAATTTTGCCCATTTGTGCTATATACAAAAAACAAAATTCAACCCAAAACTATGGACCTGCTAGCTAAATAAATTGAACTAGATTTTTCGTTCAATATATGCATTGCATTTGTTTGATTGAAGTTGTAGTAGTTGTGGGGAAATATTTCACTCGCATAACTCTTGCCACTCACCAGCACGAATGTCCGTCTGTCTGTCCGAGCTCCAATCAACAACGACTTCGTAATAGCTAGCAGCAGCTTCCCGAAACTCACCAAAGTACTTTCAATAATTCGATACTCTGCTGCTGTGTTTTGTTTGTGAAATTATTCAGTGCGCTCCACGTAAAACACAAAAAACGGAGAAAGAAGTCGTCGCATCGCAGTGGAACCGAAAAAAAGACCCCCGGAGCCACCAGCCGTGGACACTCGACTCGATTCTTTGACAGTTCGGAGAAGGAATGAAAGGTTTTCCTTCGTGATTTTTTCACAGCTTGGTGGAGCATTCATTGTTGAGAGAAGAGAAAACAAACAGCAGACTCTGACATTTCTCACTTTTCTCTTTCTGCTCCAGGTATGGATGGAATGGGGGGATTTGTTTGGATTGCATCGTGGAGAGTGTTGCCAACAGCGTTGTTCAATGTGGGCATTATTTTTGCTTTTGTTTTATTATTTTCAGAAAATACGTTTGCTATTTTTGAGTTATAAAAACAATAACTTTGTGGATCATTGACATGATAATGTACAAATTAATATTGTAAGAGATTAAAAGTCATGCCCTATTCGACTTCAGAATTCGTTTAAATCAACATTTGGATTATAACGAATATAACCCGGGGTTTGCTCGTATTCGAATAAAATAAATAAATAAAAAGTATGTCGTTCACTTTTGAATCTAAAGTTGATTTAGTTTTTGTCATGATGATCTTAATTTTAAGTCAAAGGTTTTTTGTACCTTTCTGGCACGTGACAAATCATGTAGACAATTTAATAAAAAAATTTTGATGGACGTGATTGATATGATAATTAATAAATAATATGAGAAATGAACTATACTGAGGTTTTCAAGTATCCGCCTTTAACACTAGAACTAACAACCGGTCAATATGACCGGTTTCAAAAACTCTTCACAAGACTTTTATGAAAATCCTTACTCATTTTTTTTAAATATGTCATGAGTTTTTCTAAATATATGTATTCCTTAACAACATATAGGTGTTTCTTCTTCCCACCTCCCCCTTATTTCTTGATTACAGGTTGGTAGAAATATTTCTTATTTTTCGGCTGGTAGTTCCAGTGTTAATATGACTATATTAATGAACAGAAGCTATAGTAGTAAACCTCCGACATCTGTTAATCGTTCTTATAAAGAATAATTTCTATAAAAAAAAAACAGCTATAAACAACAACACGCAAAAAACTCAAATTGCAAACAATACAGAAAAGTCACGTCTTCAATCATTAGCAAATATTTTACTAACATATATCGTATTTGATTTTTTAATCGAATTCTAGGATAAATTCAATGATGAGGAATTAACTTAGATAGAGCTGGAAGTGAAAAATTGTTGAAAAGTCATCAATAATCGGATATTTGCAGAGAATATTTGTTCACACTTGAAATGGATCGAGTCCACGAACTTTACTTTCCAACAAGTTCCTAGTATTTTAATTCCCGCCTCAAAAATATCAACAATGGTATCGCCAAACGTCTCACAATGGCTTAATTGAAGGAACTTCATTTCTAGTCTGGAATTTGTGAAGACAATCATTCTTCTTGTCAGCGTTGGTAAACGTTTAAGTCTATAATTCCAAAAATGATATATTTATGAGTAGCTCAACATGTTATTGCCCGACTCAGTGAAGATAGCGTAGTTGTTACTTCGTCTACCATTTTCTTAGGTTTGTCCTTCTTTCTAATATCAATAATATCAACCGTCATAAATTTTGTACTTATACCCTGTTATGAGACCTGTTATGAGACTCAATAAAAACTCGAAGTTCTGCGATAGAATGATATTTAAAGCGAATTTATTACGCCTTTTAATAATTCCACTGTTTTTATTGTGACTACAGACGCCACTATATACAAGGAATACAGACAAACATACAGAAAATATGAAAATCACACGATAATTTGCGTTTGCAGCACGTAATTATGAGATGCTAATCAAATCGTTATTTGCTCAGAGACAATGTCTGAGCTTCTGAGTTTGCCCTTTGAGTTATGGAATATGTTTCAGGGACACGTTTGTTCCATGTTCATTGACGCCTGGAACAAGTTTTCATGTCGTTCAAAATTGTGTACAATTAATAGATAAAATGCATCCTTTGCATGCATATTTTAAATTACTCCAATACAAAAGGTAGAAAATAAAATATATCTTCGCCTTTGTCGATTCGCAAATGATATTCAAATTTAATTGGTATAATTAAGGTGATTTTATAAAGTTGAAGATTTTGGTGTCTGTTATGAGATGCATAGTATATATTTAATAAATGTATGACTGGGTGCTTATTAAATTTATCTTCATGCTTGCTTGTTAAAATTTGAATGATAGAATCTACATTGAATTTAATTAAACTGAAAAATCGCAAATCTTACGAAATTTCTCAGTCAGAGCAGAGTATGTTTATAAATCACTAACAAACTACCAATCTATAGACAATTGTCGTAAGTGGTTGGTTTTGAAAAATGACTCTATGTTATTTTCTCCTTCATTCTTATCACTAACCAGAACATTTCGCATTCAAAGAAGAGTAAATAAATAAAGTACATACATTTGTTCGATGAAACATAAAAAACCTAGTGTGATATTTGTTTCTCTTTGTCAAAGGCAATCTCTTCAGTGGTTATTTTCATTGTGGTGTTTTTTCATCAATATTTATTTTGGCCTGTTATAATAATTATTTATAACGTGGTGTTTTGCCGCAAGCTACACCGAGATAAGATTTCTGCGATTTTGCCGCCTATTGAACCTTGAAACCTATTGTGGCTTTTGTTTAATAAAAATACTGTGTACAACGAAAATGTAAACAATATTGCAATATCGTCTAGATATTGATATTGAATGTTAATATTACAGAAATCAATGATGATGACACACATGATAAAGACTAGATCTAGACTGACGAATCGACGTCACCAACTTCCGTCTTTCACTGTTTATTAAAGCCTTGAATACGGTCGCAATATTTCTTCGTTCAAACCCGAACATTCAACATCAATCAATTGCTAAGAAAATACTATTAAATTATTCCAAACCAGTTTCAAGTTATATATAGATGTATTTAATAGCAAATTATGAAAAGCAACTTGAAATGGGAAACTGTTGGTCAACTAATGATTTTTTTTGTTCTAAACAGAAAATGCCGGCTAAAAGCACAGATCATATCCCAAAGGCACGCTGTGCACGCCATGTGAATGGAGGAGAACCCACTGGGGGGAAAAAACCCAGTGTAGCACGAAATTCGCAATCATTTGAAACCATGGAGGGTATTTTCCGCGACCAACGAATACAAGGTTTAAATCAGAAACAACCAAGTGGTAATAGGTGCTGTATGTAGTCGTCTGTATGTATGTTCTCGCTACACACACACACACAGTTCTGCTTTGAGCTTTGAGTCATTGATGGCCGATTGCTTGGTTGGGTTGTTCGTTGGGTCGTTGGACGTTTGTTGTTCGAGCTGTGTACGATGGGATTTTGTGAAATTCAAATGTAATGTAATGAATCGTGCATGCTGTGTTCCCCCGTTAATACACACCTGAGAATGTAGTTTCCAATCTTTGTATGCCTTCACAAAGTAATCCATGTCTGGAGATCTGGCTAAAAGTCTTTAGCTGGCTAAGAATAACTTGAATATCACAAAGCAACGGCTTTCTTTGTTTTTGTCACTTATGTAGATCGCGGGGTTCCCAGGCGAATGAATGGCGTTATTTCTGGCAAAACCGTGAAACACAAATCCGTTTCCCGAGAAAGGTGATTGCTCGGTGGAGGCAATGGAGAAGAATAACGCGAGAACGGTATATTGGCGAAAATGACTTCTTTTTGTTCAGTTCGCTCCACGGCAACGTTTTTCGTTTTCTTTTGTTTTTCGCAAAGGAGCCTTGACCACACTCGGTTCTCGCTTCTTGTGCACGACACGGCGGCGGAGAGTCTTCGGCACAAGCAAGCAATTGAAACACTACCAACCAACCAACACTAATGCAAGGTCGAAGCTCTGCGTCTTTTCAGTCAGATTTCTGCAATTGTGCTGTTGTTTGACGACGACGACAACGACATGCGGTTGTTTATTTAAATCTTTCCGCAATCGTGATAGCTTCAAGATTAAGTACGTGAAAATATTGTTTTTTGTATTGAAATCACAGCTTGAAAATAAACACTAAACGTTTGAAAACAATCGTACGTTGAAACGCGCAGTTTTTAATTTTCCAACATTTCATCGAATCATCATCACTTGTCGGAATCTACACACAATTCGCTACATACAACAACTACAGGTCCGCTTCACAAAGCCAAAGGGACCAGTCTAGTATAGTTAGGGTCTTTTTTTAGAATTCCTCAAGTTTGCAATATTATTCCGATAACAATAACAACTTTAATAAGTCAGTAGTACCCTTGGCAACCGCACTGTCGTCTCTCACTTTGGAGCGCTCACCACTGACGCCGACCTACGATTGATTCGAACTGCTGGCGGCTTCGCCACTCAACTCACTCCACAGCTGTTTCTTGGGCACTCTACCAGAAGTTAGTTACTCGACACTAGCCGTCGTCGTCAGCATGGGAACGAGCGCTGTTGTTGCCTCTGCCTGTCGCTCTCCGGTTGCCGATGTTGAAGTAGTCGACGTAGTCGACGCTAACCGACGAAGTCGTGGTCGTGATCGGGGCTCTTGATGTGGAGATTGAATTTCACATGTATGCATGAGAGCAGTACTTTTTAGCTCGATGGTAAGATCTCTCCGTGGAGATCTCCGCACTGAGAGTTCGGAGGCGGCGTTCGCAACTCAGCCAGCCCAGCAAGCAGAAGAGAGCTAGTTCTCCGCCGAATGTCGTGTATGGGGGAGAACGCAAATTTAGAACTAGACTTTGTTATGAACGAATGTATGAGCGTGAGCGACAATTCTTCAAACGTTTTCATTCAACTGATAAACTGATAGCAAAGTTTGTGGAACTTCAACAGCTCCCGAATTGTATAGAAAAGTGGGTGAGAGAAGAAAACGCATCGTTTTTATTTCGAGGGCATGACGCTAGTCGGTCGACAATCGACTGAGAATCATACCCACTAAGGACCCAGTTACCGGAATGAGTCAGGGGGCGGAATGACGCAGACGTAAGCTTTACCATTTCCCCTTTGATAATAGAATGTTTGTGTCGATCGCGACTCTTCCGATATACAATTGATTCCTAATCTGAACTGATAATGAACATACTAGTGTTCTAGAACAACCAAAGCGTTGTGAACCTAACCGCCTTTGTGTTGAACTTCTCCTAATGCAGGAGGCCGAAGAGTACCCAAGTGATTTTGCTATTGTGGGCGTCATTAATGGATCATTAATGGATGTTCTTATAGCACAGTGATAATCGTGCTGACAGCTTGTATTAACAAAAAGATGTAATGAATATGACATTGCATAAGTTAATATGACATTGATTTCCTTGTAACAGATGAACAAGAATTTTATTTCAGCATCTGATGATGATTCACAATTGCCGAATAATGTCGCAGAATCGGGGAGTTTCACTTCGAGTGCTGGGGATGAGCAGACACACGCAAGATATGATAATTTAATTAACATTGATAATTTGATTAGCATCTCCTGGAGTGTATGAAAGGTGTCTTTCTGTTGTTATGCTAGATCGATAAGAAATGATCAATGAGTTGGATCGAAGTGCCGGAGCACGTCGTCTGGGAGTGAACACACGATCCGCCTCACAAAGGAATGAATAACAATAGTCCAATGCGGAGATTTATGCTAGCGCCAGCTGTACAAGCGTGGAATTACGCCAAGATGAGTTTACAGTTTTAATTTCGCACTTAAATAGCCATTGGAATAAGAAAAACCCATCTAACGGTTATGATAAGGGAGGTATTCACAATCAAGACCATTGAAACAAACTAAACCAGGAAACAAACTATGGCAGATAAGCAACCTAATTTAATTAGATAATTCAGCTGATTATCTGGAGAATTCCCCAGTTTTTAATATCCATGATATAAGCCGAAAGTCTAGAAATGTTTGCCTATACTACCATAAAATAAAATAAGGTAAATTATTGACTACCATTCGACGGTTATCGCGAAATATATATTTTTGGGCCGATAATGGATTGTATTGCAGTTCCAATCGATCATAATCTCGATGGGTTTATAAGCTAGAGCTGAACGAATGATCGGCACATATAATCCAAGTGTATTTTAGTCATATTTCAAAGGAGCATTATTGAAAAGAATTGATTACATTATTTTTAGAAACCATTCCAACACTTCTAAATCTTTGGATTTCCTGTCATGCCTGGAAGCCAAAATACTGTAGGTTAATTTCACAATTTACGTGCTCCATTTAGATTTTCAATGAAAAGTCCCAAGGCATGTGACAATTTATTTGTGTCCAATTAGCACTCAGATAAATTTGATTTCTGTTAAATTTGAGTTAAATTTATGGCGGAAGATTTTTTGAACTCAATGGACATGAATTTTTTTTATATTATATTGTTTTAAATATGTACACATTTTCCATATAGCTCACCGTTTTGGTCCATTCTGCAGCTGTGGTTTTGACCAAGAAAACATACATGTATAATTTTTAAATTATTTGAAACCCTTCAATTCCAATTTTGATTGCAGTGTTGCCAACAGTGTTTTCTGGGAACAGATTTTATATGTATCAGGGCGGATAAAATACAAATTCAAAAAAACATATTCAAAATTGTTTTTAATTTGATTTAAAATTTGTGAAAATTTTAATGAATTTTTTTAATAAACCCAATGTCGAAGTTCGTTAAAAAATTACCACGCGGCATCCCTGTTTGGTTATATTTTCAAAATGTTTTCGTTTGAATGGGGGCATTGTTAGGTTTGAGGTCTTTCTGAACAAACCCTCAATTTGTCATCGAATGACAGCTGCTGTGCATTACGAAAAAAATAATTGTTTTTTCCTCGAATTGTCCAGATTGTAGGAAATAAAAGATTGTTCATATTAAAACTTTCATTTCATTTTAATAAATCACAAAACATTCTGTGGAAATGTCGTATCAACTGTACAGAAATACAACTCTAGGAAATACCCTGCAGGAGAGTCTTGACGAATTGATCCAGGTAATTGATGCGTAAAACACTACCTCATATTAATAAATAATGCGATATTTCTGTTTTTTCAGTATGGACAAATTACACCTGCTCTCGCCTTTAAGGTTCTTTTGCAGTTCGATAGATGCATCAACACGGCTTTGAATCAGCGGGTCAAGGCGCGTGTCACCTTCAAAGCCAACAAACTCAACACATACCGTTTCTGCGACAACGTCTGGACCCTGATGTTGAACGACGTCGAATTCCGCGAGGTGCACGAGTTCGCCAAAGTGGACAAGGTGAAGATAGTAGCGTGTGACGGCAAGAGTGGCGAATTTAATGGATAGGAATGGGCTTAGAAATGGGGAGATGGTCGAGTTGAGAAGGTTTTGACGTAGCCCAACAAGTATATGAATATTAGGGTGCCAGACGGTGCCTCAGATGTACCTAAAGTACGTTTTAGTTTAATAACATGTATTTTCATTAATCATTTTCCTGCATTAAGTTTTCAACTGTTTGTAAAATACTACTGTTTAAAACAAAGAAAGGGCCTTATAATAAGATGAATGAGGCATCTGACACAAACAACAAAAGCAACAATTTAATCAGGATCGTTTCGTAGCAATACTTATAAGCAAACCATTGAAAATAAATAAATATATACATACATTACTTATATATGCGTTCATTCAGGATAATAACTCATATTGGCTAAAACAAAGCAATTGCTCCTAAGAGCTATAATTGAGCCGTTTTCACCATTTTAATTTATTTTTACTTGAGGGGTTTTTTCATTAAAATCGTTGATGTTGTAAACAGCTTTCCAAAGTTATAGATATATATTTTTTACATTTCTTCATTTCTTATTTCTTTGCTGTATTTGGACACCAAGGTGGATCTAGATCTAGTTTTGGTCTCTTCCGAGGAACCATGTTTTTGAATTTTTGAGTCGCCCTGTTCAATTTACCC
Source organism: Coelopa frigida (assembly GCA_017309665.1). Classification (NCBI taxonomy): domain Eukaryota; kingdom Metazoa; phylum Arthropoda; class Insecta; order Diptera; family Coelopidae; genus Coelopa; species Coelopa frigida. The sequence goes on from CM029561.1 coordinate 23,834,403, forward strand.
TCCGCGCAGCTGTCGACGATTTTGACGTTGCTAACTTTGTGCAAGCATAAAAAGTCGGTGTTTATTTATTTTTTATAAAATCACACAACCTAATTTAAAGAGCTTTATATTTCGTATAATAAAAATGAGACGACGAGCCGGACTAGGTGCCATACAACAACAACAATTGGCAGCTGAGAAATACAAGGACAAGGGAACCGACCTCCAGGAGTCCCAGCTGGAGCAAATGTCCAAACAGATGGAGGTCTTCCGGGTAAAACTGGAGGAATTCGCTATTAAACACAAGCAGGATATACGGAAAAATGCACAGTTTCGGAAGCAGTTTCAAGAGATGTGCGCAGCCATTGGCGTCGATCCACTTGCCACGGGCAAGGGATTCTGGAGTGTGCTGGGCATGGGCGACTTCTACTACGAGCTGGGCGTGCAGGTGGTCGAAGTGTGTCTAGCGTCCAATCATAAAACTGGTCGGAAATATATGTTTTCTTTTGGGTTCCACTACTACAACGTATGACTCCTCAGGTGGCCTGATGGAACTGTCTGAGCTGCGGAAACGCCTGATTGCTGCTCGCGGCCAGAGTTCTGTGCATCAGGAAATTACAAACGAAGACATCCTAATAGCCGCTAAAAAATTGAGCATTTTTGGAAATGGGTAAAGGAGAGAATGTTAAATCGCAGTTAATGTTTTGTTTGACCATGGTCATCTTTAGTTTTGTAGTGCACAAAGTGGGAAAGGGCAAATACATGGTTCAGTCTATACCGGGTGAACTGAGTCTGGAAGAAACGACCATTTTAACAACTGCATCGAATACTGAGCAAGGATGTGTAACACAGAGCATGCTTATTGATCAACTTGGGTTAATATAATTGCTTTACATAACCATGTATATAGTTAAATGTATCGTGTTTTACAGGTGGACAGATTTTCGCTCCAGACAATCCTTGGATAAAGTTGTTGGTGAAGGCCTATGTTGGGTTGATGAGCAAGACGGTGAAACGAGTTACTGGTTTCCCAGTTTATTTCCAGGCAGATCTGTGGTATCTGTCTGAGTTTTTAATTTATTGTTATCCTCACATTCTTATATTTTAGTTGTGTTAATATATATTTATATTTGTATATGCAATAAAACAAGTCTAAATATTTACAAATATGTAAAACCGAATAATTTTTTATAAAAAAGAAAAAACAATACAATAGTTTGCATGGAATCAGTCGCTGGGATAGTTATGTTGCAGTTTGATGACTTGATTTTCTGCTTTTAACTTTGCATTGTCGGTTTGCAGTCGGTAGATTTCCTTCTCAAACTTTCTGGTTACATCGTCAATGGCTAGTTTATATCTAAAAAAAACTCGGTCATTTCATATCCAAAATAGTTTTCATCAAATTCATACTTGTGTTTCGTTTGTTTGTAGTTCTGTATATATTGCTCAATTTCCTTTTCGCGTTTCTCAGCCAAACTGCAACATTAATCAATTAATAACCGTTTCTTGTGGATATGATTTATGCTTACATTTGGGCCTCTTTGTTCGCTCTGATTAAGTTTTCACTGGCCTCCAATTTGAGTTCCATCTCGCCCTTGATAGCAAAGAAAGGGTCATTTTATTTCCACATTTTAACCATTGTTCGGAACATACTATACTTACAATTGTTTGCATCGCCAAGTGCAGCTCCTTCGAAAGTTTTTCCTTGTCTTTCAGGGCCTCTTTGTACATATGCTCAATTCGGTTGCAGCGTTTTTCCACAATTTCATTGAATTTTTTCTGGTTCAGCAGATCCTCGTTCAGCTGTAACAAGGAGTATACTTAGCTTAGTTTCCCCATGAGGATATTGAGTGGTTGTTGTACCTTGCCGATCCGATCCAGAAGAACCTTTTCCTTATCGACCAATTTCCTTTTCATCGTCTCCATATCCTTCTCCACCTTTTGTGCAGCGTCCTCCATCACCTGCCCGATAGTCGAGGCGAGATTATCGCATTCTTCCTTCACCACTTGCTCCCTCTTCTGGGCGTCCTCCTTGTCGGCGACAGCTGCCTCCGCTATGGTCAAGGCCTCCTGGACCTTTTGCAGAGCGTGCTTCTCGCGCTCGAAACGCTCCTCGATCACACGCTTCGATAGCTTCAGCGACTTCTCCAGCTCCTTCTTCTGCCGCTGGCTGTCCATGAGTTCGGCTCGCAAGTTTTCCACTGTCGTATTGTTCGCTGATGAGTTGGATATCTCCTGCTCTCTAACTAAATGGATACAATTGATGTTAATGCTAGTCAAATGTGAGAGATTCCCGAAACCAGACCTTTTATAGTTTCCTCTAGTTTCGTTACGTTCTCCTCGAGCTGTCGTTTCTGCTCGAAAAGTTTCTCGATAAGCTGCTGTTGTTCGAATAGTTCGGTCTTCTGGTTCTTAATGGAGCTCTCCAACACCTTGATCGTGGTGATGTACTTCTGCTTGATCTGGATGTCGTGGTATTCAAATTTTTAAGAAGTTTCGAAAAATACACAAACCCACCTCTTCTATTGAGTTCGGCTTGAAAAGTTGAGTGCGGTAGGTTTGGATTTCATGCTGGAGATTTTGTATGGTTTTCTGTGATGTTTTATTCAGCAAGCGAAGTTCTTTGTTTTCCTGTGGTGATCGAGGATCAATGTTGATGTGGTCTCTGTGGGAATATTATGCGATTACTCACCTCCTGTAGGTAGTCGATTTGTTGTTGGACATTTTTCAGTGCTTCCTTGGTGAGCTTCTCCCGGGTGGCATCGTCCCGCGAGTCGGCAGGAACCGTTGGCGAACTCTTAAGAACCTCCAGCTTTGTGTCGAGGCGATGATTCTCTTCTAAAATTCCCAATATCTGGTCCCTCAGTTGGTTTTGTTCATGCTGCCGATACGATCGAGTTTAGAAGGAAACATAAAAAAAGCCAATATACATAAATCTTGAAATGACAAACCTTGAAAAGTTCCAGGTCGGCCTGAGTTTGATTTATTAATTTCTCACAGCTCTGTGTGATCGCCTTTAAAGTGCTTGGGAGAGAGAGAGGGGAAGAGGCGTTGAACAAGGATGCGGTACGATAGCCACCAAGAGAACTCACCTATCCTCCCTGGCCGGAAGGTGCATTTGGGCCATCTTCATCCTCTTGCAATTTGTCATCAATTCGCTTACGGTTACAAGTTGAACGCATAACGATTGCTGTGTGGCCAAACTGATTCCCGTGGGATTCCCAAATGGAATTCACAACTCGATGTTTGCATCCTGCAAATGCGGCCGACACCTCTCGACTCAAACGAAACCACCCTCGGCCAGGAGTCACGGGGTTGACGGGGCTGACAATGTTTGAACCACGTCGTCTCCCTGGCAACGGGCTGTTTGTGTTCCTTTTAACTTCATTTCCACTTCAGTGGGAGGCAAAACAATCGCTTGACCAAAGGATAACAAATCGAACTATTCGTCGACGAATAGTTTAGTTTCATCAATCAAGTGAATTCGTCGTGATGCCGCTCTTCAATAGGAAATTCGAATCGAAACCGATTCCACCGCGCTCCGGCCGCTGCAACATCGGCTGTCCGGCGGTCAGCGAGGACCTGGAGGACTACAAAGCCGTCTCGCTCAGCCTGGGCAACAAGGAGCTTCGCTTCGCCGACGGCATCTGGATCTACGCGGTGCGCAAGAGCGACGTGGACGACGTGACGCGCATGAATCGACGCCTGCGGAGCCTCGAGGAGGAGCGGAACATGTGCAACCTGAAGGTGGAGGTTCTGCTGGACCTGCTCGCGGAACATGCCACCGAATTGAATGCACTGAAAGTCTCTGAAAAGTCCAAGAATTAACTGTGTATATGAATTATCTCTTCCCTGTTGTTGACTAAATAAAATAAATCCTATATTAAATAAAAAAAAAAAAAAATAAAATAAATCTTAACAAATCACTCCAGTCTTTAAGCAAACAATATTTCTCAACGAATTCTGGTATTTTCTCAAAGATATAGGGGTAATCATTCAAATAAGGATATAGGTGTATGCGACCTGTATGACGTTGACAAATTGCCTAGTCATATGTGTGTGGAGGAAATAACTCCGGTGGAAATTGGTATATTGGAATTGGAATTGGTATATGGAGCGATCGTAAACGTAAACACATAAAGTAGTTCAATATCAGCTACCATTTTATTGACAATAAACAATTTGAGCCTAAGTATAACTATATATGTCGATGCGTATATATGCGAATAGAGTATGAAACATACTTGACATACTTGCATATATTGGAATATCATCAATATCAGGGGGGAATAGATTGTGCGGTAGATAAGCGCGAAACCGCCACCATTTCCGATCCAATGGTCAACTCAGATTACTCGCCGGCGAATACTCAGTTGCTTTCGTAATATCAAAGAGTTCGTTCGCTAGTTTTGGTCTCGTCGAATAAGTTCTTCTTTCCTTATCCTTGACTTGACCGTGAGTTTCGCGATTTTTTCGAAACATAGATTATATTTATAGAGAATTTTTAAACTATCTGATTTGTGATTTCTGAAGATGGCTCGTTGGACACGAGTTGGAATTGAGATTATCACTTTGATTTTTAGTATATTATTATATCGAGACTATTGGCGACAGGTTGTGTTTGCTTTGGTATTCCGGCGGAGAATCGAGTCTAGACTATAGACCTGATTGTCGATAAGAACGAAGAACCCTGGTCTCGCAACGAATCCGAGGACTACACCGAATAGGGGAAATGAAAGTATAACAGCTGCTGATTCCACTAAATTCAATACAGCTTGCATTTTGGGACCCGGTCCACTTCGAGTGGTGACTTTTTATCTCCCTCCATTGTTACTATTGACTTAGTTTATTTTTATTTTTTGAATCCCTCTCACAATACTGAAGCCGAGCAACAAAGTATAATTTTGAGCGCTGATTTAATACAAATACGCTTATCTTGCACTCCATTCAAAAGGCAACGATCACAACTTATTTCCATATAGCTAAGCCAAGGGTTGGCCTCAGGCATGACCGAAATTTCGATACCCTACACAGGAATTCATCTCGAATCTTCTGTACTATAAATATAAAATGATAATTCGCATGACACGCCTACTTCTTAGAGGTCGACTCGAGGGGACCGACTGTAGGGCTATAGAACTTCGTAAATACGAACATACTTCGTTCTAATCTTATCGATCATGGGGATAAGATATATTTATTGAATTATATACTATTTCGCTTTTCCACCGTTATTGACTTGGGTTGAGATGGTTTTGTTTTTTGTTTTTTTGTCGCTCCCGTCGCTGGCTTCTGATAATAAAGTGATAAGTAACCAAACAGTATCGTTTATTGTTGATCGACCGCAACAACAAGAACAATAAAAATAACACCAACAGCAGCAACAGCAGGAGCAAAAAACACCCGTCCTCCATATAACAATGTTTGTATGTGTACATAAGTGTGTAGAAACATTCGGAGAGATTATATTTATAATTTCGTATTTAACAAAACGGATCGACAACTGACTACTGTATGTTTGCCCACTGTGAGTGGAGGTGCCTCCTGCGGTCGGGGCCGATTGTTGCCAACACTTGTTGTTAGTTGTACGATCGATGTTTTCGAGTTGTGTCGTCGTTGATAATGGCTTTCATTGACTCCACGGCTTGTCACTCGTGGACAGGCGTCGTCATCGTCGTCGTCGTCATCGACTGAATGTCTTCGTCTTCACTCGCCTTCCTGTTGTGAATGGAAGCGGAGAGAACGAGAGGTTGCGTGTGGCCCATTGTGGCTTGTGTTGAACTTGATATTGAAAGCGAGTCCAAATGAATGCCAAATAACTTCCTGTGCACCCGAGATACCGCGAAATCCATCAATCTGTCGAATCGCATAAACACAAGTGTCGGAAAATCAGAAAAGAAAAACAATCGTGTCCTATTTTTAAAAATGGTGTTGGAAAAAATTTCGGTACATATTTCATATCGGAATCTGCGATGCAGTGTTACGGCTTTTATTGTGTAAACAAAATCTTGTGTTCGAATCAATTGTAGCGCAAATAGATAATAAATAACTCTAAATAAATCAGCCGATCGGATGCCAATCGTCAAATTAGATCGTAATGATCGAACTAGGTACGAGCGAGACGGAGGGGGCGGGAGGGAAACCATCCACAAGTGGTGGCCACTTGCCGCGGGAACTGCCTGAAAGATGCCTTAAGTGTTTTCGATAATTAATTAGATTTCCATTTAAACAAGTGTGGAGTGCGAACTATTTTGCACTCTATGAAACGGCCGTTGTTTTTGGAAAACGGCCATCGGTTCGTGGAGAGCGTTCTTGACATGGTTCTCACAGTCTTCAACTTCTTTCTCTCTCTTTCCATTAGTGGGCAGGAATAGCAATTATCCTGAAATACTCTCCTCGATAACTACTTCCGGATTACTCGATTATATTTCAGACTTGAATGTACTGGATATCCAGTTGTTATAGTTTCCACTCAATTCCTCTGTTTTTGTATGGACATAAATCTTCGCATAAATTGTTTAGATAATAGACATGTAGCGAAAATACAAACAAACAAAATGTATGAATAAATTTATCATTTAAGTATAGGAATGTAAAGCAACGACGACGGCCAGAGCAACCACCCAGGGTCCAAGAGGCTCCCGAGCAGATCGAACAAATTAGCAAACCGCAAATCCCAAATAGTCCATGGAGGACGTAAACAACTCGAGCGCACATACACGATAGATATATCCCAGATACCCCAGGCGAATAGACGAGGAATAGGAGAAAATCCAACGGAATAACAAACAAATCACATTTCGAGTACGAGTGCGAGGGAAAATCGCGAGTGTTAATTAAATAAACATCTTATTAAATTTCCCAATTAATTGCAATTTTTGTAGAAATAAATAAAATGCGTTGGACGTGATCGCGCGTGAGTGAGTTTTTGTTATTGATTTCGACGCGGAATTCAGTCGTTAGTTTGCCTTCGAACAATGCAGTACGAAGACTTTTGCGCAACAGTGTACAGTCGGTGATTAGAGTGGTGAACATGACCGAATACAACAATAAATTATGCAATTAGCTGAAGTCGCCTAATAGACAATGTAATGGAAATGTTGATCGCGAAAAAGTCGAAAGCGTTTCTTCGCCATTGGACGCTATGGGTCGTCGCACTGATCTTCTTCACGCCTACCTTCGGCCTATACGTTGATTATACTGGTAAGTGGATTCTTCAAGGGAATGACAGTGGTAATGATCAAGGACCCCCCTCGTTTCCAGACAACACCGAGCTGATCCAGCAAAGGGCCGGCTACGACATCCGCCTGCAATGCGGCCTCAAGGGTCTGGTCAGTGACGACAAATTGGCCAACGTCAAAATCCACTGGTTCTTTAAGGTTCAACTTGAGTTTACCACGATTTTTTGCAATCTTTAACATTTCCACTCTCTCCTCAGCAATGCAACGAGAACCCATCGATCGCACATTCGTGCCATGACTTCCAGGAGGAGGAGTGGACACAACTGCCTTGCGAGGAGAACTTCTGCAAGCCCGATCTGCTGCTGCGCAATGTGACCGAGAAGTACTCGGGCCTCTACAAGTGCACCGTCTACCCTTACAAGCTGGACGATGCGACCACGCTGGACATCCAGCTGGTGCGAACCTATCAACTGGATGTGAGAAGTAAGTTGAGATTTCTTTTATCAAGAGTAGTATGAAAAAACAAAAGTTTCCTCCATGTGCAGACACATCGATTGGGGTGCCGGAGTTCGTGGACGAGTATCCGATGAACAAAACTACGACGGTGGGCCTCCAGGTGGTCTTCCAGTGTCGCGTACAGAGCGAGGTCCACCCCACCATCAGGTGGTTCCGACGCATTCCCGAGCTGGCCGCCGGCCTCGAGTACTCGCTGGGCATGGAGAGCCTCGAGAGTGCGCATATCGTCAAGTACAACGGGCACAAGTACGAGCTGTTGAATGCGGCGCGCGAGAAATTCATCGGCGAGCAGACGTATTTGAGCAAGTTGATTCTGAACGGCGTGCGACTGCAGGACGAAGGCATCTACGCCTGCGTGGCCATCACCTATCGGGGCCACAGGATTCGCGAGGCCCACCTGCGCGTGATCGCCGCGGACGAGGCCGAGTATTGGGCCGACTACGACGGCGACGAGGTGCCCACCGACCCCAAGGAGTTCTGGATGCTCTTCCTCATGCCGCTGGGCCTGGCGATGCTGCCGATCAGCGTCTGGCTGTGCTACACCTTGGGCAAGCGACAAAAGGCCGGCGTCTACGGTGAGGACGAGACACGGCCGCAGTATTCCGACGAGGACAAGCTGGGGGACCGCTGGATGCTGCGGTCTTGAGATGGGGGGGAAGCCACGTGGAACGAATGGATTTCACACAAAACAATACGCTTACTAGTTGATTAGCATTGGAATAAGTAATTAACGGATTATTGTAGTAAACACTTTCAGTCATTGGTGCATTTTCTACATTCTAATTTAGTTAAAATAACTTTTCTAGTATTTATATAATAATAAATATAAAAATACAGTACGAATGTTGGGAATATATGGATGTTTGGGAGTTTGAGAACATCATGTTTGATTTCTCCAGAATGCCAGTAGCTTTATTTTTAAAAATCAAAATTTGTAGCAAACAAGTTCAAAATTTTTTATCTTTGTCACTTCTTCGAGTGTCCCTATATACATATATTTTCTACAAACATCTTCATAATTACTCTGTGTACCACTTGATTGATGATATTGGAGATCTGTTTAAACTTCTATTTAATGCGTCAATTCCAAGTGCACATATACTATCTGCGTATTTGCATCAATATCGTCAACCAGTTGGAGCCCATCGACCCGCTTGACCTACAACTCGAGGCGTAACGGTCCATTGATGACGTCACGCAAACGATCCTCCGCACAGGCGACAACACTCGACGGTGGCGACTTCGATGCCTACGAGTACTATCGGCCAGGTTGCTACTGCACGCCGCAGGTCGTCCGCCATGCCACGCCCTACACGTGCACGGTCCTCAACCCGCCGCCGTCGCCTCCTGCTCCTCCGGCCCAGTGGCTCTGCTGCAACGCGGCCACCTACGTCGTGGACGCTTTCGGCATGGTCTACTACCTGAGCGACTTCGAGCACCACCTCCAGCTGCCGACCGCCCTGGCCGTCGAGACCGAGATCACCTACCACTTCTTCGAGCCGGACGACGGGGAGGACATGGAGGAGGATCCCGGCGTGAGTCCACGGAAGAGGGAGCGCTTCCAGGACGACGAGGACGACGACGATAACGATGAAGAGGACGACTGTGATGATGAGGTTGGCTGTGAGACTGAGAAGACGAAGGAGCCGCAATTGGTAGGAAAATCCGATCCATCTCGATCGGGGCAAAGTGGAAACGTTTATCGCGCTGAACAAGGATACTTGGTGGAGGAGCCCAGTGAGGATGTGGCCATGCTGCAATGAGGACGGCGACTCGGTGTTCGTATCTAATTGTGTGTGCAAAGTATTAATTAAATAAATAAGTATTTCAACGCAAACGTTGGTCTTCTCTCGGACTTTATTACTGCACTGAGATATTCTTAATTAAATGCCGACGATCTTTAACGAAATTGTTGTTTTCTATTGATATGTCGAAAAGCCCCCAATTTACATCCAAGTTTATGCTTTTCTCTCTTAATTTTCCTACAGCGAGCTTTTGCCCCATACAAAGAGAAACGGAGAGAGAGAGAGAGGAAATTCGTGCAAGCCAGATTAGTTAATGGAAATTAGTGTAAATTATGAAAGCTCGCCGCGCTCTCGCCCTGCATCATAACAATGTGGTAATGGGGGCTTCCACATGATGATGCCGAATTTCAAGTTTGACTGCCTCTCAGTACGTCGCCAGCTCGCTCTCCGGCGAGAAGTCTCGCGTTCGCTTCGTTCGTTTCGCCGCCTCCCGAACGCGAGTCCCCAACCTGCTCGCGCTCAGTGTATGTACGAGGGTACACCTTGTCGTACCTCGCCATAAAACAAGTGACAAAGCCAACAACAGTGTTTGTTCGTTGCTTACGCCGCCGCTTATCGTTCTCTCCGAACGCTTTCATAATTAGATTATTCATTTTATAATTTGTTTACGTACTCGTTCTCACTCGGCCTCTCGACGGCTCCCCTTCCACAGTCGTTGGAGCCCAGTCGTGGCGAGAGAACCCCGCGGAACGTGGTAACGACGAGTCAGCTGAGCTCTCTTTTGCCTATTGTTTTGCCCAGAATTCTCGTACCAATAAGTTGTTTATTCGAAAGCGCATTTCAGTTAGTTCGTTTGTGAGTTGTGCAGTGAAAACTGAAATTTATGAAATAGTTCGAATTTGAACTATTTTTAGATAGTCGTATTTACCATTGGGGCTCGTAAGCATTTGTAGGACGTGCCAAACATAAGTCAATTTTTTAGTTTCAAGATCAGATAAGTAATATCACGTCGTTTACCATGGTTAACATCGATTGCAAGTCGAGGCGCGGCACCAAAATTTCGGTCATCATCTTGGGCGGCGCTCTGTGCACGGTGATGATGGCCTATTTTGTGTTCGGCGACAACAACGATGAACAAGGCCTTCGAAATTTACGTATGATTTCCATTGTAAGTAGCGAATACCACACAAACATAGACCAAGCTCGCATTGTCCATGGCAATTGATTCAAATTCCACTCAGATTGCTTTTCAAATTATTGTTATTCTATTCGGATATAAGATTTCAAAAAATATTCTGATTGAAAATTCCATCGCCAATTGAGGAATCAATTAGTATCCAAACCGAATTTGTGATGACTTTTAGAAGAAATACATTGTCTGTTTATCATATTTGGCTTTCTTAAATCAATCATCAATGACTATTCCATCAACATAGCTCTTTCGTCATGGTGACAAAAACCCCAGCGGATTTTATCCCACCGATCCACACGCTGCCCACGATTGGCCGGGCGGAACAGGCGCTCTGACTCAAGTGAGTAAGTCACCAAGTCAGCACGATGTGTCCAATTTATGTTCGAACCTGCGCTTTCTCTTGCAGAAGGGGAACATGCAGTCGTATAATCTGGGCAAGAACTTGCGCATGCGCTACTATCGACTATTGCCCAAGAATGGAATCTACACGCAACAGGAGGTGCACGTGTTGAGCTCGGCCGCCGAACGCTGCCTAATGAGTGCCCAGAGTGTCGTCGCCGGTTTCATGCCGCCCCTGAATCACAACAATGTGTTGCCAATTGTTTGGCAACCGATAGCAGTCAATTCAATACCGCGTAAAGATGACACGGTACACTCTAGTTTATTTACATGTTTTGATCTCATGTTATAGCTCCTTAATTCGACAGCTTTTAGCTCAGAAAAAGCCTTGTCTGAAATATGACACCATTCTGCAGAAATTGTACAAAAACCCTCCAGGTGACGTGCAAGAGATGAACAAGGAAAACGCGGGCCTCTACAAACTACTCTCCAAACATACGGGAAAGGTACGATTGAAAGAACTACCTGCTATATTCACAATAAAACTCCACCACATCGTTATAGAATATATCATCTGTGCTGGATGTTGAGCTGCTATATAACACTTTGAAAATCGAATCAGAGGCTGGTCTTGTGCTCCCCGACTGGACGGAAAACATTTATCCAGACCAGATGGTGGCTCTTGCTATGCGAAGCTACACCCTGTTCACGGAAACGAATCTCATGAAGAAAGTGAAGGGAGGAGCATTTCTTTCGGAAATATACAAGAACATGATAAGCAAGCGCAAGAAGAATCTGAATCCAGATCGGAAAATCTTTTTGTATTCTGGCCACGATGTGACCATGGTGAACGTCATGAACTCGTTGAATATTCTGGACCAGACGGCGAATCTGCCGGATTATGCATCGGCCTTGGCATTTGAGCTGCATCATAGCTCATTGTTCAAAGACGATTTTGAAGTCAAGGTTTGATAGTGGGTGAACGCTATTAAGGAACAGTTGATTACAATAAAGTTTGTTTACAGATCGTGTACTATTACAACAGCGATGATAAGTTTCCCACAGAGATCAACATTCCCAACTGCGATTCACCCTGTTCGCTTTCCCAATTCTCAGAGTCAATTAGTTCTCTGCTTCTGGACAATTATGATGAAACGTGCGAGAATCCAACAACTGAATGCAAGACCTAAACTATTGATTGATTGTTAATTATTGTTATGCTTCAATGCAATTGAGTATTGTTTCTGGTTTAGTTTTATTTAGTTAGATTATCTGGGATTATGTAGTGAATTGTACACTTGTTATTTACATATATTCATGTATATATGTATATGTACTTTCAATATGTTTATATATATTCAGAATTTTAGAAATCAACTTTTCGGAAACTATGTACCTCTATAGGAAATTTATTTTATTTTATCATCACAATACTCACAGCTTTAAATCAAAATAAATAATAAAATAATTGACACTTTTGTCAAAACCTCGAGCCTTTATCCTCTGCATATAAAAAGTATATGGGAACCTTAGACCGATCGGGTAAATTAACTATTTCAGTGTGGCTAATCAGTCGAATTGCAGCCAATCCATAGAAGAGCATTGGTAATCCTACAAGTTAGTAAGAAATTCGTTAGGTTTAAATTGAACAATAATAAAAATATGGCATGTATTTAGTACCTAGGTTGATAATTTTCAGGAAGCGAAAGAACTTATCCTCCAGCTCCAGGTTCTGAAACTCTCGCTTGCTACAGTGGTACTTCATGTATGGATAGCAACCGGTGCGGAGTATGTGATAATTCGCTCCGGTGTCCAGTGTCCAATTGAAGTGCGACATTCCAAATTGATCGTTTTCGACATCTTTGAACTAGGAGTTAATACAACTATTATCTTTAATCATTCTATACAAAGAGGTATTGAAAACCTTTATGAAATACGACGTCCAAGGCGGCTCGTTGCATTGTTTTAGGTACGCGGTTAGCACTTGTGAGGCCTTCGGCTTGCAGAGAATACGCGTGAGTTGCATGATTTAATCTCAATCGTAACACTTTCAAATGGATGTAAACTATTAATTACATCATTATTGCTTAAAAAAATGTCGCTCCCTGCGAGTGAAATTATTTCGGATGTAAATAAAAAACAGCTGTTTGCTCATTGAGCAACAGTGTTGCAATAATCTTTGTTGTTGCATAAATATTTAGCACCTAGTAAATAGTAGTAGAACAGAGACTAAGATTTTAATAACATTGGATAAAAGCATTATTTTAATAACATTTTTTAATAACATATTTTAATAACATTGGATAAAATAATAGAACATGAATTTTTTCAGTAATATGCAATCAATATGGAGGAATTTATTGGCCAAGAAGTGTCTATCACGTTTACGACCTGTCCCTCAGAGAAGAGTCTGCACCGTGGTCCCCGTAGAAATCTTCGAGGATGTCTGCTTTATTAACGAACCCATTCTGGAGTACAAGGTCGACTCGCCGGAGCGAAATAAACTGGAAGATGCCCTCGATTGTGCCATCTACAAGTGCGAAGAGATACCAATTGTGATAAACGGCAAGGAGTTCGTCTCGGACGAGGAACGATTCCAGATAATGCCATCGAAGCACGACAAGAAGATCGCAAAGTTCTACTATGCCGAGAAGAAGCACATCTTCAAAGCCATCAAGGCCGCAACGATAGCACAAGAGAAATGGGACAAGACCACGCTCAAGGATCGCATCGCCATCTGGGAACGAGCCGCCAATCTGATGGCCAAAAAGTACCGAGCCGACTTGGTGGCCGCAACAATGCTGGGCCAGTCGAAGACGATCATTCAGGCGGAAATCGACGCTGCCGCCGAGCTCATCGACTTCATCCGCATGAACACGGCGTTCCTGAAGCAGGCCGCCAACTACCAGCCGATCAGCGAAAACTGCGAAGTCACCAGAAACCACCAGCGATTTCGCGGCATCGACGGTTTCATCGCGGCCATCAGTCCCTTCAACTTCACCGCCATCGGGGGCAATCTGGCCTATACGCCCGCACTCATGGGCAACGGCGTGGTTTGGAAGCCCTCCGACTCGGCCATGCTCTCGAACTGGCAGATATTCAAGATAATGCGCGAGGCTGGCGTGCCGGACGGCGTGGTGAACTTCGTGCCCTGCGACGGACCCACCTTCGGCGAGGTTATCACCTCCTCCCCCCAGCTGGCGGGCATCAACTTCACCGGCTCGGTGGCGACGTTTCAGACACTGTGGAAGTTGGTCGGCGCCAATATCGAGACGTACAAGAATTTCCCACGGCTGATCGGCGAGTGTGGCGGGAAGAATTTCCACTTTGTGCATCAGACGGCCGACGACGAGACGGTCGTGGCCGCCACCATCCGGTCGGCGTTCGAGTACAGCGGCCAAAAGTGCTCGGCCTGTTCGCGCCTCTACGTGCCGGAGACACTCTGGAAGTGCAAGGTAAAAGAGGCGCTGATCGCGAAGGTGAAAGAGCTGAAGGTCGGCGACGTCATGTACATGGAGAACTTCACGTCGGCCGTGATCGACGAGAGGGCCTTCAAGCGGATCGTCGGCTATATCGAGTACGCCAAGGGATGCGACAACGTCGAGGTGGCCGCCGGAGGCACCTACAACACCATCAAGGGCTACTTCGTCGATCCCACCGTGCTGATTGTGAAGGACCCGGACAATCGACTGATGAAGGAGGAGATATTCGGGCCGGTTTTATCGGTCTATGTGTACAAGGACAACGATGTGGAGAAGACGATGGACTTGGTGGTGAACACTACGAAATACGCCCTGACCGGGGCTGTGTTTGCGAAAGATGAAAAGTTTCTGAAGGCGGCATTGAAGAAATTCAAAGTAGCCGCTGGCAACTTCTACATTAACGACAAATGCACGGGGTCGATTGTGGGCCAACAGCCGTTTGGGGGAGGTCGGATGTCGGGCACCAATGACAAGGCCGGCGGACCCCACTACATTCTGCGCTGGGCCTCCCCGCAGTCGATTAAGGAGACCTATGTGCCAATGACAGACATTCTCTATCCATACATGAGCCCGTGCCCGTAAATGAATAATACAAATTGTAGATTTAGTTCAGTTCAATACCCTATTTGAGCAATAAATTTGATGACAATGCACTGAGTTAGGTGAATTTCTGTATTTTATTAGATCTGGGTCTCGGAAATTATGTGGGGCCAAGGTCAAGTCGTCCAGGTGGAGTCATTTGGGGTAGTGAATCATGGCAGCAAAATCCACTCTGAGCCAAAATCACTCAATACTAAGAAACGATAACTTGATAAATTTTCCATAATTTATTTAATTTACTATTGACAACGAAAAATTGTCATCGAAAATTGTTGACCTTAACAAAAATGTCAAATAAGTATCGTGTTTTGTTTTAACATGAAATGAATTGTAATGGAATTCGTCCTGGTATATTTGTAGCGATTTTCTTAATGCTTGTGTTACTTGTGCAATACACCTCGGGACAGCAGGCAGCAATTGGGGAGGAGGACGACGACGGCGATGTCGATGTCGACGACAGGCAGATGGTGACCAAGGGCGATCTGTACGGAGTGTTCAAGAGACGTTTGGAGCGGTTCAACAACGAGATGTCGCTGGACGCCGACCGGTTGTACGGCGACAGGCGGGACGAGGCGGCGGCCGAGGAGAGCGAAGAGAAGCGATCGACGATTCGGGAGTGTCTCTATGAGGAGTTCAAGAAGCGCCTGGACAAAATCAACAACGAGTTGTCGCTGGACGGCGAGAAGGTGTTCGACAGGAGCGGTCGCAGGACTCCGTTCAAAGATCCGCGCTCGATCAAAAGCAAACTCGACGATGACCCCCATACGCCGATTAAGGAAGATCTCTACGAGTCGCGCAAGCGTTTGGACAAGGCGACCAACGAACTCCATCTCAGAGACAACAACAACGTGAACCAGCGCAACGAGCGCAGTCTGGTGCACGTGGTGGATGAAGACTATTTCCGGAATAACGACTTCAGTAAACTGCATCCGGAACGACGATCGTACGACAACTTCGATAGTCCATACTTCAATACGTATAGCAATAATAACAACAACGACAATTACAACTACAACAGCGACTACATCGATGAGCAATTGAACACGGGCAACTTCCGGCCCAAACTAATCCGCTACCGCAACATCGAGCCGAGCTACAAGAGCAAATTGTCTAATCTACGACGCCGCAATGCGCAGAACTCAACGAGCAAGGAGGGGAAAGTGGGCGCGGTGGGCACCGACTCGAGTCCCTCGTACCCCACGGTGCTCACAAAGGCCCTCGAAGCCAATATGAATCCATCGGCCCATGTTCCGCCGGCCACGCTGTTGGCGACGGTCGCAAAGAAACTGAATACGACCACACTCAACCTGGCTCAGAAGCTCACCGAAATCACCGACATCGGTTCGACGTCCCTGAAGAACGATCCGCAGCTGACGCAGCTCTTGCAGAAGTACATCGAAAACACCGGTAACTATCGATATATCCTCGACCATTGGCATAGATAACAAGTGATCGCGTATTTCTCCCAACAGTCAATTTAACCTCGAGTGATAGACAGGCCAAGCAGACGCCGATACTGGATCCGATATCTCAGTCGCTGGGTCTTCCGCAACCCCTGCCGAATCCCGCCTACCACCCGGGACAGGGCCAGTATCAGTCGTCCAACCCAATGCAGTCGCAGTCGCCGTACCCGGCTCCGTGTGCCACTCAGTGCTCATCGGGCCAGCCGATGCCGACGCACGTGGACTGCAACTCGGACCAGTCGCAGTCGCCCGTCGACCCCGAGACCCAGTGCAACATATCGTCCATTCTGGACAAGGTGCTGAAGAAGCTGGAGAAGATTCAGCAGGAGAAAAACAACGGCACGGATGACGAGACCCAACCCGAAGGTAGGGGAAAGCGGTGTTATTTGCGAAGGCAAATAAAAATTAACGATTCTCAGGTGCTCCATGCGATGTGTTCGGATCGTGGAACTCTTATGTGGTCGGACTACGCTTCGACATCGGCCATCAGAACCTGACGAAGAAGGCAGCTCCAACGTCCGGCGAACTGGAGAACATCACTCTGTGCATCGAGGTGCAGGAGACGAATCCACCGAAGCGACACGAAGTCCTGGACACCCATTGGAAGTTCACGGGGAATTCCATGAAGCAGATCGGCGGACCGTTCTTCATCATATCGGAGAAGCGAACGGAGAATGTGTTGGCCACCTTTGCAGGCATGTTCCCAGACATTTGCTCTCTGGCTTCCACTCATTTCCCCCCAATAGGTTTCTGTCGCACTTGTGGCGGCATCGACACGATATTCGGCTCGTGGACATTTGTGTTCCCATCGAAGGACTGTCAGGATATTACGGTATCGATCGAGACCAAGCGGGACATTCTGAGGCGCAGCCGCATGGAGTTGAAGCGAAAGGAGCGCTTCAAGGAAATCCTATTCGACAAGAACAAATCAAAAAACGCCAACGAGACTGCGTCCTAATCTCCCCACCATGCCCCACTACGTCGACATGGTCGCCATCCAAATGTTGCATATTTTGTACTCGATAGTTCCTGATAGTAGCTATTTATATATTTCTATTTAAGAAGGTTGCTACATAGTGTAAGCAGTTGCACCTATTGTTCCGATAATCCTCAGACTATATCATTTTTACACATATCCATATATCTATATTATTTTCGAATATTAAATAAAACCTATCAATAAACAAGATAATTTGATTCGAAATTAACTTTTTATTGAGTCGTCATCAAATTGTGGTCAATTGTCATTATACTCCTACCAAGTTTGGCCGGGTAACTGACGATTGACATTTTCTACCGCAGCAATCAATTGCATCATTTGGCCAGTGATACGACCAAGGCAACTCCTGTCCACGGTATCCGGCTTGAACGACAAGGACTTGCAGGCGTTCAGCTTCTCGGTGGCTATCTTGATGAGACTCTCTTTGACCTTTGACTTGTTCGCAAGGCTCGTTGACTTTTCCAAGCGCTCAGTGATCTTGCCATGGAACGGAGCCGCCTCAGGAATGGAAGCTGCATAATTATCCCAACTCACAGTCGGCTCATTCGTTCCTGATCGTCGAGCCCAAGAGGACAAAAATTCCTGCATTTGCTCCTCGACATTCGATTGGTTCTGATCCAGCTCATCAGATTGTTTGTCCGACGTCCAGGCCTAAGAGAAGAAACATCCTTTAGATCGATAACTTAATCATCCTCTTTTAGATCACTCACCTGGCAAGCAACCACGATGGCGACGAATACTAAAGTTCTAAATAATTGCATTATGTTATTGTTCTGTTAAGCTCACAACTGAGCTTTCTAGTTCCAATTCGGATCTTTTATAGGAGTCTGACTTTCTCCCAGTTGCAAGCGAATTTGCCACCTTTCATTTTCTTATCGAGCCTGAGTTTTCAATGATCGAATAATGAGATGATAATTGTGAAACTTAAGTTCATTCACATTTGAATTCAGGTCCATAATATGCCAATCATGCATTTCTGAATATTGTCCAACACTTCTCCAATAGCTTGAAAGTGCTTTTTCAATTAGAACTATAACTATAGAACTATATAACCAACAACTCAATATAAAATAAAATAAACAAAATAATAAAAAATTGAAAAATTAAAATTTTTTTTTTATTTCTTTATATATTTTTTTTTGTAGGTATAAATATTGTCCCATTCTATGCGCAGGCAATTAATATGAAAAAAATAAATATACTACTATTTATTTAATTATAAAAATTAGATACATAAGTAATTAAATATACATAAAATTAAAAGACTTTGTCTTCATCCTGACAAATTATTATATTGAGTTGTTGGTTATATAGTTCTATAGTTATAGTTCTAATTGAAAAAGCACTTTCAAGCTATTGGAGAAGTGTTGGACAATATTCAGAAATGCATGATTGGCATATTATGGACCTGAATTCAAATGTGAATGAACTTAAGTTTCACAATTATCATCTCATTATTCGATCATTGAAAACTCAGGCTCGATAAGAAAATGAAAGGTGGCAAATTCGCTTGCAATTGGGAGAAAGTCAGACTCCTATAAAAGATCCGAATTGGAACTAGAAAGCTCAGTTGTGAGCTTAACAGAACAATAACATAATGCAATTATTTAGAACTTTAGTATTCGTCGCCATCGTGGTTGCTTGCCAGGTGAGCGATCTAAAAGAGGATGATTAAGTTATCGATCTAAAGGATGTTTCTTCTCTTAGGCCTGGACGTCGGACAAACAATCTGATGAGCTGGATCAGAACCAATCGAATGTCGAGGAGCAAATGCAGGAATTTTTGTCCTCTTGGGCTCGACGATCAGGAACGAATGAGCCGACTGTGAGTTGGGATAATTATGCAGCTTCCATTCCTGAGGCGGCTCCGTTCCATGGCAAGATCACTGAGCGCTTGGAAAAGTCAACGAGCCTTGCGAACAAGTCAAAGGTCAAAGAGAGTCTCATCAAGATAGCCACCGAGAAGCTGAACGCCTGCAAGTCCTTGTCGTTCAAGCCGGATACCGTGGACAGGAGTTGCCTTGGTCGTATCACTGGCCAAATGATGCAATTGATTGCTGCGGTAGAAAATGTCAATCGTCAGTTACCCGGCCAAACTTGGTAGGAGTATAATGACAATTGACCACAATTTGATGACGACTCAATAAAAAGTTAATTTCGAATCAAATTATCTTGTTTATTGATAGGTTTTATTTAATATTCGAAAATAATATAGATATATGGATATGTGTAAAAATGATATAGTCTGAGGATTATCGGAACAATAGGTGCAACTGCTTACACTATGTAGCAACCTTCTTAAATAGAAATATATAAATAGCTACTATCAGGAACTATCGAGTACAAAATATGCAACATTTAGATGGCGACCATGTCGACGTAGTGGGGCATGGTGGGGAGATTAGGACGCAGTCTCGTTGGCGTTTTTTGATTTGTTCTTGTCGAATAGGATTTCCTTGAAGCGCTCCTTTCGCTTCAACTCCATGCGGCTGCGCCTCAGAATGTCCCGCTTGGTCTCGATCGAGACCGTAATATCCTGACAGTCCTTCGATGGGAACACAAATGTCCACGAGTCGAATATCGTGTCGATGCCGCCACAAGTGCGACAGAAACCTATTGGGGGGAAATGAGTGGAAGCCAGAGAGCAAATGTCTGGGAACATGTCTGCAAAGGTGGCCAACACATTCTCCGTTCGCTTCTCCGATATGATGAAGAACGGTCCGCCGATCTGCTTCATGGAATTCCCCGTGAACTATATTAATTACTTATGTATCTAATTTTTATAATTAAATAAATAGTAGTATATTTATTTTTTTCACATTAATTGCCTGCGCATAGAATGGGACAATATTTATACCTACAAAAAAAAATATATAAAGAAATAAAAAAAAATTTTAATTTTTCAATTTTTTTTTTTTTTTTGTTTTTTAAAAAGTAAATAGTTTAACTTTAGAATTTTTTATTTTTCAATATTCAAATATATATTTATATTAATTAATTAATAATTTAGAAGTGTATCTATCCACTTAGAATTAAATTATTAAATTTGCTTAATGTCTTTATAAGATAGATTGCAAATAAAATACATATTAAAAAAATTATTCAAACGCTATATACAATTTGCACTACATGGCTATAATAATTTGTTACTATATACAATTCTTAATATATTTCTTAATAATTTTAGTTATTAACAAGCATTTAAATTTTAATATAAATGTACCCACCATTAGCTAAAAAGACTATTAGAATAAAGATACAAAAATTACATATAATAAAGAAAAAAATATAAAAATAATAAATTATGATTTATTTTAATTTTTGGTTTTAAATTAAATTATCAGTTAAGTCGAAAAATAAGATAATAACGTTTTGAAACTGTTATACGAATGGAGAGTGAACAAATATACTCTGTAGCTGGTAGTAGCAGCGCAGAGAGCTTGAACTTTTTCTTTACGACTTCAGTCTGATAGCTTTTGATGTAATATATATGATGACAGTTGATATTTGGTATTCCAGATGTTTGTGAAAATGGAATTAAGTTAATAAAAGAAAATGATTTGATATGTAACTTGTGTAAATCAATGTGGACGTATATTTTTTGGAGTAGCAAGAGCTGATTTCGCCGCGACTTGGCTCTACTACTAATACTACTACTACTTCTCATTCTGGTCAACCCATAAATTTTCATCTTTCAGAGACAAACAGCTGATCGGTAAATAAGAACTATTGTTTTTTTGCAAGTGAATTGATGTGAAAATTTTCATTCTCCCGAGATTACATTAATGTTTGATATATTTATTATATGTTTTGAAAATACGTAAAGCTTCTAAAGTAAATAAAGATGGGCAATCAATTGGTTGGCATAGCTCCATCCCAGATTTACGGAGTGGAGCACTATTTCGCTGGAACATTTGGAACGGAAATCGTATTCGATTCGAAGTGAGTAAACGTAGATGCCAACAAACACTAATAATAATAGCAATTATTCCAAACAGCATGGGAAGCACTCGATTTTTCAAAGTGGCCAAAGCCAAATCCGAGGAGGGTCTCATTGTTGTGAAGGTCTTTGTCAAACACGATCCCACTTTGCCTTTGGAAGACCACAAGAAACGCGTGGAGTACATAAAGGAAACATTGGCGAATTCCGTCAATTGTCTGCCTTTTGAAAGGGTCGAAGTGCGTATGATGAGAAAAAATTGGGTGATACAATATGACTTTTACACATTTCCAAATAGCTCACCGATAAAGCCGCCTATATAATGAGAGAATTCGTTAAGCACAGTTTATACGATCGCGTCTCTACACGCCCTTTCCTCACGGTACTGGAGAAAAAATGGATTACATTTCAAATCCTATGCGCCTTGAACCAATGTCACAAGCAGAAAATATGTCATGGAGACATAAAGGCAAGCATAAAGCATACAAAATCATGTTATTATAGTAAAACTTTTATCTTAATAGCTGGAGAATATATTGATTACATCTTGGAATTGGATTCTACTCTCGGATTTCGCATCGTTTAAACCAACATATTTGCCAGAGGACAATCCTGCGGACTACACATACTTTTTCGATACTAGTCGTCGTCGTACTTGCTACATTGCTCCTGAACGTTTTGTTAAAACGATATCATCAGATGATGTCGAATCCAATGCGGGCATTCCTTTGTTCCCAACTGATTCCATAATTCGGTTAGGCCCCTATTACTCCGGGAATACATTACTACCAGCTATGGATATCTTCTCGGCAGGGTAAGTAAAATAAATTCGTTATTTTATAAAGCATTTCATTATTGCATTTTGCATGCAGATGTGCACTTCTTGAGCTCTGGACGGAAGGAACAGCTCCTTTTGAGTTTTCACAATTGCTGGCTTATCGTAGAGGGGAGCGTGAACTCGTCGAGAAACACTTACAAGGAATAGAAAATGAAAACCTACGTGAATTACTCGCATCCATGATTAATCTAAATGCTCTAAATCGCAAAAGTGCAGAAGATTACTTAGACCAAGAGCGCGGACGTTTGTTCCCGGAGTATTTCTATTCTTTCCTGCAATCGTATTTGCAAATGTTTTCCTCCGCACCGATAATGTCTCCCGATGAGAAAATTGTGCGCTTGCATTCCGATATTGATCATTGCATAAAAGTTTTAACTAACAAATCGGATGTGGAGGAAACTGACACGAAAGGAGAGGAGAAAAAGGACCGAGAATCCTTTTCACCCTGTACACCTGAACAGGACGGATTGATTTTGATAATCACAGTTGTAACTTCGTGCATACGCGGTTTACAACATTCCCACACAAAAATCTGCTGTTTGGAAATTTTAGAAAAATTATCTAAATACACGACTTCTGAGACAATATTAGATCGCATATTACCATATATTGTGAGTAGAAGTTTATTATTATTGTTCAAATATATTATTTATTATATACTCATTAGATAAACTTGGCACAAACGTCGTCAGCAAAGGTTCAAGTACAAGCTATCGAAACTCTAACCGCTTGCTTAAGCATGGTTAAAGAGATACCCCGCAGCGATGCCAATGTTTTTCCTGAATATATTCTACCCTCGATCGCCGCACTGTCGAGTGAACAAAGTGCGGTTGTTGTTCGCGTCGCATTTGCACGTAATATAGGTACATATTGAATAATTTCACACTGATTGCGTTTTAAATCAGCATCCGCCCGTTTTTACAGCAAAGTTAGCCAAAATCGCCATATACTTCCTTGAAGAAACTCAACGTCATTCCCCTAACGATATGCCCACGAGACGCTATGAGGCAGAATTGAATGCTTTGCACGAACTTATACAACTAACTGTTCTAAGTCTATTAACAGACTCCAAAGCAGTTGTAAAGCAAACACTTATGGAGTCTGGAATATGTGATTTATGTGCTTTCTTTGGAAAGGAGAAAGGTAAGTAAGAAACAGTGAATATTTTGGATTTTGTTATTAATGTCATTGATTTGCTTAGCCAACGATGTAATACTCTCGCATATAATGACATTCCTTAACGATGACGATAAGAATTTGCGTGGAGCATTCTATGATAATATTGCGGGTGTGGCAGGATATGTTGGATGGCAAGCGTCTGATATTCTGGTTCCTCTATTACAGCAGGGATTCACAGATCGGGAAGAATTCGTTATAGCAAAAGCAATACGAGCAGTAACGATCCTTATTGAGCTGGGTCATATTAAGAAGCCAACAGTTACAGAAATTATTGATGAGGCAGCATGTTATTTGTGTCATCCCAACCTTTGGGTTCGTCACGAAGTTTGTGGAATGATTTCTACCACAGCGCGTACTTTGAGTGCTATTGATGTGCAGTGCAGAGTGATGCCAGCTATATCAAACTTCTTGAAAACCCCCTTGATACAAGTGGAGAAACCTGATATATTGCTGGATTGCTTAAAGGAACCAATCCCGCGTCAAATATATGATAGTGTCTTAAGGTGACTTTGTTTTAATTCTCAATTTATTTACTTTCTATACATCGTGTATTTGTCAAGGTTTCAAGAGATACAGAAGTTCGTAAACGCTCTCGATGAACGAGACAAAGTTCGCAAAAATACGCGGTCCGGTTCATTGCCGCACTACGAGGAAATGGGTCAAACATTGAGAAATGTTCGTAAATGTTATATCTAAACTAATTGTTTCAATAATCAAATATGGTCAAATTTGTTTAGCTATTTCGTCGACTTAATTCCGAGGGACTCAATGACACAGTGGAAATGCAATTGCTGGCAATGAAATTATTTTTGCTCAAACTGAAGTGCAAAGCCCAACAAGATGCCGATGAAACTTCAACATCGACGTCAGGAAATGGACGTATCGTGGTAAGCCGCAAGAAGGTTCATTGTCATGAGTATCCTCTGGCGGAGAAGAATATGAAGCTACCATTGGATTCCCGTAAATCGCGAAACGCCCATGGCGCCGCAGAACCAAGCGCAAATCAAGAATGGCAACATATATACGCCAGCAACACCTCAGATGGCCATGCGCCTGCAATTGCTACACCTGCATCGGATGCAACCGTTACACCCAGTGGCGCAACTGTCGCCTCACCCATTGGTGGCGTTGGCCAGCCGAGCACAGTGAGTGCAGCTACCTCATTGGGTGAATACACAATGCCTGACCGCAATTTTTGGCAAGGTTGGTCAATGAATATCTATTTCTTATATTTGTCCATATAAAAACTGTATTTGGTATCGATTTTAGAACGCTCTTCAGAATGTCGCCAGGATCTTGATAAGCTGCGAAAAAAATTAAAAGCCGTTACAGTGTTTTGGCACTCTCGCATCGGGATCATTTTGAGAAACATTACTCTCCATACCCTCCATCATGGCGCATGAATGGCACGATGATAGCACATCTTCACGAGCACTCCGAATCCGTCATCAAGTTGGCTTCAGTAAAGCCACATGGTTCCTTGTTTGCCAGTGGCAGCATCGATGGGACGGTGCGCCTCTGGGATTGCAACAAATTAAACGGCAACCAGGGGATCAATAAATCTCGACAAGTGTATTCTGCTAATACTCCGGTTTACTCGCTTGCCGCATGCGATGGTGGACAATCTCTGGCTGTGGGTGGAAAGGACGGTAGTTTGCTAATAATGCGCATCGATAGGAACTCATCAAAAATGACATTACAACAGGCCTTGCATTTGGAGCAAAAGTAAATATCTATACTTGCCAGTTCAAATGCGACAAATGACAAAAACATTATTTTTCAGTGAACATAACGATGGCCCTGTGGTGGACATGCAGTCCTATGACCAGACATCACAAAGTGTTATTATTTTTGCTACTTTGTACGGATCTATCGTGGCGTGGGATACTCGCATGCAGAACAGTGCGTGGCGTTTACAAAATGAATTGCGCCATGGAGTCATTACCGCCATTTGCGCCGATCCCACGGGGTCATGGCTTGCAACAGGCACCAGTGGTGGAAAGCACATATGTTGGGATTTAAGATTCCGGCTACCAATAGCTGAGATTAAGCATCCGTCCGATTCATGGATTCGGAAAGTTTCGTGTCATCCCACAGAGCCATCATGTTTAATTTCAGCCTCACAGTCAAACAATGAAGTCTCTCTGTGGAACATTGAGACCGGTCATCGTCAGACTGTTCTGTGGGCAAGTACTGCCCCCGTGTTATCCAATACCAGCTTGGTATGAGTATTCGTTTTATGTATTGCTTTGTATTGGTATTTATTTTGACTCTTTTCTTAGAATGATCCTTCTACCACTTGTGGTATTTTAACTGGCGTCGTAGATAACTCTCCATTTATTTTAACTGGGAGCTCTGACCAGCGCATACGGTTTTGGGATTTGTCATCACCGAAAAATTCAACGTTGATTGTACCATCTTCGAAGGATAATCTGGCAGACGTGTCTTTTAATTACAGGTCAGTTTTTTAATATAAAAATTAGATATATTCATTGTACAAACGTTTGTTATATTTCTAGTGCTCGTTTGATTGACGGCAGTCAAGTTATTGAGGAACATATAATTTCTTTGGGAAATGTTCCTGATATACCATCATTGCGTGGATCTACAGAGGAAAATCCTCGGTCTGGTCCAGATATGCCATCGGCAAGTCATCATGATGCGATAACTGATCTCTTGATGTGCAAAACTGACAAAGGGCAAATCTACGTCGCCTCAGCAGCACGTGATGGAGTTATAAAGCTATGGAAATAATATTTGAAAGTAATACCTACGAATTCCCGTATGTATTTCCTTCGAATTAAGAACAAAATATCTTATTTTTATATATCTGTGATTAGCCTATTTTTAACTCCATTAAAACGTGAAATTCATTTTTTTCTAAATTATTATTTATATTCAAAATACATGAATATGCATATATAAAAGTAATATTTTAATTACCTACATTTTTCAAGCAATTTATTAATAAAATGCTACATCTGTTATAATACATTTCTTTCTTAATTTGAGCGGGTCAAATGATTCAATAGCTGAGTCAGGCTTTGTTCAACTTTTGAGATCTGCACTGTGCGTTCTTTGTACGCATTTAATTTTTGACGCTTTAGTTCAAGTTTTTCCCGTTCTAACTGCAAAGCTTCATTTCGATAGGCTCCAATTTCATTTGCAATTTTCGTGAGGCCCACCAAAGTATTCAAAGATGACTTTTCTTCTGTTTTGGATCTTTCATTTGTTTTTAAATTTGGCGAATGGGCTTTGTATTTGGTGTTTTTCTGTGATTTATACTTCGTTTCAGGCTCATTAACTGGTGGAAATTCTTCCGCAATGGATTCTTGTATTACATTTATCTCGAAATTTTGTTCAGGATTTCCTTCACATAGTATGGTTTCTGTTTTAAGATTGTCAACATTTTCTATGCAACTCGAGCTTGAAAGCTCTAATAAATCATTATCGTTGGATTCACCATATTCATCACACTCAATGTAATTGTTCTCATCGACATCGAGAGATATATCACCGTCGAAATCGTTCTGTGATGATATCGATTTACGGCTAGCGTATTCAAACAAATCGTAGTAAGTTTCGAATGCGTGTTCATAGCGTCTGTAAAAATGATTATTAGACGAATTTAGTATAATAGCATAACATCAAACTCACATTTTTGGCAATGGGGTTTGGCTTCCGTTTTTCAATTGCTCCTGGCGTAATCGATAGGTTCGCAGCATGCCTTTCCACTTGTTAGTAGCCTGAAGCACAGTGAACTTGTATCCTCTTTTGTTCAGCTCGAGAGCGATCGCCTTCCACATGTCTTTCTTTTTGTTTAATGTGTTTCCTACTTCTGGTTTATAAATACGCATCAAGTCTAGTAAAGCTTTTGTCGCTCCGTTATTCCATATTACAGTTGGTCTACGCATCCGCCGCATTTCGAGGGTTTTTCGTAATTCGTTGGCCTTGCGAGAGTTTAGTTTTTCTGGAAAAAGCAAATTATTTATTAAATTTGTTGAGAAATAACCATTAATGAAAGCAATACCCTTTCTCTTTTCCTTCACTTTAATTACGGCTGGTTCACAATCATCGCCCATCTTCTCAAAAATATTTATCAGCTCTCTAAAAACAACATGTTTAATAAAGGATTAAAGAACACTATTCAACAAAATGAACACCAATTTTAGCTCCAAGCAACTCAATTATCTATGAATGGAAAAATCGCACACACATTCTCTAGAAATATTGTTTGAGAATCGGTCGATAATATCAAAAGTTAGAGCTTTATGAAAAAACCGCGAAAATATTCGATGGCGATATCTCAAAAAAAGCCCGTTGAAACTCAAAAAATTATGATTTTTATAATCAGAGGGTCAAAAAACAAGTTATTGTGTAGCTTGGAGCAAAATTACTGTTGACTAGTCTAATTGATGTGGTCATATTTACGGTTCTACAAACTCCTGGTTCTCCAGCTTCTCCAAATAGATGTGCCTAAGTTCGTACAATTTTCTCTCGATTTCGGAAACCTTACAATTATATCCCCGCAATGTCATCTTGATGTATAGATCTTTTAAAAAATCGCGTCGGTTCCAGGGTTCATCGGTTTTTAGTTTCATATTTTTAAGAATCGAAATGAGAATTTCTTGCATCTTCTCCGTCCACTTTGCTTGCGGACTGCGTCCACCGAAAATTTTCTGAACTGCAGAGATATCGTAATAGTATTCAATGTATTCATGATATATTTCACAATGTAAATACAACCTTTATTCTCCATGGCTATAATATGCTCCTCGTTCATTTAGTATTATAAAATCTATTAATTCATTTATGTTTATGGCACAAAAAATCGCCAACACAAATGGTGGAAAATAGAAGAAAACAAATGTTTGCAACAGCTGATTCCAAGGTTGCCAGAGTCACTTCAATCGATTCCAGTTTCGGTTATTTTACACAATTCACACAAATTAAAAGCAAAATGTTTGTATTTATGTATTCAATTTGAATCGAGATCAATTCTATTGGAATTCGATCGAATTCAACTTTTCCCACTTTTACACTTCACTCAAAAATTTCGACGCGGCATCTCTGGCTGATTCAGTAATGTGTATAAAAGTAAACTGAAATGTATAACAGTTTGGTTAGAGATGCCAATTTGATCAGTTAAATTATGTTTCGTAATTCCATTAATGGAATTCTTGGTCGTAGCAAACTTCGGAGCGAGTTTTTCATCAGACCTCCCTGTATAACCGTGTTGTCGTTTTCACTTCGGCACTCCAATTTTTTTTAGAAATACTTCGTTTTTCAAAAATTGAAAATTTTAACTTTTAAAAAATGTATCGAAAAAACATAGGAGGTATTCAGATTGAGCCGAACTTATGTGCTCAGACTTAAGAAGATATACAATTATAGAAGTAATGTAATATGCTTCGTAGGGATTTACTTAGTTTAGTAATTTGTTCTGTTTATCTATGTCTGAAGAAAAAAACTGAGAACTGAAATAAGCAAAGGTATGTAAGAAATCGAATTCGAGTGAAATGAATCCATTTTACACTTTTCTTCGTTTCAAACTTCCCTCGAAAAATTCCAAACGACAACCCTGCTGCGCAACAAACTTCAAATGTGGGATCGTAGCTAACTTCGGAGCAAATTGCATAGATGCTTGTTTGTATATCTTTGTAACTGCTGCGAACGCCGTTAACTTGAAGAGCGGCAGATTTGCGTCCAGGTGTTTTTGAATCAAGTTTTTGTTTGGTAAGTTCCTGAGGATCTTTAGTTATTTTTGTACATAAATTAACTTTTACCACATTTTAATTCACATTTAATAGTAACTAAAGCTAAGAAGAGAAACGGAATCAAGCATAAATTTGAATTAGTCAAAGAAACGCAAATACCAGACAGAGCTAGCCGCAAATTGAAAATTTAAAATGGCGCCAACAAAGAGTACCCGTGCAGTGACCAAGCAGCCCGCAACCATCCTGCCATTTGCACGCAAAGGACTGACCAAGCGAGCCCCGAATATCCAGGATCAAAATGTGGATCTCGTGGTTACGCGTGGGAAGCGAAAGGCCGAGAACAGTCCGCTTAAAAATGACAAAATCAAGAGATCAGCATTGGGAAATCTCACCAACAATGTGAACACACTGCATCTGGACGACAATGTCAAGAAAATGGCAAAGGAAAAATTAATTATCACAAAGAAGAAGGACACAATCTTCGGAACGAATGTAAACAATCCACTATTGCTGAAGGAACCAAATAATGGAACACAGGCGGTGGCAACGCGCCCTACTAAGATCACGACAAGAGCCACCACGAGAAACTTAATTAGTTCTAAAATACTAGAAGATCAAAAAATTCTTCAAACAGCTGCAGCTGTTACGGCTGCTCAACAACCAACGGTAGTAAAGTTAAAGGAAGAATGCGAAGCGGTGCCAAAGCAACAGAAGCCAGTGCGGCGAATATCAAATGAATTTAATAAGACTGAGGAGAGCCTTTACATGTCCGCTCTCGAAGACGTGTCCACTTCGGAGTCGATGCGTTTATCTGGTAATTTTCTGGATGCCAAAAGACGGTCGACTTTGTTAATGAATGACAAATTAAAGTCTGAATCGAAGCAAACACCTACAGAAACTTGCCTTGACAAATACCATGAGTTCATTGAAACAGAAGACTCACCGTTTGTCGTGTTAAAGATTCCTGATGGTGTTGAAGACTTCGACAAAGTCAACTGGAATGATCCCTTCCAGGTATCGAACTATGCCATGGACATTTTCAATTATTTGAAAAGTCGCGAGTCGGAATTTATCATTTCAGACTACATGGAGAAACAAGTTCATCTCTCAAAATGGATGCGTTCTTTGCTAGTCGATTGGATGGTCGAGGTACAAGAAACCTTCGAACTTAATCATGAAACTCTCTACTTGGCTGTTAAAATTGTCGATCTCTACCTTTGTAAGGTGGTGATAAACAAAGATAAGTTGCAACTGTTGGGAGCCGCCGCATTATTTATTGCTTGCAAATTCGATGAACGTACGCCGCCGTTTACAGAAGACTTTCTTTACATTTGTGATGGCGCATACACACACGATGAACTCATTAATATGGAGAAGATCACATTAAAGACCATAGATTATGATTTAGGAATTCCCTTGTCGTATAGATTTTTAAGACGTTATGCTAGATGTGCCAAAGTACCAATGCCAACCCTCACCCTAGCTAGGTACATACTCGAACTGTCTTTGATGGACTATGCTACTGTTAGCTTAAGTGATTCGAAGCTGGCATCGGCTGCTCTGTTTATGGCATTGAGATTGCACGGGGAAGAAAATGCTTGGACTACAACGTTGGAGTATTACTCTGGGTATAAATTGGCGGAATTTGCCGATATTGTACCAGTACTAAATGCAGGACTGCATAGAAAACCAAAGGGAACCATCAAGACCATTAGGAGTAAATACTCGCATAAAATATTCCATGAAGTTGCCAAAGTTCCACTGATGAATACGGAGAAACTATTCGAGAATACGGAGCTCAACACTAGCATACAATTTGATGACCACAATAAAAATACACAATAAATTATTTAGTAACAATTTTTAGGAAAGTAATTGAAGTCCTTGTTCATACATTGCCATTACGTATTTGCAGACAAATTACAAATAATATTCGTTTATCATATTTCATATATCTTTAAAACTTTTTTTACTTTATACATATGTTTTTCTTGTTTATTTGTTAATGTCTCATTGTGGACGCATTGTCTCGTTGATATATTTATATTTTATCGAGTTTTGTCTGTAAACCGTGCGTAAGGTTTTGTATTTAATATCGACTTCGGGAAAATTTTAACTAGAGAATTAAGGCTATTATATATATTTTTAATTCAACATCTGATATTTCAATAAAGTAAATGACATGCAAAGCCGTGCTTAACATTTTACTGCTGCATTACGTACTTCTCACACGTTTCGCATGAATGTCATTTTGTTACGCTTTCTAAAAATACCTCCAACTCGCAAGATGGATCCCCTGTACCATTCATTGTTCGTTTCAATTACAAATAAAGTATTACGCATTGCAAAAACAACATTTCAAATCTACTCATTGTTGGCATTTTTCAGTACACGATTTTCGTTCGCATAATCTTGGTTGCACCACAAGCGGCCGGGTTTGAAGTCATTTTGGCGCCAACTTGAAATCACTTCAAAGAATTTTGTGTATCCTTGAGCGCTCATTTCGTTTCAGATACTTCCTTAGGACATTTTACCTGCCTGCAACCTTTTTGGAAAAAACAACAAACAAGCAGCTGCTAACATGTCTTTGATCTCCTGTGATGAAGCACATCCTTCAAGATGTTAAGCAATAGTTATATAGAAAATATTTTGTGATATTTTTATTTTGAAAGTTTCATTAATTTTGTATTTTTAATTTATTAATTTTAGTATGAGAGACATCAGAAAACTATATCAAAATTATGTGATTATGAATGAATATAAAATCTAATCCTGAGGAGTTTTACAACTGTCTACCTGAATTCATCCTGATTCATTCAGAGAAACACATCAGTTTGAAAACTATTGATTGTTGCAATTTATTTATGCCATATTCCAGGTACCACACACTCGTCCATTGTTTGCGGGCAGGTGATAGTCCAGAACGAGCGTGTTTCGAAAAGGTTGGACCTCACCTTTTCAGCACGGGGAGTCCTAAAATACAGGACGATTGAAAGCTCCATTGTAGCCGCCGCCGTAGCCGCTACCGTAACCCTGACCCTGGGTGCCCTGGAAAGGACCTTCGTGATGGCCAACCTCCTTGTATTCCGCATTGCTTTTCAGCGAGTGATCGAGTACACTGTATCCAGCATTACCCCCATAAGGTTGGGGTCTAGCCGATGGTGGATGCGCTTGACCGGGATACTGATAGCCCGCTGGTGCTGCGGGATACGCTGGTGGGTATCCCTGAGGGTATGCATTTGGTGGATATGACCCAGGGTAGACAGCAGGATAGGGATGTGGAGTTTCCACGTATCGCTTCGAATCAACGCCTAGACCGACGGATCCTACCAATGGCAAATCGACATAAAGTCCAGAATCCTTGCCGTAAACACTGGTGCGACCGGAGTTTAGGACACCGAAAATTGGACTTGATTCGCAGCAAAAGAACGCAGCGAGCACAATGAAACCAACGAAAATTCCCTTCATTTTATTATTTGCACTATGAGACACGGACAATGTTAATCGGCCGAAGGTTTGAATGAGACTCCCATCGATCATGGAGAAGGCGACAAAAATCACTGATGGGTCATGGGGTTATCGCTGCGAGCACCAACCGAAATTCTAGTTCTAAAATCATTGAATGAACGCGTAAATTCAGTTGGAAAACCCAAACATAAGAATGTTTGTGGAGAACCATCAAGATCACTACGATCAGGGCTGAATCAATGGAATCCAAGGGCGAGCACGTGTCGTGAAGAATCCACGAAGCCTCTTCCTGCTCCAACAGATGACCTCAGCAATGACCTAATTCTGATCGTTGGATTTTTTGGCGAACATCTCAACCATCACTAAGGGGGAGTGGGAGAAATTCTACTCAATTTCAATGTTAAATTTCTATTAAAACACATCATCATCGAGTGACGTGAGCTAACACTTGCTTTATCTCAAGGATAACGAAATTGAATTGCAAAAAACACAAAAACAGTCTCCTTATCAGTCGCATTGAAAAAATGTAAACAATATTGATGAAACCGAACCAAATGCACAAAGTTCGCTTCTATAAATGATTCTGAGACGGAGGAATCAGTTCAGTCTTAATTCGCATTTCAAGAAGCAATTTACCAATCGCAATGAGACCATCAGCGGCTCTTCTCCTCTTCCCGATCATCAGCGTCGTCAGTGCGCGCCCGACGTTCGACAAAATAGCCGAAGTGCTGCTCGACCTGGTCGACGATAATCACCACCATCCGACCTACGCGGCATATCCCCAGAAATACGGACACGGCCAACCACCCTATGGCCAGCACCATCAATATCAGGGAGGCAGCGAGGTAGGTGGCTACTACCGGCACACGAATCAGCATTCCGGCGGAGCAGCAGCGGGCTACCCCCACCCCAGCGCCGGCTACTACTCCCCACCTCCACCAGCCACCTACCCTCAAGCCCCAGTCGGCTACTTTCCACCAGCGGGCCCCGCCTACGGCAACAGCATTTCCGGCGCTGGCTACGGCTCGAACTACCCTAGGGGCCCCATCTACCCTGGTGGCTCCCCCTACCCCGATGGATCGTATCCAGGCGGCTCCTCCTATCCAGGAGGAAAATACACGGTTCCTCAGCAGGCTCCCCTAAATCCGTACTACTCTCAGCCGGGCTACAAAACCCATGGCTATTGAATTGGCCAGCGCCGATGAATGTACTTAAATGTGGTGTGTGAAAGAGAGCGAGTGTTTTGAGAATTAAAAAATACATATTTATTTAAGTTGAATTATGGCTAGCTTTTAATAACACTATCGTCACCCGAGCAATCATCGCCTGATGTCGATCTGCTTTGTGGGATCGTGTTCCACCGGATGCTGGTATCTGTGGACGTAGAGCGACGAGTCGGGAAACACTAGGTGGATGCGTGTGGGCTTCGCTCGGATGTCCTCATGAGTGGGCGGCTGCGTCGAGGGGTTGGGGGCGGGCGTGGGAGGAACTGGTTGGAAAACGGTCTCCGTCTGCCCAGGATTCGTCTGTTGAGTGGGCGACGGATTCGGGTCCGGGAACCCATTGGGAATGTTCCAGTTGGGAAAACCAGTTGATGGTGAGGTCGGCGGATACCAGTTGGGAAAACCGTTCGTTGGTTGTGTCGGCTTCGGCGACGGGGTCGGAACTTGTGTCGTCGGAATCTGATTGGGATGGCCTTGAGGTCGGCTCTGGGGATACCAACTGGGGAAGAGGTTGGGTCGTGACTGGAAGCCCTGTGGTTGGGTTGGTCTAACGAAGTTGTTGTTGTTGTAGCCCGGCTGACAATTGCCGCCAAAGAAATTGAAGCCCATCTGCCGATTGCATCCATAGGACATTTGGCCTGGATAACCATTGTAGTTGGTCGTTGGCTGAGGACCTGGAGGAGGTGGAGGGGGCATTCCTTGACCCGAATATGGTGGAGGAGGCATTCCTTGCCCCCGATACGGTGGAGGAGGCATTCCTTGACCCGGAAACGGTGGAGGTGGGCGGCCCATGTTCGGCGGTGGGTTGCCATAAGTCGGCGGTGGGTTGCCATAAGTCGGCGTATAAAAGGGGTTGCCCGAGGGATTCAGGGTGGAGAGCACGGCGTTGGCGCCCAGTCCGACAGCGGCGAAGGCCTGGTTCAGCTGGGCATGCACCTGGTTCGTGATGCTCTGGTGCTGTTGCTGGGCGATGTTGAAGAGGTTGGTGCCGAACGGATTCAACTGGGCGGCGACGTTTCCCAACGAGACGACCGCGGCCACGATCACGACGGAAGCACAGAACTTCAGCGCATTCATATTTGCACAGTGCGTAGCAAAATTTGCTGGTGGTATTCGAGAGTCGACCACGTTTCGAGCTCAGTCGAGGCTTCTTCACCGATCGACGTGTAACAGAAAACTGAGCTCAATGCTACAGAGCTGATTCCCCCCGCAATCCCCGCTCTGATCACCCGCTAAGAGTAAAAACCAGATGCTGTGTAGTTTGGCATCATCTAGATGAGATCTGCTTAATAATATATTCATTGCGATGTGATTCTTTGTTTGCCAATCGTATGGTAAACAGGTTCTTCCCAAGAGACCCCATAAAAAACAGTTTTGCTGCTCTCATCAATGCGATCGATTCCCATTCCACACGAGCCGCGATCGCGACGTCTGCTGCGTATGGATGGATGCCACTGAGAGAGGTCTCCGAGAGACAGGGACTCCACCTTGTGTGTACTCCACCGAGCGAAAGCGTCTCCGTTCCATGGTCACTGATAACAGGCGTCGAGTTCAATAACGAATCGGTCTGGTGTTTCTGTGGTAGTTGTCCGCTTATGATGCGGAAATTACGAGCACGTACGCACTATCGACGTAAACTCCGCGAGATGGCGAGAAACGAGATTTCGGACATACCTCGAGCTAATGGATCGGCGTCGAAGTCACGGTCAAGGCGGGGACGAAGTTAACGCCATCAAGTGGCCAAGCCAATCGGCCACGATCAGAGCGAAATCCATTGTTTGTTTTGATTTGCAAAAGAAACGATCTCTTCGGGTCGATTGCCGTGTGTCGCGTGAGTCGCGATCAACGCGTTCAGATTGAAGCGCACGTGATTCGAATAACAGATCAGCCAGAGATAACATTCGCAAAATACATAGAGGCTCGTACAGAAATTACATAGTCATAAAGCCGGACCAAACAATAACAAACCGATCAGCAAATGGCCAACTGTAAAAGAACAAATCGTCCCCAGAGACTGCGGCGGCCAACGATCGCACGTTCCCCATGGGCGTGTGTGTGTGGAGGGGAGACAGAGACAGGAAGATGGTGAAAGAGGGAGGGATATGGTATAAAATTTTCCAAAGACTAATTGCTATGTCGCGAGTGTGCGTGCGTGCTTTTTTTGTTCGACTGCCTTCTGATTCAGAAACCGCAAATATTCTTGCGAAGATTTGTGTTTCCTTCGCACAAATGTCTCACTCACTCGACTGGCTGGAATTCATCTGCCGTCTACGCCGAGGACAGGAGAACCACTATAAATATCGATGCCATTACCCTTAGGCCGGCAATCGTTGTCAAGAACCCTCACCGATCTTTGCTCAAGTCGTTGGAACTCGCTCGCAATGAAGGCTAACGTGATCGGAATCGTGATCCTCGTCGCTTTGACACTGTTCGAAGCCAGCTCGGCCCTGTTCTTTCCGCTCTACAAGTTATCTCCAGGCTACGGCTACGGATACTATGGAAACCGACGCTCGTACGGCGGCTACTACGGGGGCGGAAGAGGTGTTCGCAATGGGCGCACTTACCGGGATATCGCACGAGTCGTCAACCCGAATCGATACGCCGTGGGCAGGAGACCATTCCCCAGCCAGCCCTTCTGGGCCTAGGATTATCCTTAAGAGTTCATTTATTATTTTATACTTGTTTATAGATCACTAATTGATCTGAGTGATTGTTTTATAATAATACTGTACTATATAAGAAATAAATAAAATTTTATGTTATTTGAAATTGTTCAACTTAATTCAATTCTAAAATTAAAAATTAAAATATATATAAAATATAAAATTAAAATATATGAAATAAGAAATAAATAAAATTTTATGTTATTTGAAATTGTTCAACTTAATTCAATTCTAAAATTAAAAATTAAAATATATATAAAATATAAAATTAAAATATATGATATTATAAGTTATCTTTGTTAAATAAATAAATAATAATAAAATATATGATATTTTATCATTCACAACTTTATTTCGCTCCTATGTTCAGTCGGACTCTATGACCAATTTCCTCTAGACAACTTTAATGGCGTTTTCCGGCTAAACTAAGAAAAATTAAGCGTATTTCTTCTTTCTTTAAAGCCAAACACCAGCTCTGTACGACCTCTGAGTCGGACTTTATGACAAATTTCCTCTAGAAAACTTTAAGGGCGTTTTCCGGCTAAACTAAGGCTCTAATTGATAAATTAACCGTATTTTGATGTCAGTCGAAAAATTAGATATTTTTTATTTTTCGGATTTTCCAGACCCACTTTGCTGCGGATAAAGTTCTCATCGGATCTTGACCAACTACCCCGCAAATGAAAGAAGAGGAGTTCTTCTTTCTTTAAAGCCAAACACCAAACACCACTTTGCTGGATCACTGCGGATAAAGTTCTCATCGGATCTTGACCAACTACCCCGCAAATGAAAGAAGATGAGTTCTTCTTTCTTTAAAGCCAAACACCAGCTCTGTACGACCTCTGAGTCGGACTTTATGACAAATTTCTTCTAGAAAACTTTAAGGGCGTTTTCCGGCTAAACTAAGGCTCTAATTGAAAAATTAACCGATGTCAGTCGAAAAATTAGATATTTTTTATTTTTCGGATTTTCCAGACCCACTTTGCTGGATCACTGCGGATAAAGTTCTCATCGGATGTTGACCAACTACCCCGCAAATGAAAGAAGATGAGTTCTTCTTTCTTTAAAGCCAAACACCAGCTCTGTACGACCTCTGAGTCGGACTTTATGACAAATTTCCTCTAGAAAACTTTAAGGGCGTTTTCCGGCTAAACTAAGGCTCTAATTGAAAAATTAACCGTATTTTGATGTCAGTCGAAAAATTAGATATTTTTTATTTTTCGGATTTTCCAGACCCACTTTGCTGGATCACTGCGGATAAAGTTCTCATCGGATCTTGACCAACTACCCCGCAAATGAAAGAAGATGAGTTCTTCTTTCTTTAAAGCCAAACACCAGCTCTGTACGACCTCTGAGTCGGACTTTATGCCCAATTTCCTCTAGAAAACTTTAAGGGCTTATTCCGGCTAAACTAAGACTCTAATTGATAAATTAACCGTATTTTGATGTCAGTCGAACAGTCGATTTTCCAGACCCACTTTGCTGCGGATAAAGTTCTCATCGGATGTTGACCAACTACCCCGCAAATGAAAGACGATGAGTTCTTCTTTCTTTAAAGCCAAACACCAGCTCTGTACGACCTCTGAGTCGGACTTTATGACAAATTTCCTCTAGAAAACTTTAAGGGCGTTTTCCGGCTAAACTAAGGCTCTAATTGAAAAATTAACCGTATTTTGATGTCAGTCGAAAAATTAGATATTTTTTATTTTTCGATTTTTCCAGACCCACTTTGCTGGATCACTGCGGATAAAGTTCTCATCGGATCTTGACCAACTACCC
Source organism: Coelopa frigida (assembly GCA_017309665.1). Taxonomy (NCBI): domain Eukaryota; kingdom Metazoa; phylum Arthropoda; class Insecta; order Diptera; family Coelopidae; genus Coelopa; species Coelopa frigida. The sequence goes on from CM029561.1 coordinate 23,872,706, forward strand.
CGCAAATGAAAGAAGATGAGTTCTTCTTTCTTTAAAGCCAAACACCAGCTCTGTACGACCTCTGAGTCGGACTTTATGACAAATTTCCTCTAAAAAACTTTAAGGGCGTTTTCCGGCTAAACTAAGGCTCTAATTGAAAAATTAACCGTATTTTGATGTCAGTCGAAAAATTAGATATTATTTATTTTTCGATTTTTCCAGACCCACTTTGCTGGATCACTGCGGATAAAGTTCTCATCGGATCTTGACCAACTACCCCGCAAATGAAAGAAGATGAGTTCTTCTTTCTTTAAAGCCAAACACCAGCTCTGTACGACCTCTGAGTCGGACTTTATGACAAATTTCTTCTAGAAAACTTTAAGGGCGTTTTCCGGCTAAACTAAGGCTCTAATTGAAAAATTAACCGATGTCAGTCGAAAAATTAGATATTTTTATTTTTCGGATTTTCCAGACCCACTTTGCTGGATCACTGCGGATAAAGTTCTCATCGGATCTTGACCAACTACCCCGCAAATGAAAGAAGATGAGTTCTTCTTTCTTTAAAGCCAAACACCAGCTCTGTACGACCTCTGAGTCGGACTTTATGACAAATTTCCTCTAGAAAACTTTAAGGGCGTTTTCCGGCTAAACTAAGGCTCTAATTGAAAAATTAACCGTATTTTGATGTCAGTCGAAAAATTAGATATTTTTTATTTTTCGGATTTTCCAGACCCACTTTGCTGGATCACTGCGGATAAAGTTCTCATCGGATCTTGACCAACTACCCCGCAAATGAAAGAAGATGAGTTCTTCTTTCTTTAAAGCCAAACACCAGCTCTGTACGACCTCTGAGTCGGACTTTATGACAAATTTCTTCTAGAAAACTTTAAGGGCGTTTTCCGGCTAAACTAAGGCTCTAATTGAAAAATTAACCGTATTTTGATGTCAGTCGAAAAATTAGATATTTTTTATTTTTCGATTTTTCCAGACCCACTTTGCTGGATCACTGCGGATAAAGTTCTCATCGGATCTTGACCAACTACCCCGCAAATGAAAGAAGATGAGTTCTTCTTTCTTTAAAGCCAAACACCAGCTCTGTACGACCTCTGAGTCGGACTTTATGACAAATTTCCTCTAAAAAACTTTAAGGGCGTTTTCCGGCTAAACTAAGGCTCTAATTGAAAAATTAACCGTATTTTGATGTCAGTCGAAAAATTAGATATTATTTATTTTTCGATTTTTCCAGACCCACTTTGCTGGATCACTGCGGATAAAGTTCTCATCGGATCTTGACCAACTACCCCGCAAATGAAAGAAGATGAGTTCTTCTTTCTTTAAAGCCAAACACCAGCTCTGTACGACCTCTGAGTCGGACTTTATGACAAATTTCTTCTAGAAAACTTTAAGGGCGTTTTCCGGCTAAACTAAGGCTCTAATTGAAAAATTAACCGATGTCAGTCGAAAAATTAGATATTTTTTATTTTTCGGATTTTCCAGACCCACTTTGCTGGATCACTGCGGATAAAGTTCTCATCGGATCTTGACCAACTACCCCGCAAATGAAAGAAGATGAGTTCTTCTTTCTTTAAAGCCAAACACCAGCTCTGTACGACCTCTGAGTCGGACTTTATGACAAATTTCCTCTAAAAAACTTTAAGGGCGTTTTCCGGCTAAACTAAGGCTCTAATTGAAAAATTAACCGTATTTTGATGTCAGTCGAAAAATTAGATATTATTTATTTTTCGATTTTTCCAGACCCACTTTGCTGGATCACTGCGGATAAAGTTCTCATCGGATCTTGACCAACTACCCCGCAAATGAAAGAAGATGAGTTCTTCTTTCTTTAAAGCCAAACACCAGCTCTGTACGACCTCTGAGTCGGACTTTATGACAAATTTCCTCTAGAAAACTTTAAGGGCGTTTTCCGGCTAAACTAAGGCTCTAATTGAAAAATTAACCGTATTTTGATGTCAGTCGAAAAATTAGATATTTTTTATTTTTCGATTTTTCCAGACCCACTTTGCTGGATCACTGCGGATAAAGTTCTCATCGGATCTTGACCAACTACCCCGCAAATGAAAGAAGATGAGTTCTTCTTTCTTTAAAGCCAAACACCAGCTCTGTACGACCTCTGAGTCGGACTTTATGACAAATTTCCTCTAAAAAACTTTAAGGGCGTTTTCCGGCTAAACTAAGGCTCTAATTGAAAAATTAACCGTATTTTGATGTCAGTCGAAAAATTAGATATTATTTATTTTTCGATTTTTCCAGACCCACTTTGCTGGATCACTGCGGATAAAGTTCTCATCGGATCTTGACCAACTACCCCGCAAATGAAAGAAGATGAGTTCTTCTTTCTTTAAAGCCAAACACCAGCTCTGTACGACCTCTGAGTCGGACTTTATGACAAATTTCCTCTAGAAAACTTTAAGGGCGTTTTCCGGCTAAACTAAGGCTCTAATTGAAAAATTAACCGTATTTTGATGTCAGTCGAAAAATTAGATATTTTTTATTTTTCGGATTTTCCAGACCCACTTTGCTGGATCACTGCGGATAAAGTTCTCATCGGATATTGACCAACTACCCCGCAAATGAAAGAAGATGAGTTCTTCTTTCTTTAAAGCCAAACACCAGCTCTGTACGACCTCTGAGTCGGACTTTATGCCCAATTTCCTCTAGAAAACTTTAAGGGCTTATTCCGGCTAAACTAAGACTCTAATTGATAAATTAACCGTATTTTGATGTCAGTCGAACAGTCGATTTTCCAGACCCACTTTGCTGCGGATAAAGTTCTCATCGGATGTTGACCAACTACCCTGCAAATGAAAGAAGATGAGTTCTTCTTCCTTTAAAGCCAAACACCAGCTCTGTACGACCTCTGCGTCGGACTTTATGCCCAATTTCCTCTAGAAAACTTTAAGGGCTTATTCCGGCTAAACTAAGACTCTAATTGATAAATTAACCGTATTTTGATGTCAGTCGAACAGTCGATTTTCCAGACCCACTTTGCTGCGGATAAAGTTCTCATCGGATGTTGACCAACTACCCCGCAAATGAAAGAAGATGAGTTCTTCTTTCTTTAAAGCCAAACACCAGCTCTGTACGACCTCTGAGTCGGACTTTATGACAAATTTCTTCTAGAAAACTTTAAGGGCGTTTTCCGGCTAAACTAAGGCTCTAATTGAAAAATTAACCGTATTTTGATGTCAGTCGAAAAATTAGATATTTTTCATTTTTCGGATATTTTGATGTCAGTCGAAAAATTTTATATTTTTTATTTTTCGCATTTTCCAGACCCACTTTGCTGGATCACTGCGGATAAAGTTCTCATCGGATCTTGACCAACTACCCTGCAAATGAAAGAAGATGAGTTCTTCTTCCTTTAAAGCCAAACACCAGCTCTGTACGACCTCTGCGTCGGACTTTATGCCCAATTTCCTCTAGAAAACTTTAAGGGCTTATTCCGGCTAAACTAAGACTCTAATTGATAAATTAACCGTATTTTGATGTCAGTCGAACAGTCGATTTTCCAGACCCACTTTGCTGCGGATAAAGTTCTCATCGGATGTTGACCAACTACCCTGCAAATGAAAGAAGATGAGTTCTTCTTCCTTTAAAGCCAAACACCAGCTCTGTACGACCTCTGCGTCGGACTTTATGCCCAATTTCCTCTAGAAAACTTTAAGGGCTTATTCCGGCTAAACTAAGGCTCTAATTGAAAAATTAACCGTATTTTGATGTCAGTCGAAAAATTAGATATTTTTTTATTTTTCGGATTTTCCAGACCCACTTTGCTGGATGACTACGGATAAAGTTCTCATCGGATCTTGACCAACTACCCCGCATATGAAAGATGAGGAGTTCTTCTTTCTTTAAAGCCAAACACCAGCTCTGTACGACCTCTGAGTCGGACTTTATGACCAATTTCCTCTAGAAAACTTTAAGGGCGTTTTCCGGCTAAACTAAGGCTCTAATTGGAAAATTAACCGTATTTTGATGTCAGTCGAAAAATTAGATATTTTTTATTTTTCGGATTTTCCAGACCCACTTTGCTGGATCACTGCGGATAAAGTTCTCATCGGATCTTGACCAACTACCCCGCAAATGAAAGAAGATGAGTTCTTCTTTCTTTAAAGCCAAACACCAGCTCTGTACCATCTCTGAGTCGGACTTTATGACCAATTTCCTCTAGAAAACTTTAAGGCCGTTTTCCGGCTAAACTAAGGCTCTAATTGTAAAATTAACCGTATTTTGATGTTAGTCGAAAAATTAGATATTTTTTATTTTTCGGATTTTCCAGACCCACTTTGCTGGATGACTGCGGATAAAGTTCTCATCGGATCTTGACCAACTACCCCGCAAATGAAAGAAGATGAGTTCTTCTTTCTTTAAAGCCAAACACCAGCTCTGTACCATCTCTGAGTCGGACTTTATGACCAATTTCCTCTAGAAAACTTTAGGGGCGTTTTCCGGCTAAACTAAGGCTCTAATTGAAAAATTAACCGTATTTTGATGTCAGTCGAAAAATTAGATATTTTTTATTTTTCGGATTTTCCAGACCCACTTTGCTGGATCACTGCGGATAAAGTTCTCATCTTATCTTGACCAACTACCCCGCATATGAAAGAAGATGAGTTCTTCTTTCTTTAAAGCCAAACACCAGCTCTGTACGACCTCTGAGTCGGACTTTATGACCAATTTCCTCTAGAAAACTTTAAGGGCGTTTTCCGGCTCTAATTGATAAATTAACCGTATTTTGATGTCAGTCGAAAAATTTGATATTTTTTATTTTTCGGATTTTCCAGACCCACTTTGCTGGATGACTGCGGATAAAGTTCTCATCGGATCTTGACCAACTACCCCGCATATGAAAGATGAGGAGTTCTTCTTTCTTTAAAGCCAAACACCAGCTCTGTACGACCTCTGAGTCGGACTTTATGCCCAATTTCCTCTAGAAAACTTTAAGGGCTTATTCCGGCTAAACTAAGGCTCTAATTGAAAAATTAACCGTATTTTGATGTCAGTCGAAAAATTAGATATTTTTTATTTTTCGCATTTTCCAGACCCACTTTGCTGGATCACTGCGGATAAAGTTCTCATCGGATCTTGACCAACTACCCCGCATATGAAAGATGAGGAGTTCTTCTTTCTTTAAAGCCAAACACCAGCTCTGTACGACCTCTGAGTCGGACTTTATGCCCAATTTCCTCTAGAAAACTTTAAGGGCGTTTTCCGGCTAAACTAAGGCTCTAATTGAAAAATTAACCGTATTTTGATGTCAGTCGAAAAATTAGATATTATTTATTTTTCGAATTTTCCAAGATGAGTTCTTCTTCCTTTAAAGCCAAACACCAGCTCTGTACGACCTCTGAGTCGGACTTTATGACCAATTTCCTCTAGAAAACTTTAAGGGCGTTTTCCGGCTAAACTAAGGCTCTAATTGAAAAATTAACCGTATTTTGATGTCAGTCGAAAAATTAGATATTTTTCATTTTTCGGATTTTCCAGACCCACTTTGCTGGATGACTGCGGATAAAGTTCTCATCGGATCTTGACCAACTACCCCGCAAATGAAAGAAGATGAGTTCTTCTTTCTTTAAAGCCAAACACCAGCTCTGTACGACCTCTGAGTCGGACTTTATGACAAATTTCCTCTAGAAAACTTTAAGGGCGTTTTCCGGCTAAACTAAGGCTCTAATTGAAAAATTAACCGTATTTTGATGTCAGTCGAAAAATTAGATATTTTTTTATTTTTCGGATTTTCCAGACCCACTTTGCTGGATGACTACGGATAAAGTTCTCATCGGATCTTGACCAACTACCCCGCATATGAAAGATGAGGAGTTCTTCTTTCTTTAAAGCCAAACACCAGCTCTGTACGACCTCTGAGTCGGACTTTATGACCAATTTCCTCTAGAAAACTTTAAGGGCGTTTTCCGGCTAAACTAAGGCTCTAATTGGAAAATTAACCGTATTTTGATGTCAGTCGAAAAATTAGATATTTTTTATTTTTCGGATTTTCCAGACCCACTTTGCTGGATCACTGCGGATAAAGTTCTCATCGGATCTTGACCAACTACCCCGCAAATGAAAGAAGATGAGTTCTTCTTTCTTTAAAGCCAAACACCAGCTCTGTACCATCTCTGAGTCGGACTTTATGACCAATTTCCTCTAGAAAACTTTAAGGCCGTTTTCCGGCTAAACTAAGGCTCTAATTGTAAAATTAACCGTATTTTGATGTTAGTCGAAAAATTAGATATTTTTTATTTTTCGGATTTTCCAGACCCACTTTGCTGGATGACTGCGGATAAAGTTCTCATCGGATCTTGACCAACTACCCCGCAAATGAAAGAAGATGAGTTCTTCTTTCTTTAAAGCCAAACACCAGCTCTGTACCATCTCTGAGTCGGACTTTATGACCAATTTCCTCTAGAAAACTTTAGGGGCGTTTTCCGGCTAAACTAAGGCTCTAATTGAAAAATTAACCGTATTTTGATGTCAGTCGAAAAATTAGATATTTTTTATTTTTCGGATTTTCCAGACCCACTTTGCTGGATCACTGCGGATAAAGTTCTCATCGGATCTTGACCAACTACCCCGCAAATGAAAGAAGATGAGTTCTTCTTTCTTTAAAGCCAAACACCAGCTCTGTACCATCTCTGAGTCGGACTTTATGACCAATTTCCTCTAGAAAACTTTAAGGCCGTTTTCCGGCTAAACTAAGGCTCTAATTGTAAAATTAACCGTATTTTGATGTTAGTCGAAAAATTAGATATTTTTTATTTTTCGGATTTTCCAGACCCACTTTGCTGGATGACTACGGATAAAGTTCTCATCGGATCTTGACCAACTACCCCGCAAATGAAAGAAGATGAGTTCTTCTTTCTTTAAAGCCAAACACCAGCTCTGTACGACCTCTGAGTCGGACTTTATGACCAATTTCCTCTAGAAAACTTTAAGGGCGTTTTCCGGCTCTAATTGATAAATTAACCGTATTTTGATGTCAGTCGAAAAATTTGATATTTTTTATTTTTCGGATTTTCCAGACCCACTTTGCTGGATGACTGCGGATAAAGTTCTCATCGGATGTTGACCAACTACCCCGCAAATGAAAGAAGATGAGTTCTTCTTTCTTTAAAGCCAAACACCAGCTCTGTACGACCTCTGAGTCGGACTTTATGACAAATTTCCTCTAGAAAACTTTAAGGGCGTTTTCCGGCTAAACTAAGGCTCTAATTGAAAAATTAACCGTATTTTGATGTCAGTCGAAAAATTAGATATTTTTTATTTTTCGGATTTTCCAGACCCACTTTGCTGGATCACTGCGGATAAAGTTCTCATCGGATCTTGACCAACTACCCCGCAAATGAAAGAAGATGAGTTCTTCTTTCTTTAAAGCCAAACACCAGCTCTGTACGACCTCTGAGTCGGACTTTATGCCCAATTTCCTCTAGAAAACTTTAAGGGCTTATTCCGGCTAAACTAAGACTCTAATTGATAAATTAACCGTATTTTGATGTCAGTCGAACAGTCGATTTTCCAGACCCACTTTGCTGCGGATAAAGTTCTCATCGGATGTTGACCAACTACCCTGCAAATGAAAGAAGATGAGTTCTTCTTCCTTTAAAGCCAAACACCAGCTCTGTACGACCTCTGCGTCGGACTTTATGCCCAATTTCCTCTAGAAAACTTTAAGGGCTTATTCCGGCTAAACTAAGACTCTAATTGATAAATTAACCGTATTTTGATGTCAGTCGAACAGTCGATTTTCCAGACCCACTTTGCTGCGGATAAAGTTCTCATCGGATGTTGACCAACTACCCCGCAAATGAAAGAAGATGAGTTCTTCTTTCTTTAAAGCCAAACACCAGCTCTGTACGACCTCTGAGTCGGACTTTATGACAAATTTCTTCTAGAAAACTTTAAGGGCGTTTTCCGGCTAAACTAAGGCTCTAATTGAAAAATTAACCGTATTTTGATGTCAGTCGAAAAATTAGATATTTTTCATTTTTCGGATATTTTGATGTCAGTCGAAAAATTTTATATTTTTTATTTTTCGCATTTTCCAGACCCACTTTGCTGGATCACTGCGGATAAAGTTCTCATCGGATCTTGACCAACTACCCTGCAAATGAAAGAAGATGAGTTCTTCTTCCTTTAAAGCCAAACACCAGCTCTGTACGACCTCTGCGTCGGACTTTATGCCCAATTTCCTCTAGAAAACTTTAAGGGCTTATTCCGGCTAAACTAAGACTCTAATTGATAAATTAACCGTATTTTGATGTCAGTCGAACAGTCGATTTTCCAGACCCACTTTGCTGCGGATAAAGTTCTCATCGGATGTTGACCAACTACCCTGCAAATGAAAGAAGATGAGTTCTTCTTCCTTTAAAGCCAAACACCAGCTCTGTACGACCTCTGCGTCGGACTTTATGCCCAATTTCCTCTAGAAAACTTTAAGGGCTTATTCCGGCTAAACTAAGGCTCTAATTGAAAAATTAACCGTATTTTGATGTCAGTCGAAAAATTAGATATTTTTTTATTTTTCGGATTTTCCAGACCCACTTTGCTGGATGACTACGGATAAAGTTCTCATCGGATCTTGACCAACTACCCCGCATATGAAAGATGAGGAGTTCTTCTTTCTTTAAAGCCAAACACCAGCTCTGTACCATCTCTGAGTCGGACTTTATGACCAATTTCCTCTAGAAAACTTTAAGGGCGTTTTCCGGCTAAACTAAGGCTCTAATTGGAAAATTAACCGTATTTTGATGTCAGTCGAAAAATTAGATATTTTTTATTTTTCGGATTTTCCAGACCCACTTTGCTGGATCACTGCGGATAAAGTTCTCATCGGATCTTGACCAACTACCCCGCAAATGAAAGAAGATGAGTTCTTCTTTCTTTAAAGCCAAACACCAGCTCTGTACCATCTCTGAGTCGGACTTTATGACCAATTTCCTCTAGAAAACTTTAAGGCCGTTTTCCGGCTAAACTAAGGCTCTAATTGTAAAATTAACCGTATTTTGATGTTAGTCGAAAAATTAGATATTTTTTATTTTTCGGATTTTCCAGACCCACTTTGCTGGATGACTGCGGATAAAGTTCTCATCGGATCTTGACCAACTACCCCGCAAATGAAAGAAGATGAGTTCTTCTTTCTTTAAAGCCAAACACCAGCTCTGTACCATCTCTGAGTCGGACTTTATGACCAATTTCCTCTAGAAAACTTTAGGGGCGTTTTCCGGCTAAACTAAGGCTCTAATTGAAAAATTAACCGTATTTTGATGTCAGTCGAAAAATTAGATATTTTTTATTTTTCGGATTTTCCAGACCCACTTTGCTGGATCACTGCGGATAAAGTTCTCATCTTATCTTGACCAACTACCCCGCATATGAAAGAAGATGAGTTCTTCTTTCTTTAAAGCCAAACACCAGCTCTGTACGACCTCTGAGTCGGACTTTATGACCAATTTCCTCTAGAAAACTTTAAGGGCGTTTTCCGGCTCTAATTGATAAATTAACCGTATTTTGATGTCAGTCGAAAAATTTGATATTTTTTATTTTTCGGATTTTCCAGACCCACTTTGCTGGATGACTGCGGATAAAGTTCTCATCGGATCTTGACCAACTACCCCGCATATGAAAGATGAGGAGTTCTTCTTTCTTTAAAGCCAAACACCAGCTCTGTACGACCTCTGAGTCGGACTTTATGCCCAATTTCCTCTAGAAAACTTTAAGGGCTTATTCCGGCTAAACTAAGGCTCTAATTGAAAAATTAACCGTATTTTGATGTCAGTCGAAAAATTAGATATTTTTTATTTTTCGCATTTTCCAGACCCACTTTGCTGGATCACTGCGGATAAAGTTCTCATCGGATCTTGACCAACTACCCCGCATATGAAAGATGAGGAGTTCTTCTTTCTTTAAAGCCAAACACCAGCTCTGTACGACCTCTGAGTCGGACTTTATGCCCAATTTCCTCTAGAAAACTTTAAGGGCGTTTTCCGGCTAAACTAAGGCTCTAATTGAAAAATTAACCGTATTTTGATGTCAGTCGAAAAATTAGATATTATTTATTTTTCGAATTTTCCAAGATGAGTTCTTCTTCCTTTAAAGCCAAACACCAGCTCTGTACGACCTCTGAGTCGGACTTTATGACCAATTTCCTCTAGAAAACTTTAAGGGCGTTTTCCGGCTAAACTAAGGCTCTAATTGAAAAATTAACCGTATTTTGATGTCAGTCGAAAAATTAGATATTATTTATTTTTCGAATTTTCCAAGATGAGTTCTTCTTTCTTTAAAGCCAAACACCAGCTCTGTACGACCTCTGAGTCGGACTTTATGACAAATTTCCTCTAGAAAACTTTAAGGGCGTTTTCCGGCTAAACTAAGGCTCTAATTGAAAAATTGACCGTATTTTGATGTCAGTCGAAAAATTAGATATTTTTTTATTTTTCGGATTTTCCAGACCCACTTTGCTGGATGACTACGGATAAAGTTCTCATCGGATCTTGACCAACTACCCCGCATATGAAAGATGAGGAGTTCTTCTTTCTTTAAAGCCAAACACCAGCTCTGTACGACCTCTGAGTCGGACTTTATGACCAATTTCCTCTAGAAAACTTTAAGGGCGTTTTCCGGCTAAACTAAGGCTCTAATTGGAAAATTAACCGTATTTTGATGTCAGTCGAAAAATTAGATATTTTTTATTTTTCGGATTTTCCAGACCCACTTTGCTGGATCACTGCGGATAAAGTTCTCATCGGATCTTGACCAACTACCCCGCAAATGAAAGAAGATGAGTTCTTCTTTCTTTAAAGCCAAACACCAGCTCTGTACCATCTCTGAGTCGGACTTTATGACCAATTTCCTCTAGAAAACTTTAAGGCCGTTTTCCGGCTAAACTAAGGCTCTAATTGTAAAATTAACCGTATTTTGATGTTAGTCGAAAAATTAGATATTTTTTATTTTTCGGATTTTCCAGACCCACTTTGCTGGATGACTGCGGATAAAGTTCTCATCGGATCTTGACCAACTACCCCGCAAATGAAAGAAGATGAGTTCTTCTTTCTTTAAAGCCAAACACCAGCTCTGTACCATCTCTGAGTCGGACTTTATGACCAATTTCCTCTAGAAAACTTTAGGGGCGTTTTCCGGCTAAACTAAGGCTCTAATTGAAAAATTAACCGTATTTTGATGTCAGTCGAAAAATTAGATATTTTTTATTTTTCGGATTTTCCAGACCCACTTTGCTGGATCACTGCGGATAAAGTTCTCATCTTATCTTGACCAACTACCCCGCATATGAAAGAAGATGAGTTCTTCTTTCTTTAAAGCCAAACACCAGCTCTGTACGACCTCTGAGTCGGACTTTATGACCAATTTCCTCTAGAAAACTTTAAGGGCGTTTTCCGGCTCTAATTGATAAATTAACCGTATTTTGATGTCAGTCGAAAAATTTGATATTTTTTATTTTTCGGATTTTCCAGACCCACTTTGCTGGATGACTGCGGATAAAGTTCTCATCGGATCTTGACCAACTACCCCGCATATGAAAGATGAGGAGTTCTTCTTTCTTTAAAGCCAAACACCAGCTCTGTACGACCTCTGAGTCGGACTTTATGCCCAATTTCCTCTAGAAAACTTTAAGGGCTTATTCCGGCTAAACTAAGGCTCTAATTGAAAAATTAACCGTATTTTGATGTCAGTCGAAAAATTAGATATTTTTTATTTTTCGCATTTTCCAGACCCACTTTGCTGGATCACTGCGGATAAAGTTCTCATCGGATCTTGACCAACTACCCCGCATATGAAAGATGAGGAGTTCTTCTTTCTTTAAAGCCAAACACCAGCTCTGTACGACCTCTGAGTCGGACTTTATGCCCAATTTCCTCTAGAAAACTTTAAGGGCGTTTTCCGGCTAAACTAAGGCTCTAATTGAAAAATTAACCGTATTTTGATGTCAGTCGAAAAATTAGATATTATTTATTTTTCGAATTTTCCAAGATGAGTTCTTCTTCCTTTAAAGCCAAACACCAGCTCTGTACGACCTCTGAGTCGGACTTTATGACCAATTTCCTCTAGAAAACTTTAAGGGCGTTTTCCGGCTAAACTAAGGCTCTAATTGAAAAATTAACCGTATTTTGATGTCAGTCGAAAAATTAGATATTTTTCATTTTTCGGATTTTCCAGACCCACTTTGCTGGATGACTGCGGATAAAGTTCTCATCGGATCTTGACCAACTACCCCGCAAATGAAAGAAGATGAGTTCTTCTTTCTTTAAAGCCAAACACCAGCTCTGTACGACCTCTGAGTCGGACTTTATGACAAATTTCCTCTAGAAAACTTTAAGGGCGTTTTCCGGCTAAACTAAGGCTCTAATTGAAAAATTATCCGTATTTTGAGGCTTATTTATTGATGATGAGGAGTTCTTCTTTCTTTAAAGCCAAACACCAGCTCTGTACGACCTCTGAGTCGGACTTTATGACAAATTTCCTCTAGAAAACTTTAAGGGCGTTTTCCGGCTAAACTAAGGCTCTAATTGAAAAATTAACCGTATTTTGATGTCAGTCGAAAAATTAGATATTATTTATTTTTCGATTTTTCCAGACCCACTTTGCTGCGGATAAAGTTCTCATCGGATCTTGACCAACTACCCCGCAAATGAAAGAAGATGAGTTCTTCTTTCTTTAAAGCCAAACACCAGCTCTGTACGACCTCCGAGTCGGACTTTATGACAAATTTCCTCTAGAAAACTTTAAGGGCGTTTTCCGGCTAAACTAAGGCTCTTATTGATAAATTAACCGTATTTTGAGGCTTATTTATTGATGATGAGGAGTTCTTCTTTCTTTAAAGCCAAACACCAGCTCTGTACGACCTCTGAGTCGGACTTTATGCCAAATTTCCTCTAGAAAACTTTAAGGGCGTTTTCCGGCTAAACTAAGGCTCTAATTGAAAAATTAACCGTATTTTGATGTCAGTCGAAAAATTAGATATTATTTATTTTTCGATTTTTCCAGACTCACTTTGCTGGATCACTGCGGATAAAGTTCTCATCGGATCTTGACCAACTACCCCGCATATGAAAGATGAGGAGTACTTCTTTTTTTAAAGCCAAACACCAGCTCTGTACGACCTCTGAGTCGGACTTTATGACAAATTTCCTCTAGAAAACTTTAAGGGCGTTTTCCGGCTAAACTAAGGCTCTTATTGATAAATTAACCGTATTTTGATGTCAGTCGAAAAATTAGATATTTTTTATTTTTCGGATTTTCCAGACCCACTTTGCTGGATCACTGCGGATAAAGTTCTCATCGGATCTTGACCAACTACCCCGCAAATGAAAGAAGATGAGTTCTTCTTTCTTTAAAGCCAAACACCAGCTCTGTACCATCTCTGAGTCGGACTTTATGACCAATTTCATCTAGAAAACTTTAATGCCGTTTTCCGGCTAAACTAAGGCTCTAATTGTAAAATTAACCGTATTTTGATGTCAGTCGAAAAATTAGATATTTTTTATTTTTCGGATTTTCCAGACCCACTTTGCTGGATGACTGCGGATAAAGTTCTCATCGGATGTTGACCAACTACCCCGCAAATGAAAGAAGATGAGTTCTTCTTTCTTTAAAGCCAAACAACAGCTCTGTACGACCTCTGAGTCGGACTTTATGACCAATTTCCTCTAGAAAACTTTAAGGGCGTTTTCCGGCTAAACTAAGGCTCTAATTGAAAAATTAACCGTATTTTGATGTCAGTCGAAAAATTAGATATTTTTTTATTTTTCGGATTTTCCAGACCCACTTTGCTGGATGACTACGGATAAAGTTCTCATCGGATCTTGACCAACTACCCCGCAAATGAAAGAAGATGAGTTCTTCTTTCTTTAAAGCCAAACACCAGCTCTGTACGACCTCTGAGTCGGACTTTATGACCAATTTCCTCTAGAAAACTTTAAGGGCGTTTTCCGGCTAAACTAAGGCTCTAATTGATAAATTAACCGTATTTTGATGTCAGTCGAAAAATTAGATATTTTTTATTTTTCGATTTTTCCAGACCCACTTTGCTGGATCACTGCGGATAAAGTTCTCATCGGATCTTGACCAACTACCCCGCAAATGAAAGAAGATGAGTTCTTCTTTCTTTAAAGCCAAACACCAGCTCTGTACCATCTCTGAGTCGGACTTTATGACAAATTTCCTCTAGAAAACTTTAAGGGCGTTTTCCGGCTAAACTAAGGCTCTAATTGATAAATTAACCGTATTTTGATGTCAGTCGAAAAATTAGATATTATTTATTTTTCGATTTTTCCAGACCCACTTTGCTGCGGATAAAGTTCTCATCGGATCTTGACCAACTACCCCGCAAATGAAAGAAGATGAGTTCTTCTTTCTTTAAAGCCAAACACCAGCTCTGTACCATCTCTGAGTCGGACTTTATGACAAATTTCCTCTAGAAAACTTTAAGGGCGTTTTCCGGCTAAACTAAGGCTCTAATTGAAAAATTATCCGTATTTTGAGGCTTATTTATTGATGATGAGGAGTTCTTCTTTCTTTAAAGCCAAACACCAGCTCTGTACGACCTCTGAGTCGGACTTTATGACAAATTTCCTCTAGAAAACTTTAAGGGCGTTTTCCGGCTAAACTAAGGCTCTAATTGAAAAATTAACCGTATTTTGATGTCAGTCGAAAAATTAGATATTATTTATTTTTCGATTTTTCCAGACCCACTTTGCTGCGGATAAAGTTCTCATCGGATCTTGACCAACTACCCCGCAAATGAAAGAAGATGAGTTCTTCTTTCTTTAAAGCCAAACACCAGCTCTGTACGACCTCCGAGTCGGACTTTATGACAAATTTCCTCTAGAAAACTTTAAGGACGTTTTCCGGCTAAACTAAGGCTCTAATTGAAAAATTAACCGTATTTTGAGGCTTATTTATTGATGATGAGGAGTTCTTCTTTCTTTAAAGCCAAACACCAGCTCTGTACGACCTCTGAGTCGGACTTTATGACAAATTTCCTCTAGAAAACTTTAAGGGCGTTTTCCGGCTAAACTAAGGCTCTAATTGAAAAATTAACCGTATTTTGATGTCAGTCGAAAAATTAGATATTATTTATTTTTCGATTTTTCCAGACCCACTTTGCTGGATCACTGCGGATAAAGTTCTCATCGGATCTTGACCAACTACCCCGCATATGAAAGATGAGGAGTACTTCTTTTTTTAAAGCCAAACACCAGCTCTGTACGACCTCTGAGTCGGACTTTATGACCAATTTCATCTAGAAAACTTTAAGGGCGTTTTCCGGCTAAACTAAGGCTCTAATTGAAAAATTAACCGTATTTTGATGTCAGTCGAAAAATTAGATATTATTTATTTTTCGATTTTTCCAGACCCACTTTGCTGGATCACTGCGGATAAAGTTCTCATCGGATCTTGACCAACTACCCCGCATATGAAAGATGAGGAGTACTTCTTTTTTTAAAGCCAAACACCAGCTCTGTACGACCTCTGAGTCGGACTTTATGACAAATTTCCTCTAGAAAACTTTAAGGGCGTTTTCCGGCTAAACTAAGGCTCTAATTGAAAAATTAACCGTATTTTGATGTCAGTCGAAAAATTAGATATTTTTTATTTTTCGGATTTTCCAGACCCACTTTGCTGGATCACTGCGGATAAAGTTCCGGATAAATTAACCGTATTTTGATGTCAGTCGAAAAATTAGATATTATTTATTTTTCGATTTTTCCAGACCCACTTTGCTGCGGATAAAGTTCTCATCGGATCTTGACCAACTACCCCGCAAATGAAAGAAGATGAGTTCTTCTTTCTTTAAAGCCAAACACCAGCTCTGTACCATCTCTGAGTCGGACTTTATGACAAATTTCCTCTAGAAAACTTTAAGGGCGTTTTCCGGCTAAACTAAGGCTCTAATTGAAAAATTATCCGTATTTTGAGGCTTATTTATTGATGATGAGGAGTTCTTCTTTCTTTAAAGCCAAACACCAGCTCTGTACGACCTCTGAGTCGGACTTTATGACAAATTTCCTCTAGAAAACTTTAAGGGCGTTTTCCGGCTAAACTAAGGCTCTAATTGAAAAATTAACCGTATTTTGATGTCAGTCGAAAAATTAGATATTATTTATTTTTCGATTTTTCCAGACCCACTTTGCTGCGGATAAAGTTCTCATCGGATCTTGACCAACTACCCCGCAAATGAAAGAAGATGAGTTCTTCTTTCTTTAAAGCCAAACACCAGCTCTGTACGACCTCCGAGTCGGACTTTATGACAAATTTCCTCTAGAAAACTTTAAGGACGTTTTCCGGCTAAACTAAGGCTCTAATTGAAAAATTAACCGTATTTTGAGGCTTATTTATTGATGATGAGGAGTTCTTCTTTCTTTAAAGCCAAACACCAGCTCTGTACGACCTCTGAGTCGGACTTTATGACAAATTTCCTCTAGAAAACTTTAAGGGCGTTTTCCGGCTAAACTAAGGCTCTAATTGAAAAATTAACCGTATTTTGATGTCAGTCGAAAAATTAGATATTATTTATTTTTCGATTTTTCCAGACCCACTTTGCTGGATCACTGCGGATAAAGTTCTCATCGGATCTTGACCAACTACCCCGCATATGAAAGATGAGGAGTACTTCTTTTTTTAAAGCCAAACACCAGCTCTGTACGACCTCTGAGTCGGACTTTATGACCAATTTCATCTAGAAAACTTTAAGGGCGTTTTCCGGCTAAACTAAGGCTCTAATTGAAAAATTAACCGTATTTTGATGTCAGTCGAAAAATTAGATATTATTTATTTTTCGATTTTTCCAGACCCACTTTGCTGGATCACTGCGGATAAAGTTCTCATCGGATCTTGACCAACTACCCCGCATATGAAAGATGAGGAGTACTTCTTTTTTTAAAGCCAAACACCAGCTCTGTACGACCTCTGAGTCGGACTTTATGACAAATTTCCTCTAGAAAACTTTAAGGGCGTTTTCCGGCTAAACTAAGGCTCTAATTGAAAAATTAACCGTATTTTGATGTCAGTCGAAAAATTAGATATTTTTTATTTTTCGGATTTTCCAGACCCACTTTGCTGGATCACTGCGGATAAAGTTCTCATCGGATCTTGACCAACTACCCCGCAAATGAAAGAAGATGAGTTCTTCTTTCTTTAAAGCCAAACACCAGCTCTGTACCATCTCTGAGTCGGACTTTATGACCAATTTCATCTAGAAAACTTTAATGCCGTTTTCCGGCTAAACTAAGGCTCTAATTGTAAAATTAACCGTATTTTGATGTCAGTCGAAAAATTAGATATTTTTTATTTTTCGGATTTTCCAGACCCACTTTGCTGGATGACTGCGGATAAAGTTCTCATCGGATGTTGACCAACTACCCCGCAAATGAAAGAAGATGAGTTCTTCTTTCTTTAAAGCCAAACAACAGCTCTGTACGACCTCTGAGTCGGACTTTATGACCAATTTCCTCTAGAAAACTTTAAGGGCGTTTTCCGGCTAAACTAAGGCTCTAATTGAAAAATTAACCGTATTTTGATGTCAGTCGAAAAATTAGATATTTTTTATTTTTCGGATTTTCCAGACACACTTTGCTGGATCACTGCGGATAAAGTTCTCATCGGATCTTGACCAACTACCCCGCAAATGAAAGAAGATGAGTTCTTCTTTCTTTAAAGCCAAACACCAGCTCTGTACGACCTCCGAGTCGGACTTTATGACAAATTTCCTCTAGAAAACTTTAAGGGCGTTTTCCGGCTAAACTAAGGCTCTAATTGAAAAATTAACCGTATTTTGATGTCAGTCGAAAAATTAGATATTTTTTTATTTTTCGGATTTTCCAGACCCACTTTGCTGGATGACTACGGATAAAGTTCTCATCGGATCTTGACCAACTACCCCGCAAATGAAAGAAGATGAGTTCTTCTTTCTTTAAAGCCAAACACCAGCTCTGTACGACCTCTGAGTCGGACTTTATGACCAATTTCCTCTAGAAAACTTTAAGGGCGTTTTCCGGCTAAACTAAGGCTCTAATTGATAAATTAACCGTATTTTGATGTCAGTCGAAAAATTAGATATTTTTTATTTTTCGGATTTTCCAGACCCACTTTGCTGGATGACTGCGGATAAAGTTCTCATCGGATCTTGACCAACTACCCCGCAAATGAAAGAAGATGAGTTCTTCTTTCTTTAAAGCCAAACACCAGCTCTGTACCATCTCTGAGTCGGACTTTATGACAAATTTCCTCTAGAAAACTTTAAGGGCGTTTTCCGGCTAAACTAAGGCTCTAATTGATAAATTAACCGTATTTTGATGTCAGTCGAAAAATTAGATATTATTTATTTTTCGATTTTTCCAGACCCACTTTGCTGCGGATAAAGTTCTCATCGGATCTTGACCAACTACCCCGCAAATGAAAGAAGATGAGTTCTTCTTTCTTTAAAGCCAAACACCAGCTCTGTACGACCTCTGAGTCGGACTTTATGACAAATTTCCTCTAGAAAACTTTAAGGGCGTTTTCCGGCTAAACTAAGGCTCTAATTGAAAAATTAACCGTATTTTGATGTCAGTCGAAAAATTAGATATTTTTTATTTTTCGGATTTTCCAGACACACTTTGCTGGATCACTGCGGATAAAGTTCTCATCGGATCTTGACCAACTACCCCGCAAATGAAAGAAGATGAGTTCTTCTTTCTTTAAAGCCAAACACCAGCTCTGTACGACCTCCGAGTCGGACTTTATGACAAATTTCCTCTAGAAAACTTTAAGGGCGTTTTCCGGCTAAACTAAGGCTCTAATTGAAAAATTAACCGTATTTTGATGTCAGTCGAAAAATTAGATATTTTTTTATTTTTCGGATTTTCCAGACCCACTTTGCTGGATGACTACGGATAAAGTTCTCATCGGATCTTGACCAACTACCCCGCAAATGAAAGAAGATGAGTTCTTCTTTCTTTAAAGCCAAACACCAGCTCTGTACGACCTCTGAGTCGGACTTTATGACCAATTTCCTCTAGAAAACTTTAAGGGCGTTTTCCGGCTAAACTAAGGCTCTAATTGATAAATTAACCGTATTTTGATGTCAGTCGAAAAATTAGATATTTTTTATTTTTCGGATTTTCCAGACCCACTTTGCTGGATGACTGCGGATAAAGTTCTCATCGGATCTTGACCAACTACCCCGCAAATGAAAGAAGATGAGTTCTTCTTTCTTTAAAGCCAAACACCAGCTCTGTACGACCTCTGAGTCGGACTTTATGACCAATTTCCTCTAGAAAACTTTAAGGGCGTTTTCCGGCTAAACTAAGGCTCTAATTGATAAATTAACCGTATTTTGATGTCAGTCGAAAAATTAGATATTATTTATTTTTCGATTTTCCAGACCCACTTTGCTGCGGATAAAGTTCTCATCGGATCTTGACCAACTACCCCGCAAATGAAAGAAGATGAGTTCTTCTTTCTTTAAAGCCAAACACCAGCTCTGTACGACCTCTGAGTCGGACTTTATGACAAATTTCCTCTAGAAAACTTTAAGGGCGTTTTCCGGCTAAACTAAGGCTCTAATTGAAAAATTAACCGTATTTTGATGTCAGTCGAAAAATTAGATAGTATTTATTTTTCGATTTTTCCAGACCCACTTTGCTGGATCACTGCGGATAAAGTTCTCATCGGATCTTGACCAACTACCCCGCATATGAAAGATGAGGAGTTCTTCTTTCTTTAAAGCCAAACACCAGCTCTGTACGACCTCCGAGTCGGACTTTATGACAAATTTCCTCTAGAAAACTTTAAGGGCGTTTTCCGGCTAAACTAAGGCTCTAATTGAAAAATTAACCGTATTTTGATGTCAGTCGAAAAATTAGATATTTTTTTATTTTTCGGATTTTCCAGACCCACTTTGCTGGATGACTACGGATAAAGTTCTCATCGGATCTTGACCAACTACCCCGCAAATGAAAGAAGATGAGTTCTTCTTTCTTTAAAGCCAAACACCAGCTCTGTACGACCTCTGAGTCGGACTTTATGACCAATTTCCTCTAGAAAACTTTAAGGGCGTTTTCCGGCTAAACTAAGGCTCTAATTGATAAATTAACCGTATTTTGATGTCAGTCGAAAAATTAGATATTTTTTATTTTTCGGATTTTCCAGACCCACTTTGCTGGATGACTGCGGATAAAGTTCTCATCGGATCTTGACCAACTACCCCGCAAATGAAAGAAGATGAGTTCTTCTTTCTTTAAAGCCAAACACCAGCTCTGTACCATCTCTGAGTCGGACTTTATGACAAATTTCCTCTAGAAAACTTTAAAGGCGTTTTCCGGCTAAACTAAGGCTCTAATTGATAAATTAACCGTATTTTGATGTCAGTCGAAAAATTAGATATTTTTTATTTTTCGGATTTTCCAGACCCACTTTGCTGGATCACTGCGGATAAAGTTCTCATCTTATCTTGACCAACTACCCCGCATATGAAAGAATGAGGAGTTCTTCTTTCTTTAAAGCCAAACACCAGCTCTGTACGACCTCTGAGTCGGACTTTATGACAAATTTCCTCTAGAAAACTTTAAGGGCGTTTTCCGGCTAAACTAAGGCTCTAATTGAAAAATTAACCGTATTTTGATGTCAGTCGAAAAATTAGATAGTATTTATTTTTCGATTTTTCCAGACCCACTTTGCTGGATCACTGCGGATAAAGTTCTCATCGGATCTTGACCAACTACCCCGCAAATGAAAGAAGATGAGTTCTTCTTTCTTTAAAGCCAAACACCAGCTCTGTACCATCTCTGAGTCGGACTTTATGACAAATTTCCTCTAGAAAACTTTAAAGGCGTTTTCCGGCTAAACTAAGGCTCTAATTGATAAATTAACCGTATTTTGATGTCAGTCGAAAAATTAGATATTTTTTATTTTTCGGATTTTCCAGACCCACTTTGCTGGATCACTGCGGATAAAGTTCTCATCTTATCTTGACCAACTACCCCGCATATGAAAGATGAGGAGTTCTTCTTTCTTTAAAGCCAAACACCAGCTCTGTACGACCTCTGAGTCGGACTTTATGACAAATTTCCTCTAGAAAACTTTAAGGGCGTTTTCCGGCTAAACTAAGGCTCTAATTGATAAATTAACCGTATTTTGATGTCAGTCGAAAAATTAGATATTTTTTATTTTTCGGATTTTCCAGACCCACTTTGCTGGATCACTGCGGATAAAGTTCTCATCGGATCTTGACCAACTACCCCGCAAATGAAAGAAGATGAGTTCTTCTTTCTTTAAAGCCAAACACCAGCTCTGTACGACCTCTGAGTCGGACTTTATGACAAATTTCCTCTAGAAAACTTTAAGGGCGTTTTCCGGCTAAACTAAGGCTCTAATTGATAAATTAACCGTATTTTGATGTCAGTCGAAAAATTAGATATTTTTTATTTTTCGGATTTTCCAGACCCACTTTGCTGGATGACTGCGGATAAAGTTCTCATCGGATGTTGACCAACTACCCCGCAAATGAAAGAAGATGAGTTCTTCTTTCTTTAAAGCCAAACACCAGCTCTGTACGACCTCTGAGTCGGACTTTATGACCAATTTCCTCTAGAAAACTTTAAGGGCGTTTTCCGGCTAAACTAAGGCTCTAATTGGAAAATTAACCGTATTTTGATGTCAGTCGAAAAATTAGATATTTTTTATTTTTCGGATTTTCCAGACACACTTTGCTGGATCACTGCGGATAAAGTTCTCATCGGATGTTGACCAAGTACCCCGCAAATGAAAGAAGATGAGTTCTTCTTTCTTTAAAGCCAAACACCAGCTCTGTACGACCTCTGAGTCGGACTTTATGACCAATTTCCTCTAGAAAACTTTAAGGGCGTTTTCCGGCTAAACTAAGGCTCTAATTGGAAAATTAACCGTATTTTGATGTCAGTCGAAAAATTAGATATTTTTTATTTTTCGGATTTTCCAGACACACTTTGCTGCGGATAAAGTTCTCATCGGATCTTGACCAACTACCCCGCAAATGAAAGAAGATGAGTTCTTCTTTCTTTAAAGCCAAACACCAGCTCTGTACGACCTCTGAGTCGGACTTTATGACAAATTTCCTCTAGAAAACTTTAAGGGCGTTTTCCGGCTAAACTAAGGCTCTAATTGATAAATTAACCGTATTTTGATGTCAGTCGAAAAATTAGATATTTTTTATTTTTCGCATTTTCCAGACCCACTTTGCTGGATCACTGCGGATAAAGTTCTCATCGGATCTTGACCAACTACCCCGCAAATGAAAGAAGATGAGTTCTTCTTTCTTTAAAGCCAAACATCAGCTCTGTACGACCTCTGAGTCGGACTTTATGACCAATTTCCTCTAGAAAACTTTAAGGGCGTTTTCCGGCTAAACTAAGGCTCTAATTGGAAAATTAACCGTATTTTGATGTCAGTCGAAAAATTAAATATTTTTTATTTTTCGGATTTTCCAGACCCACTTTGCTGGATCACTGCGGATAAAGTTCTCATCGGATCTTGACCAACTACCCCGCAAATGAATGAAGATGAGTTCTTCTTTCTTTAAAGCCAAACACCAGCTCTGTACGTCCTCTGAGTCGGACTTTATGACCAATTTCCTCTAGAAAACTTTAAGGGCGTTTTCCGGCTAAACTAAGGCTCTAATTGAAAAATTAACCGTATTTTGATGTCAGTCGAAAAATTAGATATTTTTTATTTTTCGGATTTTCCAGACCCACTTTGCTGGATCACTGCGGATAAAGTTCTCATCGGATTATTCGAAAAAGTTGATATTTTTTTATTATTTTTATATAGCAAAGCGTTTCTGTTTCTGTTCGAACATTTAGAAAATTACCAACCTAGTCTATTTCAAGTGTTACATTATTCAAAAAAACATCCGCGTTTCTAAACTAATCACCTATTATAAATGTACAGTTTGGACAAAGGCTGTCTTTAGGCGCTAGTTCAAAAGTGCGTGACACGCATTTAAAATATCTTGGGATACAACCTCTTAAGAAACAAAAAAATAAAAAATCAAAATAAATATTTTGTATTTTCTTTTGCTCTGTAATGCAAATTTCTAAAGGTTTATTTGAAATTTGATTTATATTTCAAGCTCAACAACGGCATCCTTCATTGAATGGTAAAGTGACACCCTGAGTAGATAAAAGGTTTTAACTATAGCTACAAAGTAGGCGTGGTAAACACGTCAATTTCTCTTAAACTTAAGTGGTTCGACAAAAGAAATCGTTTGCATCGAATATGAGATTAACATCTGGAAAGATACTTTAAACTGGTCCCATCGGCAGACAACCTTAAACTTCACATAACATTCTTCAATGAGTTCGACCATGAAATGCTCTTGAACTTGTTATGAGTTATTTAACACCCCTGGACCGACCAGACCTACAATATGTTATTATTGTTAATGATAAATTGTTAAATGGAAAACATTTTTTTAAAGTGTTTATGATTAGGTTGTAAAGTAATCATGGATTATATACTGTCTCACATAAGTTGTGAGTAATTGCTAGCTTTGAACTTTCCTCCTTTGAATATCGCATATCCTTCAATAACTCATGAATGTTCAAATATGAAGTACCTTTTTATACGAATTTCACTTAATGCGTTAAGGAAGTGATAGGACTTAACTGAATAGGATTTAGATGATTTAGATGGCGGAATTCAATAAAATGTATAAAGATTTGAGTTTCATTTATTCCAAAACACATAAACATAGAATCATACATTACAAAAATAGATATGCTTAAGCATATCGAGCGATATATATCTTTAATAAACGTACAGGAGTAAAGGAAGTATCAAAATAAGTATTGCATAACTAAAACTAAGATAATTTGAAGTCATAATCCCACACTTCTGGGATAGTCCAAAGAAAACTATTTTCGTAAAACAATGCTATCATGCGGCATATTAAATGTGGGATATCCCGCAGACTTGGAAGCCTATTATCATTCAGGATTCCGATGGCTTTGACAATCAAAGGTTTCACATTTAGAAACTTTTTATTGGCCAGCAATGTAGTCATTTCCTGAAGCGCACTTGCGAACTCTTGATTAGGCTGAGGAGTTGAGGAGCTAGGAAGAAAAAATAATTCGTAGAATTTTACTCTATTTGTATTAAATAAAGATATCAAGAGAGAATGAACTTACCTTTCATCAGGGAACAGCGAAAATATAATACATGACAAGCAGCGCGTTAACACCTTGCGACTTCGATGAGAGAAAATATAAAAATTTTGTATTTAATAATATTACCACAACTTACTGATTTGTGATTCCGTCCCGTTTAAGGCCAATCGCTCCCAGTAATCCTTCACCCCAACTCTCTGGCTTTGTGGATAAAATGTGCAAGTTGCGCGCCAGCATGAGTAGTGGTTTCTTTGCATGCTCCGATTTTGAAAGAATCTTGCAACCGCGTGATATAATGACTCCCCATACACAAGCCAATCGTGGCTCGGTTATTTCGCTAAAATAAAATAAATGTACACTGTTCAATGTAGGAAAATTTCAATGTAAGCACCTAGTCTTCAAGCTCTCCACAAGTTGATTTAAGTCCTGCAAAAATGTTATTTGCTCGCCCATATTCTCCATTCGCTCCATTCGGTACAAAATGAAAATGTGCAACGTAAAGAAATATGGTCCTTGAATAATGGGCATCAGTTGGAATTTGTCCAATGACATTTTCAAAATTTGCAGTAATGAAACCCAACTAGGATTGTGCCACTCCTTGGTTTCCTCTGAAAAGTCATGTTAGTTAGTTTACCTACATAATAGTTTCACATAGTATTCAATAACAACCTGATACTTTGAAATAATGTGCGATTGTAGCTTCAAGCAAAGCATAGATCCCATTTATGAAACCCTTCATATGGCCAATGGCATCTAATGTGGCGCATGCTAGTAGATTTCCCACTGAGCAGTGTGCCTGCCAATGTATCATTGAGTCGATGTGTAAGCTTTGGTAGAGAGATAGCGAATAGTTAAAACATCAATTGCATATGCATATAATTATATATGAAATCTTAGGAATAGGTATTACTTTGAGGTTTCTTCACTCTGCGTTTGCATGGGTGTTATAATTTCAATCATAAAGTTGAGCGCTTCCCGCCGTTGTAGCTCAAGGGGTTTATTTATTGCCATCGATTTGATGCTTCTATTGAGTGTGTTTAAAAGTTCATCAAAAGCAGCATTGAAAGCACTCAATCCCTCTTTTGTAGCCAACAATTTTTGGTTTTTCGCTGCGCACAAACGTAACAATCGCACATATGAACGTGTGTAGAGAATCCGTTTGGCGGTATCATGCTTTATTGGAATGGCTTGTGAACGCTCTGGCATTAATCCAGAAGCTAAACGTAACAAACTGAAAGAAAGTTGTTAATCGATTACAATACTGGATGCATTGCGAACTCACTCCAGAACAGCACGATCTGCGTAATTTGATTCGGTCGGTAGTTTCAGGGTAATCGAAGGCTCCACCGAACTGACGAACCATTTGAAGAGATTCTCCAACTCGGTGTATTCTACCATGTACCAAGGATAGTTAATGGCATCCTCCAGAATTTTACTTGTATTCGTATGGATGTGAATATTTGGTTCGAAGGCAATTTTTATGAAAATTGCAAATAGACGAGATACCACATATGACTGTACGTTGGGGGGCCACGATGGTAGGTTTTCCGTTATCCAAATGTTCCAATTGATCCGAATGAATATGTGACCCAACATTGCATGTGATTCAGGAATGAACTGAAAGGAAAGAGTGTATAATGTAGTTTCTTATAAACTATCAACAACTCATATATATAGTACAAGATACGTACACTTTGTAAACTTTCGTAAACATATCAATATAGTTCGGTTGGGGCTTAAACAATTCCCACGGTAGTTGAGCAATGCCATCGTGTATTGGGGATTGTATAAAAGATTCCATGTTGGGAACGGCAAAATGATGAACATACCATCCGAATGTGTGATTCAGGATTTTGTGTGATACTGGAATACAAGTTTCATAAACATCAGGATATTTCAAATACTCTCTGTCTTTACCAGGTAAATTCTCCAGGATGAATATCACTGTGTTGATGAATGGCTGGATCATTATTTTACTGGTATGTGCATGTGATTCACTCCAAGGAAGCAACATTTTCCCATTCTCTGTCAATTGGCGAATCCAATTAGCTGCTGGCTGCTGAATGTTCTGCTCTGTGTAGGTGATCAGCCAGGGGGCGTACATGTCCACAATACTGCCAAATATCACATCGCTTACTAATAATACAAACTAGTTATTACATTGTTCAAATAACAATAATAACAATTTCGGTAGAACCAACTTTGATCGGCCAACAGTTCCTGATACGTGCAAATCGCAGTGACAGCAACCACATGTCCGAAACATGAAAACCACATAGACAGTGGTACACAGTAATCCTTGTGTTTGGGGTAAAGTCCATGAAGGCCATGATTGAGCCGCTCCTTTTGGAAATGACGAGCGAAGAGCATAACCGTATCGGTAGCCTAAAATTATATTTTGAAATTAGTATTTCACGTATTTTTGGTCAGGCATTGTAATATGACAACAAACCGCTTTTAAATTAAATATCTTCTGTCTACGTGCAAAATCTGCGGATATATCCCTAACTTGATCCGCAGTATGTTTTACAGTTAAGATTTCGCAGTTGATTTGCCCAAGAAGTGAATTCAACAAGTCCAATAAAACCTCCGGCATTAGTTTTTGATCGGAGATACGGTCAAGGACCATTTGCATCACTTCACCATAATGCTGAGGGAAATCATATTCGAATATAGATATTAAATGACGACGAAATAGATCCTGTAACAGGCTGGAATGTGGTTGGGACCAGCACTCTAGGCCACGCAACACAAGTTTCAGCAACTCATTAATGTCAAACAATTTCGGATGAAACGTCTCGAGCCATGTGACCATATCAAACTAAAATTATCATCATTATAGTAACTTAATTACCCAAAACGTAAAAATATAAAAAGATTACCTTAGATAAGAGTACAAACAAAATTTTTGTATCACAGCGTTTGAGATAGGAATCTATCAAAAATGTATACATACTAAGGAAGTATTTTGGTTGGGTCCGATATGGCACAAAAACTCCAGCCAATTCTTTCGATAAGTCCGGACGTTTGAATGTGAGCTCTAATATGCAGAGTCCCTCTTTTTCTTGGTTCTCTTGTATGAAAACCTACGATTATGAAAGTTAGCATGAGTTTTAAATGTTCATGTTGAGTTTTATTAAATAACTTACTCCCAATTCGCCGAGAATCTGTGAGCAGAAATAATTCGTTGCCGGGAATTTCATCATAATTTCAGACATACATTTTATTATATGGTAGAAGAAGTTAATGCCGGTCGATGATATTAGATCGGACTTGTTTGGATTGGATAATTGTAATTCTGTTAAAACCCTATATAATAATATAATTATAGTATAAAATGAGAAATTATGTGGTGTTATAACTCACTTTACTATCCCATGTATCACATCTATGCACTGTGCAAAATCTTCCACATTTAATTTAAGCATTTCATCGATTATTTGGTTGTATCTCTCACGGTACGATTCTAGTTTCCTATCGACATTGTCGTCCTTTCGAATTGCTTTAACCACCGTTTCTATTCGCGCTGGATTTGAGCACTTGCGGTTAAATAACAATGTTGTGCAACTCTTGGTTTTGATTTCCTTGACAGGTACCATTTTATAAAGATCCACAACAGTATCCAAATAATTTCGACTTAAAGAATTTAACTCACATGTTTTCAAGTGAATATTCCTGGAAAATATAAATTTACGCGATTTTATTGAGTGACCACGTTTTGTGGTGAAAATACTTACGTTGCTGTGGTACTTAGTGTTTTCATTTTAGTTTTTAGGAAAGGTAAGGTCGATTTCAGTATTTCCTTTCGTTCTCTAGTTTCGGGTTTCACATACTTCGGTGCGTCTAGTTTTTTATCATAGGAGCACAAATGGACTTTAATTCTCTCTATGGGTGTTTTCTTCGGCTTCGGCTGAAGTGGACTACGTATTGGTTTTGAGGTCTTCACTCGATAACATTTGCGTGCCCATTGGTCGCTTTGGTGAGTCTGTGACTTCCGCACCGATGGTAAGTAAATGAACTCCGTCCAGTTCGACTAAAATGAAGGGTACAAGAGTAACGGGGCATTTATTCAGTTTTAATACTATAACTTACTGTATTTCCATGCAAAATTTCGCCCAACTTTTCCCTATTGTATTGAGGTGGTAGATTCTGCTGATCCATGGAGACCTTATTAATTGATGTTTCCTCCAGCCAGAGGGTAAATGTTTTTGCTATTTTTGAGCAATTGCGGTAGAAATAACTCAGGGCATCGTCATTAGCGAATTTCGTTGCCATATTAGAGTAGAAGGTATCAGCCGACTTTAAATTGGCTTTTATTTTTTTCATTAGTGGAACATTGTGTTCATAAAATTTATCCGAAACCCCGAATGTCTCTTGTATACTGTAATCATTTGCGGATAAGATGGGAAGGGAATCTATAAAATGTAACTCACCTCTCTTGGTCATAATGCAGCGGAACTCGAGATAGGAAGAGCTCAAAGAATTTTTGGTTTATAATTGGAAACAAAGGATGGCTAACTTCCATGGTGGCCACTAAATTTGCGTATTTGTAAATCACAAGCATTTGAGACGAAAACGATGGTATCTTCATAACATTAGTTGTTTTCTAAAAGTACAGGCCGATAAATGAATTTCTATTGTATATTGTAATATAAGCATCATTACCTTAAGCGCAGCTTCCAAGTTGGTTTTGCTGTTTGCAGCCGAAAGTTGTCGAAGGAATTCGGGCCATAAGTGCTCGTCATGTTTTTTGTACTCAATTTCCAATAAAACTAACGCCAGCCAAACTTGCGAAGGAGAAAGCGTCGGCAAGCGAGTCTGATTAGAGCCAAAGAAGTTTTTCAATGTTGATGTCTTATTGGGCCCCTTCCATTCATCGAAATCCTGGAATGATAACCATGATAATTTGATTCGTGATGGATGATTTATTGTTTATATCAAAATTACCTTGTAGTAATAGCGGAAGAACTCTACGGCTTGTAGGCGAGCATCTGGAAATTGATATGCTACGCGCAAGATCTTATCCAAGAGATAAACCACACTGGTGTTTTGCCAATTCGGAAGACTTGTCAAGCAATTCATCCAGATATTTATCAAATTCAAAGGAGTAACTAGACCATAGCTGTAAAAAAGTGCGTTAACTTTGTGTTTGTGCATCGTTTCATTCTTACTCTGTGTAATTTGTAATCTGATGGTGAATCATATTATCAAAAAGCTCCAACACTGGGCCAATTGAATTGGAATAAATCATGTCTTTGGCCATTTTTAAATATGTTTTGTCCGCGTTGAGGAGATTGTTAAGAACCGCATGAAAGCTGAATGAAATAAATGTTAAGGGTTAACGGTTTTAAGAGAGTACTTGTTTATTAAGCACCTTTCACAATTCGCCAGAGTCTCCGGAGTCTCCAAAAACAAAGGCACAATTAACTCTATGCAACGTATCACAACCCAATGCCTGTGATCATTGAGCAGAAGATTCATTTGCTCAAAGCCTTTTTGACAAATCAACGGTATGGAGTGTCCCCACAAGCTCACTAAGATAGAACAATACATAGCCAAGGGGCGTTTTTCCGTTACTCCCTGGAATAAAACATCAATACGATCCAAGTCGGGTATGAACATTAGTGGCTCTGTTGGATTCCTGAGGGTTTTTCTAATTGAATCGGCATTTTGGTCCATCAGGTGCAGTCGTAAAACAGACACCATGCTCCAGCACCAGAATGTGAATTCTTCCTTTGTCGATTGTGAGAAGTCGATAAGACTGGAAACTTGCCGAACGCTCTCCGATATACTAGATGCGCCGATCAATTCGGGCGCATGCTTATTCAGGGCTTCCGTAACAAGGCACGCCATGCGCACGTGTATATTATGTGGCAGGAAGAGGCGTCCGTCACAGTCGAAGCCCCAATTTAAATGGCTTATGACAATTCGGGCTAACATGTTTTCTGCACTTTTAAAGTCGAAATGCAAAAGCCAATTAGAGAGAATCTCGAAGCTATTCATGCTTGGTTTCCAATTCTCCAAAGGCAGCGATTTGAACAAATATGCGGAATTTTCGATCTCATTAAAACGTATTTTCAGTTGCAGCAACAAACTCGACATCAGATCCTCGTAACTGAGCGCCAAATTAGTCAACATATCGCGCGCAGCTTTGTAGCAAACATCGACTGTGGGGTTGTTTATAAAACCAATCTAAGGAAAGGCAAGAATAAATATTTTCGTGCAAAGAAATTATATTTACTGACAGTGAAAATGTGCAAACATATCGCTTCAATCAGATCCCAGTCTTTGACTCTATCTCGCTCGTTGGCCATTTCGAAAAAGGCTTGTAACAAATAGTACAAGTCTTCCGGCGAGGAATCTGCATTCGCCACATTGAACTTCGTCCAGAAGTCGGTCGCATTAGAGCGTTCGAAGTAATCTAGTTGGAAATACACAATGATTACTGTAGACAAAATATTAAATTAAGGTACCATCATGAGGTATTGGGAATTCAGTTGGAAATCCGACATTTAAAAAGTAGTAAATCTGCCACACAGTAGAGGAATCCATTGACGAAAACGGCAGAGAGGAGAAATATTGCCATGTGCCCAAGTTGCGAGATCGATAAATATAACTGCATGCCTTTATTAACAGTGAATTCAGTTCAACGGCAATGCGTTCGCATATAAATGGATCCTTTGATAAGTTATTACGTCTACAACAACAACAACAACAACAATGCAAAGAAGATCA
Organism: Coelopa frigida; assembly: GCA_017309665.1. NCBI lineage: Eukaryota > Metazoa > Arthropoda > Insecta > Diptera > Coelopidae > Coelopa > Coelopa frigida. The sequence goes on from CM029561.1 coordinate 23,903,581, forward strand.
TACATAAAGGTTACAGAAACTCACATAAACAACTCGTGATAGTCCGAAATATACTGCAGTGTGTGGCGTATCAGACGTCCCAGGCGTTTTGCCAGTTGTTTGTAGCGATCTGTGTTATAAGTCAACATACCTTCGCCGAAGATCTCAATCAATTTGGAAAAGAATGCGGTTACGCGCAACATTTGACTCGCTGATATTAAGTCAGCCTCGAGAATATAATCATTCAAGAACGTCTCGATACCAAGTGCAGAACTATAAATTATATACGATTAATAAAGCTCACGGAAGGCAACATGAAAATAGCTCACGTGAATAGCTTTTCAAAAGGTATCTGATTTAGAAGAGCAATTAGGTCGCTTTCCTTCAATCCCACGCAATCGCCGTTCGACGTGTGACTATCCTCGCCATCGGAGTCAACCAAAATCCAGCGTTCCTCCTTGACGGGGTCCGAAATTTCCTTTTGAGACTTTGTTCAGTCAAAGAGTATACGTATTTTCTAAGATATTCATAACGATAAAAATTATATCAATCACTAACCTGCGTAAACGCCTTCAGGTACTCATTGCGTTTCTTGATGGGTAGCAACAAAATTTGTAACACTGCAACGCAATGATTGATCTCTGGTGAGCCTAGTTGAAATGGCAGTTCGCTTGGCCTCGACCCAGAAGGTGAGCTCGCATGGTTTCTTTCGCATGGAACTTGGAGAAAAGAAGTTGCCCAGTTCCCAATACCACTAGGACAGCGGAGGATATTGAATAGTAGGAACCAGTGATCCTCCTTGGTGGCTAAAAGAAGATGCAGGGACACGAGGCGGTTGAGCCATTGTTGCAATTCACTATGGAATTTCTACAGGATCGAAAATACAGACTATAGCATTTCTTAATACGAAGTAGTTTTGAACTCACTTTACTGGGGCTAGGTTTTCGGATGAAACTGAAAAGAATCGAAATCGCCCTCCGTAAATGGGCCACACATTGCAGGGTATCTGAGTCGAGGCTTTGGGAAAGAGAAATTTGTGCAGTTGTTGCTAAGGAACTGATCCGAGGATAAGTGATGATTTCGCTGATAATTTGATCGATCTATGTGATGGAGCATATTAGTCTGAATGTGTTGGAAAATGCTGATAAGAATTTACCTTTACTTGGGCTATCTGAGCCGATATGAGGTTTGTAATGTAGGTGTTGCACACCAAGTCGAAGAGATGAGTAGTGGCTGCCGTTGCTGCCTCAAGGTTTTTGCCATCCACTTGTGCAACACTAAAATATGTGATAAGTGAAATACAAACATTATTGCAAAACAAAAATCACTAAGTCGGGTTCCATCAATGTCACATTGATTGATAAAATTCCACCAACGTTGCTTATCTATACGAATGTTATTTATCGGGTTTATTATGAACTTACTTGTATTTTACTGATTCCTTTACCACAACATTATCGGCGCAAGTGCCAGAGAACGTTCTTTCTTCAGGAACCTCCTGCCAGATTTTACCTTGGGCATCCAAGGTCTCCTTGCGGCTCTTTTTCACATCGTGATGGTTCATTGTCAACTTGCTCTGTAAGTTGTAGTACTCTAAGAGCGCCACATACAGTGGATCATTTTCATATGTGTCCAGGAGAGAGTTCATCAGAAACTCTAACTCGAACTGTTTGACAAGATCGAGGTCCGTACAAAAATATATCTCTCTCAATTGCTGTTCGGTGAAAGGCTTCAGTTGGTTGTTGGTCAACAAAAACTGAGGCGTCCTGACTTTCGGTGTCTGATACACCACTTTCGTTTTGGATTCCACATGTTGAATTGCCGATAAGTTGGGATAGTGCACCACAACAGGACTGGGAGAAACGACACTCGGTTCTGGCGCAGGGCCTGTTATGGTGGCCACAGGTTCTGGGGCGGTTGGCGCTGAGGGTGGCTCAAAATTTGTAGTCCAAGGTTGGGGCGAACTGTTTGTTTGATCTTGTTCTTCTTGATTCCTTTGCACACCTGCATGGATAAGTTCATCATGCAGGGAAATGTTTGTGGGCGTGGTATCATCCGATTCCGATTCCACAGTTTGTTCAATATTTACTTCGATTTTGTCTTGCACATCCTGTACTTCTTCGGATTGAGGCTCTTCCCTATAATCTGACGCAATGCTGCACTCATGACTAATAATTTCCGTGTGTTTCTTCGAAGTGGTTGGAAAATCAAACACTCCTAAATTATCCGAATTTATTGAAGGACGACGTTCTTCAGGTGTTGAAGATTCCTTTGTTTCGACATTTGTTGATGAACGCTGCAGATTTTCCCCCTCAACTTCGGCCTCTTCCGGTTCAGAGGCTACATCCGCAATCTGTTGACCTTTGTATTTTTTCGATTTCTGCAAAACACGGAAATGTATTTATTTAAATAAATAATTAACTTCAAAAACATTTCCAAATTACCGTCTTCTTTGGTTTTTGTATTGTCGCCATTTTTTAAAACATCATCACATTAAGGAAAGAATTTGCGTTTTTACTTTTACCACTTTGTTTCTTCGTGCAACTCGATGACGTTTAGCTAAATTATGAGAAAAAACCAAACATTAAAGAACTGCATAAAAAAAATAAATAAAAACCCCCAACCAACAATCGCGAACAGCTGATTTTGACAAACGATTCGGTTAATTTGAATTTTTGGACCGACAACTTGGCAGCACTCTGTTGTCTAATATTGAACATCAGGGATGCCGCGCCGAAATTTTTGAGCGTAGTGTGGCAAAAGTGAAGTGTTGTGAAGTGATAACATTTGATTTATCATCATTTTGTATTAAATGTGTGTGTGTGTGTGTGTGTGTGTGTGTGTGTGTGAAACGGAAACAGAAATAGGAAAATAGAACGACCACGACAGTAATAAAGTGTTGTTCAAAAACATTGGAGTGACGGAGTGTTTTGAACAAAAGTGTAGTGAAACACTTTGAATAAAGTGACTTCGGGAACCCTGTTGAACACATCGATGCGGTTGTTGTGAGAAAAAACTACGGTTTTAGGTGCAAATTAGTACTAAATCGAGCAGCACTACCCCCAATCAGCTGATGTCGTTGCTCCGTGGAAATTCTTGTTTTGACAATTGTTTACGAATTTCGAGTAAACTTTAACAACATTTAATAATAATTTAATTAATATTAAAACATAAGCATTCCAAAACCACAGCATGACGATATTTAATATATATATTTTCGATAAATACGGTACTTTAATGTATTACACGGAGTGGAATCGCACAAAGAAGTCCGGCATCACAAGAGAAGAGGTTTGGATCTTTGCATTTTCGTGTTTTAACTGGCAATTGATTATTTCTGAATGTCTCTTTACAGGAGGCAAAACTCACATATGGCATGCTCTTCTCCATCAAGTCCTTTGTAAGCAAAATATCGCCACATGATCCACGCGAAGGCTTCCTCTACTATAAGACAAACAAATACGCCCTGCACTACTTGGAGACTCCGTCCGGCCTCAAGTGGGTTTCCCAACAGCCAGAAATTGAACATATCAAATTCAGAGCGTATATTTCTCTTTTCAGATTTGTGCTGAACACAGACACCGCTGCCCTGAACGTGAAGGAGTTGCTGAAACAACTGTACAGCAAAGTGTGGGTCGAATATGTGGTTCGTGATCCACTTTGGATGCCTGGGACGCCAGTGATTTCGGATCTCTTTAAGACTAAGCTCGATGAATTTGTTAAACAGTCGCCTATATTTGGCATACGCAATATATAATAATTATTTATTTAAGAAAAACTGTATTTTATGTCCTGCCTCTGATTGCAAATCAGGAGTCATGAGCTGATTCGCTATCATTCATGACTTTGATATATACATGTAATGAAATATTGTAAGGCTTTTCTGATTTCTTTGGCCTCTGTTTTGTAAATAGCAGTTAGGAGCTGATTTCCTGTCATTCACACCTTTCATAGACAGACAGACAATTATCATTATAGATATTTTCTTCCTTTTCTAAGCTAACGATAGGAAGTCAAAATTGAACCTATATGAGTAAATGAAACACATCATTTGTTTTCTTGTTTTGTTTTTTCAGTTTATCGCTAAATCTATAATTCATTTAATTATTCACAATTGATAGTTTAAATTGAAAATGTATGTATGTATGTTTAACTTAATTTAAGACTTAAGCGTTCGTATTATAAAATCAATTATTGTTGATGATCACAGCGTCTTCGTCGACATGCTTCTTCACTTTCTACAAGTGCTTCGGCTGGTTGCTATTGTTGATGTTCTTATTACGGTTATTTAGAGTACAATATTAAGTAAATTGGTTGCTTAAACTAGCCTAAGGATTTTCCTGTTTGCCTATGATTCCATTTGGAATCACGCGATTTCCGTTTTGCGATATGTTCCGCCGCCATCTCCGTCGCCACCACCGCTTTGCAGCTCCGCCTCTGAGGATTTGATGTCGTCGTAGTTCGTGGGCAACACCGATGGCTTGGTGAATATCACCTGCTCCATCGGGGGTCGCTTCTCGTTGGCCGGGGACTCGTTCGTCAGCTCGAAGGCCAGATTGATTTTGGCGCCATCGCCGATGTTGGTTGTCAAGTGGCCAGAGGAGGCGGCCGTCGTTGTGGTCGTGTTGGCCACGTTGCCGCTGTCCGCCTCCTTCACATAGTAGGCCTTCTTACCCGAGAACCGCTGGCTGCACCTGAATACCAGCGGGTGCAGCAGCTTCGCGTCGTACTCGTCCTTGGGGTCCTGGGTGCAGTAGCTGACGAGCACTCCGATAGCTACGGTCAGCGCGGTGCCGATGAGGCTGTAGTACATGTAGCTGATCGAGTAGAAGTACTCCAACGGCGATCTGGGGAAGAAACGATAGGTTGACTGAAATGTGACGAGTGCCTCCCGTGTCGTGAACTCACCTTCCGTCCGCGGCAGCGATGGTTGGCATCGCTGTCGCCGTCGGCGCGGTGATCATCGTGACGTTGTTCGAGACGAACTCGGCGCTGGGCGTGTGCAGGAGCAGCCAGGAGAGGTCGCCACTGGGCTTGTAGATCGACTGCGAGAAGCTGGAGTTCGAGCAGCCCTGTGGGATGGGGTTGAACAAGAAATTGGAGTTAGAACAACAACAGAATGGATTGAGAACAACAAGAGAGCAAGGAATGTGGGCGACTTACCTCTGTGGAGGTGGGTAGGAAGGCGTTGGCGGCGCTCTTGTCCACCGTCGAGCCGCCGACGATGATCCAGAGGACGACGGCGCAGGCGGAAATCATCCCGATGGAGGTGCCCTGGGGGGGAGGAAATTTAATATTGTACATTGTCACAGGTGGAGGAGGGCAATATGTCTCTTTGTCTCGATTAATCTATCTATCTATCTCGATGGCCCAATTTGAGGAGCTCCTCCAATGAAGCCATCGGGACAGATATGAAATTATCCAGTTTGGACATCGGCGCCATCTCGCGTCAATTGCATGCAGATGTTGGTGCTTTGTTGTTATCGTCGTCAGTAATTGTTAATGCAATCACTTTCGCATGAAATCACATTCATCCGATATGGAGCTGAGCACCAACAAAAACCCAACCACAGAGACAGAGAGAGAGAGAGAGAGAGACAAAGAGAGACAGGGATAAGATAATCACAAATGTACCTTCCAATTAGCAATCGGCACCAACATGGCCAGAATGAAACAGCCGAGCAGCGGTCCAGATGTGGCCGAAAAAGCCAGCATCGAGGATTCAATTACGCCCGATAACAGGCCGACGCCGAACGCAATGCCCATGATTATCAGGCCGAAGACGACGGTGGTTATCTTAATGACTCCTAATTGCTGCTTGTCGGCGAGCCCTTTGAAGGCCGGCAGCTGGGAGAGGAAGTCCTCCCACACGACCGTCGACAGGGAGTTAAGGTTCGTGACCATCATGCTGTGATTCCGTCCAACGAGAGACGTCCATTGAGGCGACCATCGAGGTATCCAACGATAACAATGAGTGATGAGGACGACAAGGATGATGACAACAGTGATGAGGACGACAAGGATGAGGACGACAAGGATGAGGACGACAAGGATGACGACGACAACGATGAGGCGAATGTCGTTGGCGAACAGCAGGCGGCAGACGTCGGAATATCGAGTAGACGATTGGAGATTTGCATTCAAATGTGGATAATTGCATTTTAATGAGTAATTGATTGAGAGGAAGCCAAACAGAGAAGGAAACTCACCAGAGGGCGCCATTGAATAGGGTGGCCATGAAGATGCCCACGAAGCCCGGTATGAAGGCCAGCTGGTCCTCGACGTAGAAGGGCAGGATCTCGTCGGGTTTCTTGATGTAGCCCTCGGCGTAGGGGTCGCAGCCGAAGTACGTTGAGTAGATGACGAGGCCGGCGAGCCAGGAGAGCGAGAAGAATACGAAGATGACGGGGATGTTGGACATCATCGCTCTGAGGAAGGTGAGAGAATCGTGTGGTGAAGAATTATGTGTTGAAGAATTATGTGGTGAAGAATTATGTGGTGATGAATTATGTGGTGATGAATTGTGTGAATGAGGAAATCTTAATAATGTGAACTCACTTCTTGACCTCCCGGATCGACTTGAGGCTGACGAAGCGCTGCATGAAGTTCTGCTGGCAGCCGAACTGCGACAGCGACATGAAGAGCTGCCCCAGCCAGGCGGAGGTGGTGTCGACGCGGACGGTCATGTCCCCGGTGAAGTTGAAGAAACTCAGCCGACCTGCGAGGAAGAAGAAAAGAAGAGGTTCGTTGTTAGAAGAGAAGGCGAAGAAATTCCACATGACGAATAAACCAAGAGCTGGAAGAAAGGAGGAGGTTGGACAGAAGGAAATGCAGGTTGGTCAGGATGATGGATGAAAGGGAGAAAGAGAGGGACATCCGGATGCCAAAATGAAAGAAGAAGAGGGGATTTCGAAATAAAGGAAGGAAGGGAAGGACTCCGAAAAGAGATGGAGGAAGCGAAGCGAATATCAAATCAGCGGTTAATCTTAAATGAGCCATCAATTCCCAACGAATATGTTGATCACCAACAAAAACGACGCCAACAAACGAACGGAGGGAGAAAGAGGCATAAAAAAGACGCTCGTCATCATCCTGCGTTCCTGCGACAATCAAAGCGACGTTATTATCATAATTCTGCCCATAATCAAGAACCATCTCCCCATCTTTCTTTTCGACTACGGAGTCATTTTTAGACTTTGGGTTCCGTTTGTCTGTCCATCCGTCCGTTTGTTGTCCTTCTCGCCGCAGCAGGAGTGAATTTGTTGTGGTTTTTGCTATTGTTGTTGTTGTCAATGTTGTTTTTGCTTCTGTGCCAATTGGCCAATATCTTGAGGAGAGTGCAGGGAGGGAAGACAAAACTAAAGAATACAATTTATTGGCGAATTTCCATTCGACGTCATCAGCAACAAAGATGACAGGAAATACGAATAAACTACAATAGCATCAACAACAACAATAATAGAAAAGTACAAGAACAAAAATAGAAAATCAGAAAAACAACAACAATAGTGGCATCCATAATATTTCTTGGAATTTTTTTGTGTGCCTCGTCCTTTTTTGTTCATTTATTAGTTTTGTCTCCTTTTTTATGCAAATGTCCGGCAAATCTAAGAATTCGTATTCTTATGTTTGTGTGTGTGAGTGTGCGAGGACTCGTCCTTGTGTGCGTGCGATTGTGTGGATGTGTGTGTGTGTTTGGTCCGTTTTTATGCCTGCTACTGTGTTTATTTTGTTGTCGATTACACAATGTGCGACAAAGAGAAAGAGAGAGATATATTGCGAGGGAAAGGGACGGCGAGTGATGACACTGGAATCGTATTAAAATCTTACGGCGTCCCACCTCCCTGCGGCCGTGTCTCAGTTTCTGTGTTTGTGTATACGATGTGTGTGTGTCTTCGTCAATGACATAACGTTGTCGTCATCTCTTTGACTGTTACGTCCTCCTGCAGTGCTGAGGAGATCGGCAACACCTCTCGAAGAGAGACAAACAGAGTGGGAGTGGCCGGTGAGAGGAAATAAGACAGAGAGAGAGAGTGAGAAAAGGACAATAAACGCCTCTTGAGTTGAAAGGCTTGAAAGGCAAATTTCTCAACAGAAGACAACGAGTGATTTCACTCTTACGCCCCTTCTTAAATGAGGTTTAAGGTTTAGTCGATGATGAGGACTTTAAATCTTATGATGAAGGTTGCTTCCTTTCTCTTCTTTCCCCCTTGATGCACCTCTCCAAGGCGAACAACGAGTGAATTTTAAAATCCTAATTCTGGAAAACGCATTCTCTTCCTCTGCGTCGGTTTTTTCTCCGCACACGTCCTTCCAATGATGACCCACAAAAGAGGCGCCGTCGTCTCCTTCAACCGACAGTCATTCGTTTCTCTTATTCTTCTTATTATTTTTTGTTGTTGTTGTCGTCATCGTCGGTGTTAACGTGTTGTGTTGTTGGTGTTTTATGTGGTTTTGTTGCTGCTTCGGCTGCTGGTTGCTGTTTCACAGCCATTTACAATAATAATGAGCTTTCCCTTCCCCATCTCCCTCTTCTCCCCACCATCTCAACACTCATACACACACCGAGACTCAACTGCAGCCGACCACTTGAAATTCTCGCCCTCCCTCAACGCGGTCTCTCAGCCATTCCTCAACGTCCTCTCGCATTCGCATCGATCCACTGGATGAGAAAATTTTAATAGTCATCATTTGTCAGCAAAAATGAGATGTGCGTGGCGCAGAGGGAGGGAGACAGAGACACATACACATACACATACTCACAGAGAGAGAGAGAGGGAGACATCGACACACTCACAGGGAGAGAGAGAGACACACATACACTCACAGTGGGAGATAGAGTGAGATAGCGAGAATGCGCCAGAAGAATTCCCGCAATATTTGTTCGAATGGAGTAGAATAGAATTATTTATTATGGCTTTTACGTTATTCTTCTGGTCCTTTGTCGGCGGACGATGCTTCCTTTTCCTCAAGACGCTTATTGTTTTTCTTTGTCCTCCCTCGCTATCCCCATTCTTCCCCTCTTGGCTTAGGAGCGTCTTCGCGTCTAGTTTATCGCGATTGGTTCAAACTCGCAGCCGTTATCGTATCGGATCCCATCGAGTTCGTCATTATCTGCATCTCCCCATTAACTGCCAGAAATGCTCTCGACTTCCGGCCGATTGGAACTCAACCAAACACATGCACATATACACATATACACACATACTCACAGACACATACACGCAATCCATATCGTTTCCGGCGATCAATTACTCACCATGGTCTCGGTTCACTTCGTAGACGTTTCGGACGCCGCCGCTCGTGATGGTGCCCTTCACGATGATCGCCACCGTGACAACGATGACGGTCAGTGTTTGAATGACGTCTGCATTGATGGCCGCCTTCAGTCCGCCCTGCGAGAGTAAGGGAGAGATATATAATTGTATGAGTAATTGGATAATAATGTGACGTATTTGCTCGTAATTAAACCGATATTTATCCACACTTAATAACTGATTGGGTTCGAACGAAGATGATAGCGATTAAGGAAATGAGGAGTGATGGAAATGAGGAGGGAAGGAGAATGATGAAAGCGAATGTGAGAATGAAGGAGATGAGGGAATGAAGGAAATGAGGAATGAAGGATTGGAATAGTGAGGGAAATTATGAGTGAAGGAAATGAGAAGTGAAGGAAATGAGGAGTGAATCTAGTGAGGGAATGAAAGAATGGTGAAGCGATTGTGAAGGGCCGACAAGCTACGAGGTGTCGACGAAGGTCAAGGCCGATGAAATACGATCCAAAGGCTACTGAGGAATCCCTGAAATATTTAAGACCATGCAAACAATGGTGAAAATGCGGGAGGAAAAGAAATACACGTGAATGGAAAAGCAAACGCAAGCCATGGCGAATGCAAACAATGGCCGAAGGTCGGGCGGAAATGAGTCAATTTCGTGTTTTTGAATAATGAAAATTCCGCCATGTGTCCCGCGAAGCCGCTGTAGGAAAAAGTCCAACGAAACCAAACCGACCAACGACTGCAACTGTTTCAGAAACGGGGAAAAAGCGATTGTTTTATTTATGAGCGAAACATTGTCAAAACATATGTTTTTAATTGTTGACTAAAAAAAGAATTACCATAAACAATCGTGGTGAAAAATACTCCACATCATGTGGGAACAAAAAAACAAAGAGAAAGGGAGAAGAGAATAGAGTGGGGGAGTGAAAAAAAAAATCACACAACATCTACTAAAAACTCATATAAACCCGTTCGAACAATGCGAATCGAAAATGGCTGCCGGCTGCGCAATAAATAAGGACGAATGAAAAAGGATCAGAGACTCAGTGAGAGGGATGGGGGTGATTTCGACTTACGGGGAACGGGAGCTGAAACTTTAATGCGAAAACTAATTGCTTCTGCGCCGCTGATGGAGCTCCGGAAGTCACCGGGTCACCGAACGAAGGGTGGGCGCGGCAAATCGAGCAAAATAATGGAGTTAAACGATTAACAAACATTTCCATTAAAGAGAATCCCGACGGAGAAGAGGAAGTGGAGAAGAGGAACGGGGGGTGGGAGCGTGAAACGGAAAGGGTGCGAGAGAGAAATGAAAAAGCACAAGGCCAAAAGTGATTGGATCGAGAGAAGAAATCAATTAAACTCCGAGCAGCAGCGGCAACAAATTGGGTTTAAACAGTTGGATCTGCACTTAAAATTACTCAAGGAGTGAGAGGAAGGGAAGGAGAGGAGAGGAGAAGGAGAGGAGAGGAGAAGGAGAAGGAGAGAGGGAGAGAGAAATACGTGCATACATGTTGTTAAATGAAGTCGTCAAGAGCTTTTCGAAAAGCTCTTCATTGCAATTTAAATGGCACGAACTTTGCAAGTATTAAAATAAGTTTCCAAATAGTCAAGCTTCCGGCGGAAATGCATGCGATACAAAAACAATAACAAATCGCACAATCCCTCATTGATAGAGCGAGCAGGAAGGAATAGAGTGAGAGGAAGAGCAAGAGAGTGTGTGAGCGAGTGGGAGAATGAGTTCGATGTGATAAAGGGGGGGGGTTTGAACACATACCAAAATGGTGAAGAAAATGCAAATCGTGGAGATCCCAACGATGGACGCCCAATAGGGAATTCCAATAACTGTCGAGAGGGCGACACTGGGTGTGTAGACAGTGATGCCAAGTGTGCACACTTGTCGCACGATGTACGTCGCGGACGCGAGGCAGCGGACGAGGCGACTTTTGAATCTGAAAGTAGTGAGAGGAAGAGAGAGCGAGAGATTAGTTGGAGATCGATTTCATGTTTATTTTAAATGGACAATGAGGAAGAGAAAGGGAGAGGTGCAGAGAAGAAGAGAAGTAGAGAGAGAGAGAGAAAGGGGGAAACAAAATCAAAGATTTTTGTTTTGGTTATCTCTCCCACTTCGCTTACTTTAGGAATTTACTTAAAATTAAGTTTCTTATTAAATTTCTCATCACTTTCCTCTTAAAGCGACCACGTTCGCCCACCGCCGGAAACCCCCGAAGATCCTTCGAGTTATTAATGATGGCCTGAAGCAGCCGAGATGAAACAACTTGTCCCGACATGGACAGCAACAATAATCCAAACACTAACCGAACACCAACAACCATGGCCATAGACAGCGAGAACAGAGACGACAATCATTTGAAAAATAAGCAATAAATCACATTTACATACCAGGAAACAAACACAAGCACACACACACAGACAAGCTCTTGTTATACCCACATACATACAGAGGCATTGGGGTAAGGGAAGTTTCCTGTCGTTCGAGTGATGCTCAGATCCTTAAGGAGGCTTCCATGGGATTTCGCAGGATGCACAGGTGTCAGTCATTTGTTGAAAGCGATTGTCATGCTACTTCAGTTGAATGGCAACAGCGACAGCAACAACAACAATAACAACAACAACAAGAACATCCGTAATAACAACACCATTGACAACCAAACAAGAACATGATAAATTTTCTGCTCTTTCCTCTGACACTTCTTCTCAGCTCACATGAAGAGCTCTCTTTCACTCACTTCCCTCCTTCTCTCTCACTTAAGAGGGTGAAATCTCTTCCATCTCTCTCTTGTCCCATCACCTTCTTCATGACTCTTCACACTTGTTTGAGCTTGTGTGTGTGGTCAATTGCGCTTGTGTGTTTGTGAGCAATTACACGGCCACTTGCTGCATCTGTCTGCCATCCTGACAATCTGTCCATTCGTCCTTCCTTCCGTCTTATCATGTCTGCATATTATTCTGACTGTTTATCTGTCTGTCTTTCTGTTTATATACATACATGTATATACATACATGTCTTCGTCCCCACTTTTGTATTTCTCATCATCTGCCTTTTTTCCTCCTCATCTACCTGTCTTTCTCCTCATCTGCCTGTCTTCCGTCCAACTGTCTGTCCGTCTGCTGCATATCGCTCTATCCTTCCGCCATCCATCCATTCCTCCTTTCATTTTTCCATCCCATCCATTCATCTGTCTGTCCGTCTGCATTTAAAACCTCAAAGGGTTATTATTTGCTTTCGCTTCCGTTATTCACTTTCGCCATTGTCCTTTGGCTTACCACTTCCGCTTACTCTCTCTTTCCCTCTGCCCCTCTTTCGATCATCCTATATCGCACTATCTCTCTCTCACATACACACAGACACATGCTCCCAGTCGCGACCGCTTGTCGCGTAAATCGTCCGTTGATAATTGCGTAAGCGGAGTTCTTTGAAGTATTTCATTCAGTTGGGACAATAAAAACAAAAACAACAATAACAACAACAGAAACAATCCGAAAGACAACAACAAACACTGGCAAACTTACATAAAATGGCGGTTATAGTGTATCACACACATACGCATACACACATACGCAAACACACTCACAAAGAGCTTTACGCAATTTCATTTGTGGTTTTAAAAAAGCTCATAATATCATATTCATTCGCAGTTCTTGTTGTTGTCATTTTTGTTGTTCACGTGGTTATTGTTGTTATCATTGTTGGTATTGTTATTGTTGAAATTGTTGTTGTGAAGGAGAAGCCACATGTGATCGTGAGATCGCTCGGGGGTTTGGGAGAGGCTGCAGTTGGTGGATCTTGGGGCGGCGAATGAGGCGTGGCTGGTGGGGGGCGGAAGGGGTTTTGGAGTGGGTTCGAGTGGTCAGACCCGAGGCAGGGGATGTCGTGTGGTCGCGAGCTCTAGGCGTCCTCTAGAGAGAATGGGGCAAGAGGACGAAGAGAGAGAACGAGGCGAAACGACGTGAGTCGGGGGATGTAAAAAATGGCAATTAATCCTGCCGCTGCTTCCTTCCTGCTTCTTCTTCTTAGCTTGCCTCATCTCCTTCAGGAACACGCAATTAATTTCACTTTTTGCCGCTTTTTATTTTCCGTAAATTATTATTCGCCATAAATTTCATCGCCGTCCATCGGAAGAGAGAGAGAAATTTCCGCCGAATGAGTTGGCATGTGTGCGTTTGTGTATCGGTCTGTGAGCGGTTCACGTCTGTTCGGGATTTGTATTTTCATATACAATACACACATACATATTTTACTATTTGCATTGAAGTTCATTTTAAAACCCTTTTTTGTAGGCTTTCCAGAGTTAAATTCTGCAAATTCAAGCGATAATTCAGCGATTTTTTCTTCCGTTTCCCTCCCACAACGGGATCGAAAAACATTCGCAGTAATCCCAGATCGTGGGGATCCCCTTAGTAAGGCTTAAATTTCCCCCTTGTCCTGGCCGAAGGTCCTGCAATCGCAATAATGACAAGTAAAGCCCTTTATAACAGGGTGAGCAAAGTAAATGAAAAAGGACAACACCGAAAAGAGCGGTTGGGTGAACGAATGTGTGTGTGTGTGTGTGAGGAAGTGAGTGAGCGAGTGTGTTTGAGTGTGTGAGTGTGCGAGGGAGATGCCGATATAATTACTGCCTGCCACGTAAACGCAAATTGAATGCAACGTAATGCGTTGCGCGAAGCGATGAAGCGACGTAATTTTGGCACGTTGCTGCATTAAAACGCTCGCTCTCACTCACTCTCACTCTGTTTGTTTTCCTCTATTCTCCATCTCGGTCACTCTCTCTCGCATTCACTCACTCGTTCACTTCTCTCCTCCGGTTGACGGTCGGTCATTTTATTGACATTGGCGTCGCATGTTCGTCTCTCCATCGTTCGCTCTGGAAAAACAACCCAATCGCGCTCTGGCCTCGTCAGTCGTTCGTCCCGACCCCGCCCCCTTCCTCGACGTTCATGGAGCTTCGTTCCATCCTCACTTCATCTCACATTTCCTGCGGACGCCTGGAATGTCATTATCCGTCCTCATCTCGTCATTGCATCCGTTGATTCAAATTAAATTTGTCGCGTTCGCAATTCTCTCCACCCACCTCGCTCCATCAACTTTGCCTCATCAACCTCGCACCATCTTCCTCTTCTCTCAACCTTTCCAACGGCCCCTTCTCCACCCTTGCTTCATGTGAGGATCCGTCGACCGTCTACCGCCGACCGGAAGCAGCCGGATGCGGAAGCACGGACTCCTCTTGTGTTCAGCACGGGGCTTGTCGTCGTGTCCTCGGTTTTAATTGCGAGCATTTCAAGAAGCTACAAAACTTCATCACTCCATGTGTATGTGTGTGTGGTTGTGTGTGTCGGTGTGCGTAAGAATCATCACAGTGATACGAGTGCGTGTGTGTTAGTGAGGAAAGTTGGAAGCTTCGCGCGATTATCGATTTCTTATTCAGCGGGAGTCGACCTCATTTCGGCATCGGATTTCAACGATGGGATTTTGACACGGGCAGCTGATGGTATTATCAACGATAATACGAAGACCGAGGAACCCATGGAGTCCTGTTGGGATGGGGCGAAACTCGAGAGAGGGAGACAGACAAAAAGAAAGAGAGGGAGATCGAGAGAAAAAAACATTCGTGGTCATAGCAACAACCTGTTTGCGATCGATCGATCTATAAATCATGGCCGACAAACTGTTTGCGGCAGCAATTTCTCCATATTCTCATTCTCCTCTAAGGACCTTGTCGGAGCCCCTCCTCAGCCTTGTGGCGGCTGCCTCCACAGCACTTGTTCATTTTTATTATTGTCACACGCCAGCGGAGGTGGGGTCGATTTGGTCTGAGAGGTGGGGTTTGTGAGGTTGGGTTTGTTAGATGGGGGATGGGGCAGGAGGCTGTTTCGGTCGAGGATCATTCGTAACGGCGGGTTAATCGCCCCTCGAGGACCCATAACCACGGACGGCTGCTCATTTAGCTGAGCGTAGTTAATTTTTCCAATAAGCCTTTTGTGGGTGTATGACTACAAATGTCTGCAATGTGTGTGTGTGTGCCAACAACAACCACGCCTATCGTTTACTGTGGTCCTCCATCTAAGTGGGTTGGTGAGTGTGTGTGTGGGTGAGTGTGAGTGGGTGGCTCGGGTATGTGAATGAGAGGGCGGCGGTTCGGGGCCCGGGTCCTGGAATGTGTTCGTAAGTGCGATAAAAGCATGCTTAAGTGTGTCTGAGTCACACCATAACAAATGTCATTTATGCCCGGGCTGCTGCTGATACCACCACAAGTTCAAATGGCTGCCACCCTCCTTCCCCATCATTTCCTTCTTCCCATTCTCCCCCTGAAGCTCCTTTATCGTCATTTATCCATCACCCCTCGTCCTTCATCCCTCATCCTCCGTTCATCTCTATCGATTCCTTTTGCGATTCCCGGTCTTCGCTCCTCGAGTTGCCGGAAAAATGGTCCATGGTCGGGGGGGTCAGGGTTTAGGATTTTCTCAATAATTTAATGCGCTTCTGCGGCGGTCGACCTCGGTCTGTGGTCGTTGGCTCCGCGAGGGTCGGCGACGACGACGACTGCGGTAAATGCCACATGGAGCGATTGGGGGCGGTGGGCGTGGCGGAGATTTACGCGCTTAATTGACGCTGGGCGAGTGAAAACATTTGTTTGACATCGAGCGAACGAGGTGATGCCGGCCACGCCTCCGCCCACCGGAGGAGGACGAAGAAGAATTGCAGAGGCGGTCAAACGAGGTGACCGAGGAAATTCATTTATATTGGAAAATAAAATAATAATAAAAATTGTTTATTGATTTTCGCTGAACTTTTTTTTTCCTAAAATTATCAATTTTTTTTCTGTTCCATTTTTATTTTTTGTTCTTCTTTATCTATACCGTATATTGGATTTCTTTCCTCCTTCTGGTTTTCCTTTCCTTTTGATTATAAGAATTATTTTTTCTTCTTATTTTCCTCACTCTTTTTATTTTCATTCGTTCCTTCTTTTCCAATCCTTTGGATTATTCTCCTAATCTTATATTTCTCATCCCTGTGTTTTCTTTCCTTCCTTTTCAATCCACTTGATTTCTCTCCTAATCCTATTTTTCTCATCTCTTTCCTCTTTCCTCTTTCTTGTTTTCTCATCTTTTTGAATTCCTGAGAAATTTCTCCGATTTCTTGGAGAGTTCTGTTTAATGACGAGTACGATTCGTTTCTCCAACCCATCTACGGGTTTGTGACCTTCCACCGACCTGTCGTTGAACAATTGCGTCCTGGTCAACGAGAAAGAGAAAGTAGGCCATAAATGCGTCGTCTCCGCCCACCTCTGGGCCACCCCTTAATTAACTCGTCCGTGAGACTCGCATAAATTCCCGCTCTGCTCCTCGTTCTCATCGTCCTCCTCGTTGTTTTGGAATGGGTTGGGATGGGGTGTGGGAATTAAAGGAATTTTACGAGCTCCGGCCTGCTGCTGGCTTCTTACCTGCTGCTGCTGGAAGGGGTTGTTGGGGCTCTAATTCAGACGGAAGACCGGGTCCCCGGACCCGCGGTCAACGAATTTACGACTTTCTCGCTCGCAAATGGGGCCGGTTGCGGTGGCGCGGGCGTCAGGGGGCGTGGTGAGGAGGGGCGGTTGTGTTTGTGTCCAGCGACGCATAAAAATTGTCAAAAGCACACACACGCACACACATAAAGATGCCCGTATTCACACATATTGCCCGCACATTCACACGCTTAGGCACACGCACATAAATCGAGCAGTTGGCAACGCGCTCTCATCGCACGGCCGTAAAAGCGAAATGCGAAATTCTCGCGCCAAGATGGCGTCGTTTGTGGAATGTGTGTGTGATGAGGGGGGAGGGGGGAAGTCGGGGGCGCAAGAGGCGTGGCAAGGTGGAGATGCGACAACGCGCTTGTCTTCATTTTCGTGGTCATTAGACGTACTTTTCGACCCAAACACTTCAGAGTGAGAGAGAGAGAAAGAGAGGAAAAGATATATAGAGACAGTGAGAGAATAAGGACAAGAAGAAAGAGACAAAGCGAGAGAAAGAGAAAATGAGGTGCTTGTGGTCGATGTAACAAGAACAACAACTTAATTATCGTGAAGAACGTGTGTCTGAAGTAGTTTTTGTTGGTGTTGTAATTGTTCTTGTTCTCGTATCTGTATTTATTGCTTTCTCTCCCTTTTTTGTCTTTCACTTTGTGGATTGCATTGTATGACTCACTCACACACACTCACTCACACTTACCGCTCGTGTATGTTGAAATAAATAGTTGCTGTAAATGTTGGTTCTCGTTATTGTTGTTGGTTCATTTAATTTTTGTTGGTTCATTTAATTGTTGTTGTGGTCCGGTGCGAATGCGAAAATTACTTTGGTTACCGAAGATTAAGCGATAGAAGTGAAGTAAAGTGTGGATTGCGTTGGGTTGACCAATTAAAGATTAATAGTTTGTTGTTGTGGAGGTTATAGATTTAGTACCAAATATCCAATTAAATCGAATTCAAAATGAGATAAAATAATTAAAAAAATGATGTTTAATACCAAATTAAATTGTCATATCTTTAAAACACAATCTATTAACATTTTATTTAAAATAATATCGTGCAATAAGAAAAATTTTGAACATTTGAAGAGTTTTAATTTTATATGAATAAAAAGTATAAATTTCACTAGAAATAAATTTTGAAATATTTAATTTATATGAATTTAAAAAATATAAAAAAAATTACAGTAGGAAATAATTTTGAATAATTCGAAATTTATATGAATTAAAAACAAAAACAAAAATTACACTAAAAGAAAAATTTCAAAATATATAAATTAAAAGAAATATATAAAGCACTCCACTGGAAAAAAATTTAAAATTGTAAAATATGTCCAAAAAGGTTTTTTCTAAACATTCAAATTTTAGTTATATGATTTAAAAAAATAATAATAAAATATTTCACCGAAAATAATAAGGAAAATTATATATTTAAAAAATACACCGAAAAATAATTGTGAAAAATTCTAAAAATTTCACTCAAAAATTATTTTAATAAAGTCGATTAATAATATAATCTATTGAAAATTTGAAACCTTGCCCACGATACATCGATCTCTGCCAACACCGGCCAATGTGTTTTACAAATTATGATTGTATAAAATAATCAAGCGGTGAAAACAGCCAAATATTTGCACAGCGAATGAAATATTCATTAAACGTAATTATTTCGTTTCGACAACGGACCTTCAATGTATTAGTGTGTATTAGGTTGTGTCTGTCGATGCGAATGTGTGTGTGTCTAAACACAATTACTTATGAAATGTTCCCCAATTTAATTCCTGTCGTTTCATCTCATTTCGATTGGTAGCCGTTCGTTTTGGAAATTAATTCAGTTTGATTTCGAGTTTATGTTTAATCACGAGTGAGTGAAAACTGTTTGGATTGCGAAAATAATGCTGAAATCGTAGGGTGATCAAAATAAATACAACAATTTCGCCATAATGTGGAATTAGGCAAATCGGAAAACGAAATAAATAACTAAATGAAAATAATTAATAAAACGAAAAAAAATTGAATCCGATGCCTCACACTCAGTTCATAGCAGGGGTCGAAACGAAAGATCGTATCTTGATGTTGTGAAGAACCCGCTGAGAACTTTGCGATTTTAGCTCAGATCGTTTCGACCCCTGGTTCATAGTTTCAATGGACGACATATGTTTCTCTGTCTCACTCTGGGTCACCGTGGGAGCGAGAGAGGGAGAATCATTTTCCAAATACAGCTCGACATCCGGTCGAGAAGTGATCAGCTTGACACATGTTAACAATGCGATGTCAGCAGAAACACGTCTCAAACATCACGACACGCACCCACACACTCATACTCACACCGACAAAAAAAGAACCAAACACACTCACATATACAGAGAGAAAAAAAGGACGCTCACACGGACGGATTCCCTCGGAGACAAATGTCCGAGGTCCGAGCAAGAAATTGCGAGAAATTGAATTTGCGAAGTATGAGCGAGCGAGCGAGGGAAATAAAATGATAAATCATAGGAATCGAGAAGAAATTGCATTAGAATTGACCGCAAGTTACGAAAGCGTGACACGACATGAAGACGGGGGGTGGGGAGGAAGGATGGAGTAGAAAGAGGAGGTGAGGGCGGGAGGTAGCAGGAGACGATGGTAGTGTGGGATCGAGAATAAAATATAGAGAGAGAGAGATAGAGTAGGTCGAATCATTAGAGCGACAGAAGGCCACGGAGTGGGGAGAGAGAAACGTGGGTCAAAGACAAGGACAAGAATAGCCATGGGGAAGGGGGGAAATATTAAAGATAATGCCAAGCGATGACGATGCGAAGGAAGAGAGATAGAACAGAGACGGGAAGATAAATTAAAGAAAGCGATGGAAATGGGAAAATAGATGAAAAGAATGAACAATAGAAAGTGGTAGAGAGTGACTGAGAGAGAGAGAGTGAGACAGAGAGAGAAAGATTGTTCACTGAGAGAGAGAGTGAGACAGATATGAGAGCGATGATATGAGAATAGAAATTGTGAAGAGAAAGATTAAATGCCCGGAGAAGGAAAACATGAAGAGATGATTTTTAAAATAATGAAATTTATATAAAAAAATCACATACACGAAAACAGAGAGGAGGAGACGAAGCCACATGGGGTGAGAATAAATTAAATAAATTAAAATAATGAAACATGATGGAGGAGCCCGGGAGTCGCCAGCGGACGAAATCGAGGACAGAGAGAGAGAGAGAGAAGAAAAACCGCAAATGTCGACATTTTTCTTCTGTTGTTTTTCTTCTATGCCAGCGATGCTCGTGTGTGTGTGCGTGTGCATATGTGTGCGTCAGTTTATTTGCCGATCACAAATGATGGGGACAACCTTTGGCGTCCGTGTGTATTTGTGTTTGTTCGGCCTTGGGCTACGGAATGATAATCGCTTCATGGGTAGGAGAGAGAAAGAGCGAAAGGAAAGATAAAGCGAGGGTGAGAGGGAAGGAGAAAGAAATAAATGCGAAGCAATAAAAGATATCTAAATGGAATTCAATGCTAGACAACAACAAGAACAACACAAACTTGGTATTGATGACATTTCCATTGAGACTTGATCGGGAGGTCGTCATTTGTACGCCACAGAGTGGGAGAGAGAGAGTGAGTGAATGAGAGAGAGAGAGATACATGGATAGTAGAAGGCCTCCAATTATTCCACTTCTCTCACTCGATTATCACAATTATCACGAAAATGATCACACCCCAATCGACCTTCTGAAGGTCATCGTCCGTGGTCTGTGGTTTTCTTCACTTCAACCACTGTCGTGTTTTTTTCCACACATTGTCTCTCTCTCTCTGTCCCACACTTTGGATCCCTCTCTTTCACTCACACCCATTATGCACTTGTCTTTCTCTCTTAATCTTCGTCCTCTTTCTCTCACTTTCTCCCTCGCTCATGCATTGCAATCCTTTCCTTTGTCGCGCGATTCTTTATCTCGCTCACTCTCCTTCCCTCCTGAAATTCGATCCAACAGTTGTTGCCACTGATTATCCTTCATCTCCCCCCTCCTCGGTCGGCGGAGTCCGCGTCAGTCCTTTGTTAAAAGCCGATTTCCGGATTCGCCCCGAACATCAAATGTATCATGTTTCCGCCAACTTTTCTCCACCCATCCACCTTTCTCTCTTCTGCTCCTTTGGCGACCTTGTCCTTTGTCCTATTTTGTTCTGTTCTGTGCGATTCGGCCGCGTCCGATCCGATCCGGTCAAGTTGGCATCACATGTTGACCGTTGAACCCTCGAGATTTGTTGTACAAATAAACCTCTGCGATAACATTTGAACTTTCTCCTCGGGACGACACGCGGCAGCGAACCGAAGACATCTGACGACCCATCCTTTGTCCTCATCAGGGCATGTGTTTCGCCCACGTGACGCAGGGGACGGCGGTAGGCGGAGGGCGTGGCCGACAACTGCGACAACAACATCGACATCAACAACAACGACGAGCACTCGCATCGATGACGCCGCACGAAGACGTCACTTTTCAATTTGTCATTCCGCACGCCCCAAAGTAGGCAACGGTTTTTGCGATTTGCCATCTCCCCCTCTCACTCTATCTCTCTCTCTCTCTCTCTCGCTGTGGCTGTGGAAGTGTTGCCAGCTGAATGTGTTTAGTAGCGAAAAACAAGCGCCTCGTGACGTTTGAAAGTTTTCCCTTGTTAATCCGCCTCCTTCCAGCTTTTTTCACCCGTTTTTTCCATGATCATTCTTCTACATCTCCGTCTCTCAATTGCTATCACTGTCTCTTTCTCCCTCTCTCCGTTTGTGCGGCCTCGTTAATGACGTGCGGACGGTTTCTGTCGATCCGGACACTGATTGATAGTCGGACGACTGTTCGCGAAGTGAATTAGCACAGTTGGCAACGCGGCGGGACCCCATCTCCCCGTCTCTGTCACTCGTTCTCACTCTACCCCGATGGCGCCGTCTGGAAGTCACCGAACTCTGGTGTATTTTGGGATTCCGTGGTCTGGGGAGTTCAAGAGATCGCGGGAGTTCGCACAAACATCGGCTCATGGCCTGACTAAAATGAAGTCTGCTGCGATATCTTAAGAAAATAAGTTTCCATATCCTCTGATAGAAGACTTCAGAAAAGTTCTTCCCATACATTAACACAAATTGTGGTTTAAAATTATGCAAATTACAAATAAATTTAATTTTTTTTAATATCCCAAAATATGGAAAAAACATCAAAAATTTAATTAAATAACTTTAAATTTAAATTTTCATGTGTGAAGAAAATAAATTGAATAAATTTGAATGAGAAAATCATTGGTTAAATTTCTTCGAAAATTAACTAAAATCAATAAATTTCGTTTAATTTCATTTATGAAAATCAATATACATCGAATGATACAAAAATTCTCATAATATGAAATTAATCAAAAATGATTAAAATTCGTTACAAATTTTCAATTTCATGAGTGAAGAAATTCTAAATATCAATACAAAATTCATTGGGATTTCCTTCGAAACTAATAATATTCAAAAAATCCAAAATATTAAATAAATTATAAGCAATTGAATTCCTACACCAAATTTAAATATTTGCGTACGTGTAGAGAAATTTAAAATTTCAATGTAAAATTCATAGACAAATTGGAAACTAATTACAATCAAAATGAATTATTTCATTTTTGTTCAGTGAATTATGTGTTGCAAATTAATAATTAAATGCACATAATTCAACGGAACTTTAATTCACAAACGGAACTATTTTTCTTGGAGTTCAATTAAATATCGTCAATGAATATTTCCAAAGAAGGAAAATTCAATGGCCTATTTTTTAAAGAGTCCAAAATTGAAGAAAAATTTTAAATTCACAATTTATAAAAATCGAAAAAATTAAACAACGAATGCTGAATGAAAAATTCATAAAAATAATCAAAGAACCGAATTGAAGTCTCCGTTTTGGCGAGTGAGGGGAAAATCCTCAAATGACTTTTCCGGAATTTCCGCATCCGTCGGTCGCAATCCGCGAATCCGCTCAAATGATTGGATAACGGTAAGTTACAAAAGTAACACGGATTGAGAAAAACAACCGAGGGATGGAATTTCACATGCAAAGCAAATGAGAGTTTATAAATATTTCATTCGGCCGAACAGATAGCGATATTCCGCACGAGGACATCCAGCCGCGGAAAACGCAATCCAAGCGAAAAATAACGAAATAATTCAGATGAAAAATCCGATGCATGTATTTGTGTGGGTGGATCGTGTGAAAACGACTCCTAAAACAATGCAAAGATGTTTGGAAAACGAGTGTGTATGAGTGTGTGTGTTCATTATCCTTCACACAGACTAATGCACATCGGATTCCCCGGCGCGTTGAAAATAATGCCTCAAGCCATTAGCGTCACTTGAAGTACCCGGTAATTGAATACTTATCCCTGACAAAGTAATGCGTGAAATTGATTGATCACCGCATCCGCCGAGAACGCGAATCGAGTCGCAAAATAATGGAAATTGCATAAATTTGCAAAGAATAAAGAAAACGCCATCGACGTAGAACGAGAGGGAGGAGTGAGTGAGGGAGCGAGAGGGAGAAGCAAACAAAATAATTGTCTTAATTGACGTCGTTCGCACGTCGCAAGGATCCATAAATCACAAATAACCGCAGGAGAGAGATTGGGGCTGAGTTGAAGGATTCCTCCCCCAGTCTCTCCGTCTGTCTATACTCATGTCTACTTGCCCTGTCTGTCTTTCTACCCGTCTGTCTATCATTGACACGATGCTCCCCATTGGCATTAAATAATTATATCGATGATGATAAATTTGCCAACATTTTCTTTAATTTCCCTATCATATTATTCTGCAAGACAACTTGGCGATAAGAAATTTCACAAAATGCTTTTGCTTTAATTCTCTTAAATTTTCCTAAATACCCAAAAATGTTCCTAAATTTATCATATTATCTTATTATTCATATATTTATCATATTATTCTACGAGATCAGAGGATTATGATCGCAAACACAATTTTCCAGCTCGTTTCTCAGTTGATCCTCGTGTAATTGAGATCTGATTATAATTCCTCTACACCTCATCATCATTGTCACCTCCATCTGAAACTCTCGTAGTTAGAGGGAAAGTTTTAATTTCTCTCAATAAATCCCGTTAATGTTCCTGCTAAAATTTCTACTCCGGCAAAATGTTCTGCAGTTCATTAAGGAAGTTAGTTACTTTTTAGTTGTTGCTTTTGGTTTTGTTGTTGTTAGTTTTATTTTTAACCATGAGTGGGAGTTAATTTGCAACGACAACAACTACCACAACAACAAGAACTAAGATAACAAATGCGATTGGCCCCAAACATTACCGTAATATGGGGGAAAATGAAATGACGCAGTTGCATTTCCACGCGTTACGCCACGACACGTTACGTTATGTTAGCTTGCGTTACGTTACATTACTTCACGTTACATTACATTACGCTAACTTCGCGAGGGTTGCGTGTGTGTGTGTGTGTGTGTGTGGCTGAAAGCAGGTTAATGTCAATTGCTACAAATGAGAGCTTGAGAAAGCAATTGAAATAGAAGGAAAGAGACCGAGGACGGGTGGAGCGACAGGAGGAGGGAGACAGATGCGGCAGAGACATAGACTGGTGAAAAAGAGGGAAGCGGTAGAGAGACAGAGGCAGAGTTAGTAAATGTTTGGTAAATGAGAAAACTTTACTGACATTTAATTCCGAAACGTTTTTAATTTAAGTTCTGGAAGTTTTAAAGGTCGCCGGAGTGGAGTGGAGATAGTGGGATAGAGTAGGAGGGAGAGAGTGTGTGACAGAAAGAGAATGAGAAAGAGTGTGTGTGTGAAAGAGAACGAGAATCATACAGGAAACAAAATTAGTCTCGGGACAAATTTTGGAATTGAAATTTAGGCAAGATAAGAAAGAGACTTTAAATGTCCTTTTTAAAATCCAGTGACTTGCGAAATCCTCTCTCCATCAGGTTTCCATCACCATTCCTTTCCAAGCCCGCCCCTTCTGCAAAGTTGCCAATCGAATTAATTTGCCATGTGTCAACACTTTGCTAGCGAGCAGTAAAAACAGAAACGAAAAACAATAGTCAGAAGAAACAAAAACAACAAAAGCAAAAGCATGAAAAACAACAATGGAAAGAAAAACAAAAACAATCGTCAACGGCAACAAAAACAACAATAGTCAGAGTCAGAGCCAAAACAACAAAGAAGCGAAAACTCATTTCAATTCAAATGCGAACAATTTATAGAATTTCATTAGCGACATCTTCTGGCGACTGTTGGCCAACTTTGACACACCTTTCGGACGCCACACCCTCCGCCCACTCGTCACCCTCTCCTCTCCTCTCTGTTCCACACCCCTCCCCCTCACTCTTCTCGCCCCACACTCTCTCCATCGTCCGCCGTCCGTGCGACGCCTCGCGCTTTCAATTAAACTTAGTGACTCCTCTTTCAACTTTCTCCGACTCCCCCTCGGCCCTCCTTCGCTTCTTCTGAGTGTTGCTGCCTCACGCACTCCCCGTTGTTTGTTTTCATCGTTATCTTCCCTGACCACGCCCCCTCATCTCGCCCCTCTTTGGTCTGTCATTAAAATCGATGAGAGCGAATTGCGATGAAAATTGAAAAGTTTGCAATTTTCATTAGTGTGAATTTGTGGACCCTTAATTGTCGGCTGTCTGTCGAAGGGGGTAGGCAGGGGGCGTGTGGACAAGGGGGCGGGAATCACTTTACCATGTCCGACACTCTTGGGCGACTCCAATCGTCGTCGTTGTCGCATCGGTAATGAATTGTTTTCTCACGACCTTCGACCCTCTGTCTTCGTTCCTTTGTGTTCATTCCTCTGCCTTTGTTCTTCTAACTTCCCTCTGCCTTCCATGAGATTCCGATGTCCAACCGGAAGTGCGAACCGTTGTCTGTCGCTGTCAAGCCGAGTGCTGGAGGCGAGAACTTGGAGGGAGGCGGATAGGGTGTGGCACTAGTTTACTGTGATGTCCTAAAAGCTTTTCCAAATGAAGAGCCACGGAGAGAATCAAACCGAGGGGTTTCTGTTCGACTCTAGATATCGAGGAGAATAATTCCCGAACCAATGGAGATAAAGGAGGGAATTTGTAGGCGATACCATCAATGGAAGAATTAGAGAACAGTGGCAGAAACGGCAATATACCAATCATGGACTAATTTTTCCAGTCCAGGGATCTTCAAAAGACTTCTTGGAATCGGAATCTCCTTCAAAGTCATTGCGTTTCTGTGCTCTATAGAGAGAGAACTTACCTCAAATCAATGTACTGGTACACCGAGGTGATGCCCAAGTTAAAGTAGACCGGGACGAAGATGAAGCACACGATCGGATAGGCGCTGCACATGCCGTAGATTATCTCCCACATCGCTGATCCGCGGTAGAACAACTCGCTTGGATAACCTGAAAGAGAACGAGTGAGTGAAACAGATCGATTGGGTGAATGAAATCGAGTGTGATCCAGATAAGTTTCAGTTGAGTCAAAGATGAGTCCCAAATGAGACTCAGATCAAACCCAGATGAGATCCAGATGAGACTTAGATGCGATCCAAATGTTCTAGATGGGACCCTGATGAAATCCCGATGATCCTTCGATCGATCGTTTGAACTCACCTAAGACCGTGCGCACGCCTAGCGTGCCTCTGGCGATGGAGATCATTATGGCCAAAATGGAGACGCCTCCGGTGGCGAACACATAGTCGGCCTTGCTGCGCTGCTTCCGCTTGCCGAAGAGACGTTTCCAGAGGGGTGCGAAAACGGTGAACGCGACAAACAAGCCGAACATCAGGTAGTCCCAGCCGAGCGTATGCAGTTCCTTGGCCATGTTCGAGCTGTGAATGAAAGGAGAAGAAAAAAATCGTTGCGTGAGAAATTTTGAGAAATGGGGAAGAGTTCGGGTTGAAAATAGTATGTTTGGGAAAGAAATTGGCGGGAAAGAGATCGGGTGGAAAGAGATCCTTGGGGTACGAGGCGGAACGGTAACAGGGCGGGGGCGTGTGAGTGGCAGCTGGACGCACAGGAAGAGGTTGATTTCCCCTCCCCAATCTGCTCCAACCCCAACTCCTTCTCCACTTTTCTTTATTTGGCTCAGAGGTTGCGTGTCTTCAGCTCAGAGCCCGCATCGTTTCTGCCCCAATGGGATTCTCTTCTATCTCGCAGTCGGATTTTCTCCACGATGCCGTCGGTTCCGGTGGCTGATGATCCGTTTCCGGTTGCAGCTGCGACTGGGTTTCATAGCTGCCACACGGACGGAGGGATGGACAGATGTGCAAACAGATAAGCGGAGAAGGATTTAAGAATACTGAGAGAAATGAAATGGAGAAGAATATGGAGTGAAAGGGGAAATAGAGAGAGATAAAGGGAGAAAGAGAGAAAGAAAACGAGAGCGTGAAATAGAAAATGAGAGAAATCATTTTTCGAGATATTTGAAGCGTTTTGCTTAAGAACGGAAAGCTTGAACAACGAAAAACTCAAGCGACATCAACTGATATTCTATCTCCGGGAAAAGACGAGTGAAACTTGAATGTGTGAGTCGTCCCAGTATGAGAGTATGTGTGTGCTCCGGATATGCGTGTTGACCTAATGCGTTTATTTTTATCTTCTCTAATTCTCATGCTCCAGGGAGCTCCTTCGTCGATTCCTCTTCGATCCCTCTTCGCTTTTTAAATCGAGATTTCAAATCTTGTTTCTCAAAAGCGATGGCGATTGAGAGATTTCCTTTTTCTTATATATTTCTTCTTATCATCATCGTTGTTGTGTTGTTCAATTTATTTTAGTGAATTCAAGAAACTGCATCACATGCAGGGAATTCAGAAGAGAACCCACTGTGGCGTATGAGTGACCTGCAACTCGGAGCTCGAACGAAGATGAAGAAAATTGGGTTTCCACAAAGGAGCGAATGATTGAGTGGTGGCCCAGGATATGATGGTCCATAAATTTGCACAAAATCACTCCGAAAGCACCCCACCATCCGACGTCATGCTCTCTCTCTCTCTCTTGACTCCCTGGTGGGTCAAGCGCTCGTCCCTGATGAAAGTCTATATTTCGATCCGCTCCAAGGGCAGAGAAGGGAAGCTTGCTCGCAGTAAATAATGCAGCTCCAACCGGCGCATCATCCGAGGCAATCCCGGGGTTCTGCGCCATCCTCCCGATGGCCTTCGAAGGACCTCCCAGGGACCGACGAACGTCGCCGACTCTCAAAGCCGAGTCACGGTAACGGGAACGCTTACGTTAACGGTAACGTGTGCCCAGAGTGAAGCTCGTAAATAATCGAGTTGCGATGATAGCTTCGCTTGCATTCACTCTCGCTCCAGCTGTACTCTCTCTCGCTCCATCTTTGCTCCCTCTCGTTCGCTCCCTTTGGGCTGCTGTCCCAAGTGGGATAATGAAATGCATGCCTGCCGTTGCTATCTGTGAGCGTGTGTGTGTATGTTTGTTTGTGTATGGGGTTTGTTGGTATTTGTGTATCCATGTGTGTGTTTGTGTGGCGCATGCAAGAGCAATATTTTGCGCTTCATAAACTGTTTATGAAGCTCCGGCGGTCGCTTTGTTCAGACGGAAATTGGTTGAGGTTTGCGCTTAAAGCTGTTTAAGTTCTTGCATTTAAGTTGCGTTTAAGAGATCCTGGGATCAGCACAGAGATGGGAGGGAGAAAGAGAGATAGGAAAAGGAAGGAGGAGAGAGAGAGATCAGAAATCGGTTTCTGCAATTTCACTTCCTAACTCTCAATCTCCGTTAGCGTTTAGTAATTATCATGAAGCCTGTCGCCCTTCTCTTAGCCTGATGGATCATTTTTTCTCATTCATTACTTTTTAAACTCGTAGGACTCTTGGTCTTCGTCCATCCCCTCGCCCACGACGTCTCTAACTCTAACCCTTCCTCATCGTCTTCGTGACAATGCTGTTTGTTATCTTGGATTTTTCGCTTTTGTCTCTCGCTAAAGGACTTTCTCTCTTGAGCTACTGCCCTCTCTCTACTGCTCTCTCTCCATTTCCTTCTCCCCTCCAGTATGAATAACTCCTAAGCCGAGGACCGAGATGAGTAGCTTTAATTAGTTTGCTTGTCGTGCGATTTGAGAGGTTTTTCTTACGAGAGGCCACTTCATCTTTATCATCTCATCCTCCTCCTGCGAGTCCTCGAGACAGTTCATTTGGACAATTAAACTTTCGAACGAGGCCGCCAGTTGAGTCCAAGGGGTGGGAAGTTTCTGCTGGAGGCCTGCGGCAAGGATCCTCCTCGTCTCAAAGCCAACGAGCCTCCTTGCACCCGAACCTGTTCGACCAGTATGGAACGAAAGGATTTGGCAAATCCTCTCAAAGCCTCGCTCGTATTCCACCTGAGTCGCATCATGATGGAGCTCGCCTCAAGCTTTTGACAGCTGTCAGCTTTGAGTCAGTGACACATGGGCGCAGGATGCAGCAGGAGAAGAAACAGCAGCAGATGCCGGTTGTCTGACTAGAAGTCCACCTCGTTATAGAGTCCTCAATTAACGATTTAATGTCCTGCGAGGCCTCGGAGACAATAAATGGAAAATCTTCTAGCATATCAATTGAGAGGAGAGTATAAGGACGAGGATGGAAAAGAGGTCAAGGGATGAGGACGAAAATGAGAAAGAGAACGAAGAACTCGAAAAACGATGCCGCCTCTCGCCATTAGACGCAGGACATCGGCGCAGCAGGTGACCAAAGTCCTGGCCACAAGAACGACGCCGACGAGAGATATGAGGATGCCGCCGAGGGAGAAGAGGAGGAGATGCGCAGGAGCAATAAAAATATCAAAAGCATATTTTCCATTTCTATGTCTCCCTCTCCGTCCACGAGTCCAACTTCGTCCCATCGTCTGGGGCTCCGTCTGCCAGCCACATGGGCGCTAAAATGGCAGCCGTTTCCGGTTAACGATTTCCGCTGAACTGACAAATTGAATTTTTATAATTTGCCACTTTGAGCTGCAGCTTGCAGTAGTCCTTGGAGACGGTCCAAGAATGAAAAGACCAAGGTCTTCTAGGTGAGGGAGTGAAGAGAGAGAGAGAGAAAGATGGATAGTGTCGGCGCCGGAAGACGCCAGCCGGATGTAAGCCACCGCCATTGTGAGGTGTGCCAAAAAGGAGCTCATTGTTTCCTTCCAGCTAATGGAACTGATTTCGAGAATTCCGATCGCGAGCCAACCTCGGCCAAGGATTATGGCTCGCCCTTTAATTTAATGATGAAGTCAAAGGGAGGACAGGGAATGAGAGAGGTAGGAGAGATGGTGGAGAGAGGATGGAGAGAAAAAGAAGAGAGGTTGGAGATTCGTTGGAAGCCAAGGGTTGAAAAGTAACGCCCAAAGCGACACACAATTGCAGCGACTTCAAGATGACATGAGTGGATGGACAAGTGGAACTGAGTAGCGATGGAGCGAAGTGATGTAAAGAAATATAGGGAGAGGGGAGAGAGGGATGTCTCTAAGATAGCGATGCATTGCAATGCTAACCAAGGAATGAAAAATACGAAACTCACGACTCCACATGCGAAGAAGACAAGAGAATCAGCAGCATCAACAACAAGCTCAATGAGAAGGGATAACCGAGGGAAACAAGGGGAAGGAGACGATTAAACCACCGTCATGCACTTGAGTCGAACCGACAGATAAATTGGCTTCGTCCGAGAATCGTTGCCGCCGGTGAAAAGTTGAGTCGATTTGTTGAGAAGTCCTTCCGAGCAATCCTTCACAGGTTGAGGATGCTTCACGGTCCACTCCGACGGCGATTGAGAGTGGACTCAAAGGAAAGTGAAGAGTGAGAGAGGGAGAGGTAGAGAGAGGAAGAGATAGAGACAGGGATAGATAGAGAGAGATTGATCGAGAGAGAAGGAGGGAGATGTGTCTCTTCATTAGCTGTTGTGACTCGCTCCACTGAATGGAAGGAAGTCGAAGGAACGTGTTTCGATCATCGCCTGAATAAGTTCCATGGAAAAATGCCTTGTGTCGAGGAGTGGAGGAAAACACCTGAGTTTTTGTCTTCCTGCAATTTCAAAGGCTTCTTCCTAGAAATATTCTCTTTCCTCCTTTTGTCTCCATCGCTCTTTCCCCCTTCGTCTCCGTCAGCTTTTGCTTCAGTGAAGTTTAAAATATTTAAGTTGTTTTTGATGGCGACATTTGTGTCTCGAATGCTTGTTCTTCTTCACTCCTTTCCGCCCTCTCGATTTGACCTAATTTCCTCTTCTCGCCCGCATGCTTTACTTTTCCTTTCCTTTCTCTTTTGCGCGAAATTGCTCTCAATTTCCGTTTCCGTTTTTAGCTGCGAGAAACTTCACGATGTCCTTTAATAATTTATCTCCCATTAATTTGAGAGTGAGAGAGGGAGAGCAAGAGAGACAGAGTGAGAGAGAGAGGGAGAGATAGAGAGACAGAGAGAGAGTGAGTGCAAGAGAGAAAAGTAGAGTGAGTGAGAAAGAGGATTAGATGCTTAGGTGTCACCTTCACGCTGCAGTGCAAGCAACAACAACAACAAAAACAAAACGTTGCGACGACCGTTTTCATTCGTTTAATTTATCAGAGCGAACATCAAAAGCAACAACATTCGGAACAACAAAAACGACAACAATAATAACAACTGCAATAACGACTTATAAAAACCCCGAAACATTAATATTAATGTTGTTATTGTTGTTGTTTTTACTGCTGCATCGTTCGCCTTGCAAGGGTTAAGTTTTCATTCTATGCAATTTGTTTTCCTGCCACGCCCCTCCCGTTGTCGCAGAAGTGCCGAAACTTCTGAATCATCGAAGGAACGAGACAGGAACATGGCATAGAAATAGACTTGAAAAGAGAGAGAGAGAAAGAGAAAGAGAGGGAGGACTGAAAGAGAAGAAAAGAGAGTTTCGTCAAAGGAATGCAAAATATTTTGTGATATATTGTTGCTATTGCATTTGCCTGCGCACAGTGGGTGAAAAATGAAATGAAATTTTTGTTTTTATTATATATGAAATATTTGATATTTATTTTATATAAATAAATATAATAAAATCTTCCTTTTTTTACTCATAATTTTCTTCTAATTTAAGAGAAGTAATGATTTTTTTATGTAAAATTGACAATTACATAAAATTTAGTAATATTCTGGAAATATTCTGAAGATTTTTTATAAATCATCAATTTTTTTTATAAATTGAGATTGATTATTTTACATGAAGTTAAAGAATACAATTTTTTAGAAACAAAAAAATAATCGTCCAAGTTAAGGTAAAAAGTCAAAGTTAAGAAAAAGAAAAAAAAAATCTATGTTAAAACTATTTTTAAAAAATGTTTATAAACGAATGAAATAAATATTTTTTTTGTTTTTAATTTATATTACTTTATAAAATCAGTGATACCAAAAACTCCCATTTACAAAAATATTTTTTTTTGTTGTAGACATGGCTTAATTTGGGACAGTTCGACTAAGAGCAGGGAGCGATAACAAAAACAAGATCAGTGAAGGCAAAAATACATCAAAACCGTCAAATACTTCTGGGGATCTCAAAAGACCTCGAATTATCTGCCTCAAGGAGAACTCAAACGACCACGATGGGGATCTCTAAGGATATCAATAGGTCTTAAGGATCTCCTAAGGACTTAAGGAGATTCACAGAAGGATCTCAAAGGACTTCGACTTTAGTAGATTGAATTGAAAAACAATTGTCTTCACACATCCTTCACATCATCACTATTAAGAGGGATGGGCGAGAGAAGAGCTGGGAGAAAAATGAAGACAGAGGGAGGGAGAAACTAGAGGAAGAGCGAGAGCGTGTGATAGAGAGAGTTAGATAGAGATTGGGTGCAATTAAGATGTCCTCTTGGCAGCTCATTGTCAGACAGGACACAAGCGTAATTTCTTACCCAGTTGTTGTTGTATTTTTTTTTTATTGTTGTTTGCAACAATTAATGTGCCACTTAAATTGTTCTGACCCGGGCAATGGAAGTTAAAACGAAAGGGAGAAAGAGCGAAAACGAGTGATAGATGGAAAGAGAAAGAAAGAAAAATAGACAGAATGAGAAAGAGATGGGGAGAGAGAAAGGACTAGGTGTAAAGTTCATTCATTCTCGACACGTGCTCGAGAGCTTCACCTGCCACAACAACAACAACAACAACAACAGAAACAACAATGTGAAGCCATTTTTATTGAAATAAAACACAAAATCACACCAAAAATAATAGTAGAAAAAAATAACACAAAAAAAAGAAAAAAATGCATTTTCTCTTATTCTCTCTCTTTCCCTATCTCTCTCTTTCTCTCTCTGTAACTGGCTTTTTTTTTGTCGTAACCTTTCGACTGTTGTTTCTCGCTCTGACGCCTTTCTCTCTCACTCTCTCTCTCTGTCATTCTCGTTCATTGTGTTGAGGTTGGCGTGTTTGTGTGGGTGAGTGTGTTTGTGTATTTGTGTGTGTGTATTTGTCACTTCCTCCGAGCGCTGGCATCTGTTAATTTGATCATCGACCAACTTCCGGTCAACATGGCTGACAATGGAGCAGCCGACAGAAGCAGAAGCAGTAACAGAAACAACAAAAATAAAAACAAAAATAACAACAACATAGAAACAACAACAACAGTAACAACAATATTAGCAAGCAGCAGCAATAGTATCTACAACAGCAATAGTTTAAACAACAATAATAGTTGTAAAAACAACAATTGTAATAACAACAAGAACAATGCTAATAACAACAACAAATATTATTACAACAAAAATCTGTGCACCCACAGAGACAACAATGTTTTAGTTGTTGCTAATTTTGTTGTTGCTACTCTTGTTATTGTTGTATTTGTGTGAGGATTCTAGCGTGCTATTTTCTTGTTGCTGTTGTCATTGAAATTGTTGTTGGCATTGTTGTTGTTGTCGACGTTATTGTTGTTGGTATTGTAGTTTTTGTTGCTCCGTTCACGAGCTGGACACCTGCAACTAACTGACTAATTTCGCACTTCTCCTCATTCATATCCTCCTTTTTCGTATTCCTCTTCCTCTTCACCCTCGGGCAGGCGTTGTTTGCAATCGCTTAAATACTCAGACACCAGACCAACGACCACCGACCACCTCCACCCCCTTTTCCATCTCCTTTCTCCTCATTCTATCTCCTTTCTCCTCATTCCACCTCCTTCCTCCTCATTCCTTCCTTCCCTTAACCTTCGTCAATGACTGCACTTTTCTGTGGCCGTCGTCGTCGCTGTTCGGTTGGCACGAAGTGGGCCAGGGTTGGGTGTGGTGAGTGGGTAAAGGATCGTTCGCAATAGGTCGCCGAAGGGTCAGGAGGAGTGAGACAGAGAGAGAGAGAAAGTGAGAGGGAGGATAGTTGTTGGATGCAAGGTTGCGGTCGTCGGGATCAGAGTTCGCTTTGAGTTCGCTCTTTCTCTCTTCTTGTCTTTCTCACTGGGAGGATGTCGACATCGTAATGTCGCCCTCTTCTCTTCGTCTCATCTTTCGTCGCACCTGTGGACCATCTGTCTGTCTCACTCTCTGTTGCTCTCTCTCTCTCTCTGTTTGTATCACTCCTTCTATCGTTCGTAGTCGTCCTGTAGACTCAGGGCATTTTCCCACACTATTCCATGCCATTCCACCTGACGGCAACAGGAGCATCGGGAAGAGCGACAACATAAACATCAACCACAAGAGCAAGAACAACAATGAAAACAACAACAACAAAGGACGACGGAGGACATGAGCTCGGCGGATCCTTCGAATCGCAGACCGGCGGCAGTTGTGGTCATTTGTGTGAGTGGAGCGAAATCTGATTCGGAACACATTGAATCTCTAAGCAGCTTTCCATGAATATGAATGCTCTCTCTCTCTCTATCTGAGTCTCTGGTTTTCTCTCAACATCTCTTTGTCTTTCTCTATCACTCTCTCTCTTCCTCTTGCTATCTCAGTCGCTCATTGGCCCGCTCAGTCGTTCTGAGCCAGAAATCGCCTCGGAGACTTTTGCGAGGAGGCGACCGGAAGACGATTATTTCACGTGCTTCTTCGCACTCTTCATCTCTTTCACACCCGCTATCTTTCTCACTCTCTCTCTCTCTCTCAGCCAGTCTCTTTTACTTTTTTCATTATACATTTTTCTCTCTCTCTCTTTTTCTCACTTGCTCTCCGGCTAATCTTTCTCTCTTGTCTCTGTGGGTTGTTGTTGATTTCGTTTGCCGCTGTGGCGTGTGGATTGTTGTTGTTTTTATTATTTTTGTAGGTTTTGTTAATTTTGTTGTTTATGTTACTTTTGCACCTTTTGCTATTTTTCTTGCTTGTCGCTTTTGACTCGTTTTTTGTTGGTCGCCGATGAATTTTCTTTTGAAATTTCACATTTTCAATTATGTTGGTTTTGTCGTTGTTGTTACTTTTATTATTATTGTTTGTGATTTTGTCCTTGTTTGACATTGTTTTTTTTTTTTTGTTTTTATTTCATTCGCGCTCCGTGGCGACCACCGTGGTTGGAGCGTTGCCAGATCGTTGCCATCATCGCTGTTGGCGTCGCACATGTTGATCTCAGGGATAAAACGCGGATTAACTGGGTGAGAAGAGCTGATTAGACAAAGAAGGTGAGAAGGAGGATGAGAAAGAGAAGGAGGATGAGAAGGAGAGTGAGAAAGACAAAGACAAGAGAAGGAGGAAGAAAAGGAAAAGGATGAAAAGACGGAGGATAAGAGGAGTGGAAAAATATCTGAATTCAAAATGGTCTCTGCAAGGACAAAGGACAAAATAAGAAAAAATACGAAAATAATCGAATCGATGAGGGTCGACGTTTTTTCTTTGGTTTTCTCTAAGTTTCTCTCTTTACTCCTTCTCTTATCACTCACTCCTTCTCGTTCTCGTTTCTTACATTTTTCTTCTTTTTTTTAGAATTTTGCCGGATGCCACAAACACAAAGAGAAAATCGCCTTGCACACATACCCAGACACAGGGGCACACGGGTGAAAATTAATTTCAACTGCAGGGCAAATGTGTGAGTACACGCCTGTGTATGTGTGTTTACAGTAGTGTTAGTGAGTGGTCGGTGTGAGCGAGAACGAGGCAATTGGTTCCATCGTTCGTTCGTTCATTCGTTCGGTTGGTCGGACGCTCGATCGAGTCTTTGTCATTGACAGCTTATAGTGTCAATAAACACAGGCAACTTGACAACAATGCCAACAAAAAATAACAACAACAACAATAAAACCAGTAGAAAAAATAAAAAAAATAATAAAACCAACGACAACATCCAATGACAACAAGAGGAACAATGCAAATTGCTAACTAAAACTAGAATGAATTCTATACAAGGGATATAGCAGCAGTAGCAACAAAAACCGTTTTAATACCAATCTAGGGAAAATAACAACAACAGTAATTACAACAACAATAATTACAACAACATTTATGACAACAACTACAATAACAAAGGACAATGCCAACAACGAGTGGCCAAAGGTGAATGTTTATGAAAGCGAATGAAGGATCAACATTGAAGTGGAGAGAGAGAGAGAGAGAATAGGAGAGGAACATAGAGAGAGATAGAGAGAGGAGAGAGAGAGAGAGAGCGAGAGAGAGAGAGAGAGGGAAAGAGAGTGGAAGAGTGAATGAGATGAGAAAAGAGAGAGCGAGAGAGATGACTATGGGAAAAGCGAGACCAATGCAAGTGGAGAATGGAAGTGAAAAAAAAAATTAAATATATAAAATCATTGAACTCCAGTGGACCCCATCTGGCGAGTGAAATTTAAAGTGCTATCGACAGCATGACAACCGCACACAAACAAGAATGTGTTCATATATGTGTACACATACACATACAAACATGCATGTATTTGACTCAGTGCACCCGGCGCATACACGCACAAATAAGTGAACGGGAGAAATGTGATAGGAAGCGATGGACCGAAGTAGAAAGAGTAAAGGCGAGTTCATGAAAACTCATTCTCAACGAAATAGAATAACATCCTGACGATGAGACCACAGCCAACAAAGGATTCGAAAAGAAGAAATTGAGATTTTGGTGAAGAGGAAAATGTGGTCGAGAAGACAAGAGGAGTGAAATGAAGTCGGTAGAGTGACATGAATGGGAGGGAGAGAAGATAGCGTCTGACAATGGGAAAACAAATTGTGAATTCAAACTTTTCATCATCTTTTACTCTGTGGAAGGAGCATCATACAAAGTTGTAGTCGCTGATCTCACTCGACCTCTCATATTCTCCATTTCTCGATCCCTTATAATCTTCAACTCTTCAACTTTCCATCTCTCATGTTCTCCATCTCTCACATCCTCCTTCTCTCACATCATCCTTCTCTTCATCTCTCAGATCCTCCATCTCTCACAATCTTCATCTCTGACATTCTACATCTCTCTCAATTTCCATCTCCGAATCTCTTCACCACCCTTATCGTTCTCTTGCGATGACATTAAACGAGTGCCTCTCGGTCGCTCCTTCTCGCTCTGTCTCTCTTCAACTTCTGTACTCATTATGGAGGAAGAAGTGGTAGGAGGAAGTGGAAGGAGGAAGTGGAAGGAGGAAGTGAAAGGAGGAAGTGAAAGGAGGAAGTGAAAGGTGGAAGTGAAGGAAGGACGAAAGGGGTCGATAAGGGTTCAGGGGGAGTGGCAGGAAGTTATGAGCTAATTTCCATTTGCTTTCGAACAAGTTGTCATAATCATTAGATTATGTTGGCAACAGCAGCAGCATCTCCGAAAACAACAACAACAATATTACTACTACAATCATCACCACCACCACCAAAACCCAGTGACAACAAAACCAAAGCATGAGCAAGAAAACAACGAAGACAACAATGAAGAAGAAGCAGAAGCAGAAGAACCAGTGGCATCATTATTACCAAAAACAATTTTGAGTAGAACAACTTTGTTGAAGGAGTTTAGTAATGAAGACAGCAGCAGTTACAGCAGCAGCAACAATAATAACTACAACGATAACAATGACAATAACAACAACAACAGGAATTGTCGCATAACATTGTCACATTTAAAACGTTTCAATGACAACAACAATAATATTAACATCAACAATAATAACAAGACCATCAACAACAATAACAACAATAAAATGAACAAAACCATCAACAGCAACAATAATAACAAAAACAAAAACAATAACAAGAAACTTGTACCTTGTCATTCATTAAAATGAAACCTCACAAGTGTCTTCGTTTGTGTTTGTGTCGAAGTGATATTTGTTATTGTTCTACTTATTCTTGTTATTGTTGTTGTTGTTGTTATTATTGTTACTGTTCTTGTTGTTCCTGTAATTATTGTTATAGTTGTTATTGCTGCTGCTTCTGCCGTTGTCGATGATGTTTTTGCCGATGTTCTCGTTCTCCATTCTTGTGGTTGTTACCGCTATTTCTGTTTCTCATGTTGTGATATTTGTTGTTATTGTTTTGGTTCTTGTTATTGTTGTACTCACTTCTCACAAAGTAGCAATCCTTGCCGAAGCAGAGGAAGTTAAGAAGGTGGAGCAGGAAAGGAAGAGGGATGGATTTCGTAAATGGGTCGACATACAAAATTGTGTGCGTCTCGAGGCCTTGGCCAAGTTCGGTTCGGTTCGGTTCTCGGTTCACGACCCGGTTGACATCTGACGACTGCCGACTCATACCGTCGTCCTTCGGCAGAGAGTTTGATCCTATGACAAAGAATTCGAGTAACCGACTCAGTAGTCGATTGAGTAATGAGAAAGGTATCGAGTATCGAGGTAAAGAGAAATATGGAATCATATTTGGACAGATCAATAGAAGGAAGGATGGAAGAAAGAAATGTTATGATGGGTGTATTTAGCAATGGAAAAGGAGATATAAAATAGGATTTTTTTTGGATTTATCTCTAGAAAATATCCTGTTTTTATCCATAATTTTGTATCACTAGCGCCACGTCGAACCGGTTGCTTTCAACCCGATGCGGCGGCCGCATTTAAGCGATTAGCAACAGCCACCGAGGCCAACCACAGCTATGTGGTCTTTCCTCTCTTTTCCTATCTCCCTCTCTCTCTTCTTTTCTTCCTCTCTCTATCTCCATCTCCTTTCACTCCCTCCTGTCCCCTCTTCGCCACGCTTCACTCATCAATATGCAAAGAGTTTGGGATGCCGCTCGGTGCCTCCGGAGTCGAATGGGAGGCATCTCCAGCAAATGTTGCTCTTGTTTCGTCCTCCACTGTCCTCTGTCTTTCTCCCTCTTTCTTCTCTCCTACAACATCATCTGTCCCTCTTCAGCTCTCCCTCTTCAGCTCTTCCTCTTCAGTTCTCACACTCTTCATCTCTCCCTCATCAACTCTCAATCTACCGTTCTTCCTCTCCAGAAGTTGTTCCTTTGCCTCCGTTTAGCCGCAGGCAACACGAAGGCCATGGACAGGAGCCTATGAACGAAAGTTAAAGGGGTCTAAATAGAAGTAGGAAGAGGTGGAGGAGGATCCAACAACGCAGGACGAAGTGCTGAAAATTCTGACAAGGAATTCAATTTGTAAAAAAGTTCCGGAGACGACGGCGTCGATGATGGAGAGAACGAGCGACATCGACGTTGTGTTGTCGACAGCTGCAGTTGTTGGTGTTGTTGTTCTTGTCAATTTTGTTGTTGTGGTTGTTTGCGACAATTTGTGAAGTGTTTGTTTGTGTGGGTGTGTGTGTTTTAGTGCGTGGATGGGAGGTTTGTGTTGGTGGGTCATGCATATTCATTAGATCATTAGATATGGAAATCTCTCCGTCAGCCGAAGCCAATCAAACGGGAACCTCCCACAACTTCTTCGGGAAGCGTCTTCGGTCTTCTTATTCGATTCCTCCACCTCCTACTCCCTCCCTTCAACTCTCCTCCTTTCTCTCTTCTCCTCAATTCCTACCTCATTCTCTATCCTCCCAATCTCCTTGGCCCTCAGGCAATCGTTAGTCGTCGTCAATTTGTTCGAAATTAAAAGTAATATTTTGTCTCTGCCTTGCTAATCTTTTGCCTCCACCTTCCTTCTCCCTTCCCCTCTATCCCACACTCTCTGTCTCTGTGGCACTATCAGGCTATCGCCATCGCAGTCTAATGGCCATAGTGTAATTGTCATTAACTCCAGTTTAAGTGAATTAAAGTTTTACCGTAGCCGGGCATCGATGGCGATTTAAATTCAGCTCTATTTCCTCCCTCCTGCCGTTCTCTAGTTCCATTATTCTATCTCTATCTTTCTCTATCTATCTCTTTTCCGTTCTCTATCTTCCTCTCCCTCTCTGGCCAACGCAATTGCTGCGTCTCCCGTTGCCGTGAGAAGCGAGAGAATCCTCGACAATGACCTCCATCCTTTTCATTCCTCTCATTCTCTCTAATTTACTCCTGTCCAAGGAAGGGGAGAAGGTGGATAAGGAATCGAGAAGCAAGGACGAGCCGGAGGCGAGCGAGGAAATCGAGACGGAGATGAAGACAAAGATGGAAACGGAAGCGAAAGCGGAGGACGACTACTGATCTGCGCAATAAATTAATTTAAATAACGATGGAGCGCGCTTAATCGAGGGCAGAGAACAACATCCCCTCGGAACTCAAGCACAATTTGCGCGACACTGAGAGAAAAGTGAGTGAGCTTTTCAAAACTCCGAAAACGACCGACGTATTTCTAAAGCCCGAGATAGAGGGAGTGGCAAGTGGTGGAAAGGAGAGAGAGAGCGAAGGTGAGAGATAGACAGAAAGAAAGAAAGAAAGAAAGAGAGAGATGATGAGAGATAGACAGAAGAATACCTTCTCTCAGTGTATGGCGAACTTCATCGTTGATTTTGTTGTATTTCGCTCGCTTGCAGTTTTTGCCGCAATTTCATTCGGTTCGCAAATTG
This sequence comes from Coelopa frigida, assembly GCA_017309665.1. NCBI lineage: Eukaryota > Metazoa > Arthropoda > Insecta > Diptera > Coelopidae > Coelopa > Coelopa frigida. Next base: position 23,944,118 of record CM029561.1, read on the forward strand.
AAAGTTTTTAATTGAATTGGCTGCAGTTGAATTGCTCTCTAAGTTCGTTCTCTCTCTCTCACACTTTTTCGATCTCTCTCGCTCTCTCTCTCTTTCTCTCTCTCTGTTGCTCTTTTACCATTATTTCGCAGTGCCTCCCATGGGCCAACGTATGAATTTTTATTGCACTTCTCGCGAGGTTTTCCTCTCTCTCTCTCTTTCCCTCTCTCTCTCTCTTTCCCTCTCTAATTCTCACGTATGTGTTTCGATAACTGCATAACTGTTGAAGCACTTTGCATTGTTGTTGTTATTGCTGTCAGTGTTGTTGCTGTTATTATTGTTGTTGTCGACCTGGGATTCAAACATTGTTGCTGAAGCTTACGAGGTTTCACGTTTCGATCGCGTTAAAACTTTGAAACTTTCCTCGAAATCAAATAACGAATCGATGAAATATCGAAGAATTATCGCTACACTGAGCGAAATTGGAGACAGATCATGTATAACTTCCATACCCCTCTCTCACTTTATTTTCACAAGAAATTAATTTCCAATTAATTGTCTATTTCAAGTTAGAGGAACCCTTAATTAAAAGTTGCGTCCTTCGACCTCCACCAGTGTCCTCACTTCCACACCTCGTCTGATAATTTCAGTGCTCAGTGCCATGACTTCTCAACTTCTCCACGTCCTGCTCTCCTCTTTCGTGTCATTCCCTTGATCCCTCAACTTACATCCTTCGTCCTTTCAATGCCGCCTCCGCTGACTCGAAATCGGAATCGTTTTTAATACCACCAGCTGACAATGCCGGCAGAACCCTCATCACATGGACAAACACCTGCAAACACACAGGCATCCAGACAAACACACACTCACATACTAGGTACACACTCGACGCAACGACGACAGAAAAAGATGCGCCAATTTCAACCTCTTCTATTTAAAGGAAATCTCTGCCAGAATGAATCCCTGGGAGACAAAGAGTGAAGAGTGGAGACAAAGGAAGAGAGAGAGAGGGAGGAGGAAGATGGCGCGAGAGGGAGGGATAGTGGACGAGAGAGAGAGAGAGAAGGAACATTGAATAGATAGAATAGAAGAGTGCGAGTGAGTATTAAAAGGATTTAAATTTACATTTGCTCAAATCAATTAGTTAAAATTTAATCCTCAGAGGAATCCTGATTTGTCTCCTCCTTCTTCTCTCTCTCTCTCTTGTCTTTCTTCTTCTCTCCCTCTCTAAACGATCATCCTTTCATTCTTTCACCTCTTCCTCCAACTTCCTCTCTGTCTCTCTTTGCCATCTGGCATCACTCGGCAACACAATGCGAGGGACAGATAGAGAAACAGACAGACGGAGGGACATTCAGGCGGAGAAAAAGGAATAGAGTGACAGAGACCAGAGACATGTGACGATGGGAGGTTGGGCGATGGATGGTTGCGACGAGGCTGGCATTGTTGGAGCAGCAGGTGGATCCGTGCCCTGGATTCTCGGATGAATTCAACATGGTCGGCGATACAAAAGTGTTGCCAACAATTAAGTGAAATCCGAGCTCACGAGCAGCCAGGTGAGTTCAAAGGGGCAGCGGGTGATGCCAATGTAGATAGAGCGTGTGGGAGAAAGAGAGAGTGAGGGAGAGATAGCGATATACGTACGTTCTTGTTTATTCATAGAATTTGAGTTTGTGCAACTGGAAACGTTGTTTCTGTTCTGAGTCTTCAGAAAGTTGAGATTATTTCGTTGTCAGAGCGGTGGAGAATGGGAATGAGAGAACGATTTCGATAGAAAGAGATAGACTAAGAAAGAGGAATGAAGAGGGAGTAAGGTAGAGAGGGAAGCCATAAGATTGAGATAGAGAGAGAGAGAGAATGAGATGGCATTCATTGTGACTTTCACAATGAGCTCTATCTACGATCGTGTGGCATTTAATGCTCAAATCGAGTCGCTCGAATGTGGTCTCTCTTTCTCTGTCTCTTCTTGTCTTTTGTCTCTATATTATTTATTTTTCTTTTTTCCTTTCTACTATCTTTGGCGTTCCCTTCCCCTTTCTTCGTCACCCTCCTGCGTGCGCTCTCTCTCTCACCCTGTCTACCTCCGATTAGCATAATTAAATGTACTCGTGCTGCTGTTGCCTCGCAGCCAAATCCTTTGAACCTGGCACATCGCCAGCAGCATCCTCGAATCCTAACAATCAATTCTCGAATGGAGAGGGATTGCAGGATTCTGGGTGGGTTTGAGAGGCCAGGACACCACCTCGAGGGGACAATGGCTTCGTGAGCGTCAGAAAAATAATCGCAAATTTCCATTAATATTCATCGTTCGTCTGCCGCGTCGCCGGCCACGCCCACGTCCTCGGCCTCGCCCCCTTGGGATGGGGCCACTTTCTCATCTGGTCGAAGATTGAATTTACAACTCGTTATCCTGGACAGGGACAGCGTAAAGCTTATTTTCGTCCTCGACAGGTTTTCGTCCTAGGAGAGTGAATTGTCAAGGACGAGTGATGTGAAGGAAACCAGAGGGAGATGAGAGGAAGACGTTTGGAGGAAGGAGAGGAGAAAGGAGTGAGGGACGAAAAGCCCAGACAAAGCGAAGGTTTGTGAACCTGACGAAGAAGAGGCTTCTGGTAATTAAATCGGCTCCCGTGTAGACAAGGTCGGCATCACAGAGAGGCTGAAAGAGAGTGAAAGGGACAGAGAAACGGAGAAAGAGGTGAGTGAAGTGGAGAAAGGAGGACTTTTTTCTCTGGCTCACTCTCTTTCATTTCTCTCTGCTCAAGTTGAGTGAAACAATTTCATTTTTGAAAAAGTTTTTAGCTCGTTTTCTTGTTGACAACTCGTTTTAATTTTTATTAAAATCAAAAACGAGGATGAAATGCGATGAAGATATTGAAAGAGTCAGAGAGAAAGTTATGTAGAATGTGCTGAGTGAATTAGATGTATGAGAGAGAAAGCAAATGTACCACAATGGAAATTAAATGGATTCCGCACTGATGTTCTACTTTAGTTAGTGTTTGATTGATTGATTTCCCTCGATTGCAAAACTATAAATACACAATTTAGTGAACTTAATAAGGGTTTCGGGAAGCTATGCTTGAAATAAAACCAAAATTTAAACACATTTTCATTAAATTTGCGTAAGACACAGACACACAAAACATCTTTGGAAGACATTCGCCCGAATCGGAGTAATCGCAGATACGCACACACTCACGTTTAATTAGTGGCTTCCAATGTAAATATTCCCACACACATACACACGTGGACCCCCGAGCTTTCCTTTATATGTGAACACAAAAGTGCATTCCTCATTCTCACAAATACAAACACACGAGTAGAGTGGATAATTAACTCACATATATGCACAAACCCGATCGATTTCTTCTCCTCTCTTCTATCACTTCGTCTCTTTTCCTCTCTCTTCATCCAAGATAAGTTGTATTCTTCCCATAAGGATTTCATTATATTGCCGCCAGGAACGTTCAAGTATCCAATGTCTTTCTCTCATTCAGTTCCATTAATTGCCTTTAGCATTCTACGAGCCGCGTTTTAAGCATTATTTCTCGTCCTGACCCACAATAGTTACTTTTCACTCTTTCTCTTTCTTTTTTTCACTTACTTTCTCACACTCTCTGACTGTCTCTTTCTCTGTCTTTTATTCGCCCGGAGAAACTTTCGCATCAAATTAGGATTCTCTGATGAAAGAGCAACACACGAAAAGTGAAGTGCAACATTGAGCGTGAGTGAGAGAGAAATAGTGAGTGAATGAAAGGGAATTAAATGAGTGAAAGAGAAACAAAGAAGTGAGTGAAAAGGCGAAACAGAGATTTAGAATAGTGTGTGGGAGAGAAAGAGAGAGACAGCGACATTAGTTCGTTGCCTCGCAAACTTCTGTTTAATTTGTAAATGCTTGTTCTTTCAAGTGCCACTCCCTCCACCTATCTCTCTCTCTCTTTTTCTTCGCTCTCCCTCGTTCTTGCTCTCGACCCGTCGGCATTCTTGCTTTTTTTCGGTGTAAAATGTCAAACTTTGTTTCATGCTAAATTTCCTGTTTTTTATTATCAACTTTCACAAGTTGTTACTGCTGCCTTCTCCGCTCTCTCCTCCTCCTCCGCCAGGAAGCATTATAATTCTGTCTTCTCTTCTTCTCTCTCTTTCTCCCTTCCTCCCTCTCTCTGTTGCACATCCTCCTGATTTCGCCCTGTCACTGCAACTGGCAACAAAGTGTTGGAAAGTGTCTCAATAGTCTTCAGTGCCTTCAGCCGCCCGCCTCCAGCCCGCCACTCAAACTTCATCCGTTGTCCCTCGCATCCTTCTCTCATGCTTCTACTTCGCTCATGCTTCTCCTTTTTCTCTCCTCCTCTCATCGTTTCCTTGTTTTCGTCCGCCCATTCGCCCTTCATCTTCAGCCGTCGCTCTTCTGCTCACGCCACGACTCTCATTAAAACTTAGGCAACGTTTTCCAGTGAAACTTTTGGTCACACTCACTCTCTCGCTCTACCCCATACCCTCATCTCTCTCACTCATACTTCTCTCTCTCTCTCTCTAACTCACTCTTTCGATTTCACTCTCCCTAACTACGTCTCTCTCTGTTTAATCTTTCCATCTTCAGTGCGTATGTTGCTAGTTCTCTTTCTCTCCCTGTTCAAGTCATCTGGTCCTGAGTTTCTCTGTCCCTGTCTCGCTATATCCTTCTCCTTCCTATCTCTATTTCCGTCTCTGCCACGGCGTTAATGAGTTCGAAGTACATCAAAATGTCAAAAATAATTCACTATCCTACGATCTTCGGATCCGGCCATTTTAAAAGCTTAAGCTTTATGTTTGTTATTGTTCTCGTTATTATTGTTGTTGTTGACTTTGTCACGTCGCTCGACATCCCCGGCTGACGTTGGGTATTTTTTACGACAGTTGGACGCACTTTTTCTCCCACCTCATTCGACCACCTCCTGACGATTCTCGACTCCTCTGGATTTGTTTCTTCGTTGGTCTCTATCGGTGGGAGGAGTTGACAGTTGGTAGTTGTGGAAGGGATGGTGGAATGTAGAGGGGATGAAATGAGACAGGGGATTTCTCAATGTGAGGAGCTGGAGATGATTATGTACAATGAGAAAAGTAAAGACGTATTAAACTATTTCCGCTATATACAACTTCTTTCCTTCCACTTTTGACATGACATCATGCGATAACTCTCTTATCACTCATTCTCTATCTCCACTCTATTTCATCTTTATCCTTTCTCATCGACCACCACTCACTACTGCTCTCTCCCTCCCTCCACCTACCAGGTCAATTACCACACATCAGCATTAACCATAAAGAGTTAATTACATTCACCTTCGGCGAATTATTCAACTGCTCCCTTCGACGAGGTCTTTAAGTTATATTAGCTGCCTCACTCTCTCTCTCTCTCAGTCTCCTTCTCTCATTACCCTCCCTCTCTTTCCATCACCTTCTCTGTCTCTCACTCCGCCTGTCATCAGCCCACCTGGGTCGGCTCCACTCATTCATTTTCATTAAAATTCAACTCTCTGAAGCCTACGAACGGCATCCTTTGAGCCTCATTTAGGCTTCATTCGTTGCTTCAAGGTGTGCGTGTGTGTCTGTGTGTGCCATGCTCCATTGTATGCTGATGGGTTTTGTTGTTGCTTTTGTTGATAATTTTTCGATTCCCCCGAAGCGGACGATGAGGAAAAAGTGATCAAGAAGGCGAAGAAAGTGGAAAGAGGAGGAGGAGAAGAAAATGAGGAGGAGGATACGACCTTGTCGTAAATTACATTGGCGTATCGTTAATGTTGTTGTTCTATATGTTATTGTAGTTATATATTGTTGCAATTGTTGTTCTGACATATTATTGACGAAGACTCCTTCAATCTTCCCCGCGCTTCTGTCCGATCTTCCTGACCTCCTTCGACCATTTTCTTTAGCTCTTGTAATTGTTGTTTTACCATTGTAGTTCAACCATTGTTGTTGGTTTAACCATTGTTGTTGTTATATTTACTGCTGGTGATACGTTTAACCTTGAGCTTCGAACATTATTTGAGTCGCATAAAAGCCTCTTTTGTTCTTGTTCCTACAGTAATTTCAGGTAAAGTTGTTGTTTGTATTACTTCGTCGTAATTGTTGTTATTTATTTGTTGTTTTTATTATTTTCTTTGCATTTACTTGCTTTGTTTTTCAATTTTGTTGTTTCTTCTTTTTGTTTGCCGGTTTTTGCGTTTGTTGGTTTTTGCATTTGTTTCTTGCTTTTTACTTTTGTTTCATGATACTGAATTTTATTTGCATCTGAAGCTAATGAAAATTTATGCCTTAAACATCTTTGACGATGTCGTCTTTCTTTCTCTATCTCTCTTTTTCCTCTCTTTCTCTTTTGTTCTCTATGTCTCTTTCGCACGGTAGTTATTTGCTGATTAACACACACACACACACCAAGGTATTTATACATACACGTTATCGTTGTGTGTGTGAAGGTTTGAATTCGAAACATTATCGCTCTCCTTGAACTTGAAGCCGGAGCCTATTTTATTGTGCTCCTATTTTACGATCTTTCCCCTACTCTTTCTGCTACTTTCCTCATCTCACCCTCCATCTCTGTTGTGCTTTGGGCTGAACTTTTGGACAGCTTCCTAACTTGGGCAAATGTGTTGGCTTCGCCTGCTTCTTCTTCTTCATCTTCTCCGTCTTATCCAAAACCTCTTTGGGGTTTGTGGATGGGGCTCGGAGGGGACGACTAAAAGCTTGCGAAATGAAATTTGTGTGTTGCTGGTGATTAAAAAATAATGCGCAGGAACTTGGAAATTACAAGCTTTTCAGCAGAGTTTCCGAGAGCGACGATAAAAAGTGAAGGAGAGCGAGTGAGAGATGAAGGAAAGGATATGGAAGAGAAGGGATTTGGAAGGAAGTTAGGGAGAGGAAGTGGGAAGTTGAGGAGAGAGATCGCATTTTCTGAACCTTTTAGCATCGAGTTTAGTTTGAGTATTTTCCAAACGTTTGAGAAGATTTAATAATTTTATTGCATTATGCATTTTTCGAATTATGAATTCGAATTTCTCGATCCATAAAGAGTCGTGATGAGCGGGAATCTGAGATTCAGAACCGACTCCCCGTGGATGATCAATCACTTGGCACCACGATCAAACGGAGGCGGAGGCCAATGACAGGGAGCAACGAATCAGGCAAAAAAGCCGAGAATAGACAGCGGGCAATAAAATCACGTCGACAACAGAGAAACAATAGAAAACACCAGAGGAGGCGAAAAACTCATCGATTCTAATGTTTCAATTAGGGAACGAGATGTCGTCGCGAAACGATTTCGCTTGCGCACAGTGGAAGATAAATGAGGCGAGATAAGGGGAAATGAAAAACAACAACAACAATAGTAGCAACGACAATAGTAACAACAACAACAACAAGAGGCTCAACTATCGCTTTAATAACAATAACAAATTATTTTCCGCATCAATTTGTGAATTACACATTTCGCTGCTCAGATACGGTACAGCATCTGACAGATTCACATACATACATACAGATCCGTCAGATACACATACATAGAGATGTGTATGTTTGTATGTACATTTATTTATTCGATGTCGTGAGTTAGGTGTGAGATAAATCGCCGTATAATTATTAATTGTTGTGATATCTAATGTTTTGGTTCTCATTGTTGTTATTATTATCATTGTTGTTGTTATTATTATCATCATCGTTTTTGTTGTTGTTGCTATTGTTGACGCCGTATTCTTCTGCATGAACATGCAATTGGGGTTTTTCCTCCCCCAATTCGTGACTCATCCACGACCGAGTGTCTAACGGAGAGATAACGAAAATGTGCCGTCAATTTCGCCGAGATGCGATTCGGTCAATGGTAATTAAAGTACCACAACAACAACAACAACAATCCATCCATCTCAATCCAACAGCATTTTATCGGAAGTGATCATCGTAGAAACCAATGACAAAACGACAGACATGCAAGGTAACAAAGATGTGATCGCATAGGAGAGGGGCGAGAAAAGCATTTAAAAAAAAATTGGCATGAGAGAAAAAATTCGAAAGAAAAAAATCGAAAATGTTTTTCATACAAAATTCCATTTAAAATCGATCAAAACTAACATTTTTTCTCAAATAATTTGAATTTCTCGCATGCAACAAAAAAAAAACAGGTAGAGAATGTATCAATTCCGGAAAACGCAATTTTTTGTTGGCTATCGATGATCGCGGTTTCGTTTAATTGGCATTTTGTTCGCTAATAACCACTGTAAAGCAACAACAGCCACCGTGGAGAAAACCACTGTGCTTCCGGCAACGAAAACGAAGCCACAACAACAACCACAGTGATGATGACGACGATGTTTATCTGCCAAATTAATGCTGTTAATTGCTCTTCAGACCTAATTGAAGTGCATTTTTTGTGTCCAGCTTTCAATCGCTAATTTTCAGTCGCTGCAATTTTCATGAGCACCGCCCCGCCCCAGACCTCCGCCCACCGCCAAACACGTGATGTCACTTGTCTCCCTCCAGGCAATTGAGGTTTTTGCTTCCATCAAAACATGACATGGAGTTGTTGTCTCTCTCGCACGATGTGGTTTGATATGATTTCAGTAATGTTTTTAAAAAATTATTCTACTTTTGAAGTTCGTTTTAATTTTTTATATATCTATTTTTTTATTCATAATATTATTATATATAATTATTTAGTCTTTTTTCGGTTCTAATTTTAAATTTCTATTATTTCAATAGTTTATCATTTTTTAAAAAATTATTCTGAATGTTTATGTAAATTTTAAAGGCTTCCTTAAAAATGTATTCCAAACAATTTTTACTTGCATATTTTGTTTATTAAAATTAAGCTTCATTATAATTTTATTTGAAAATTTGAAATGTGTGACTTTTTTATGATTTTAATTTAAATTTTCAATCCGATATTAATGATTATTTCGATAAGATTATATTATCAAATATGTAATTTTCAAGCACTTATTTAATTTAAAAAATTTGCATTGTTTTTTCATAATTTAAATTTCGAATACTTTTTACGGTTTTAATTTAAATTTTCATCCCATTCTTAATGAGTGAAATATTGTGTGAATAATAAAGCATTTCATTTTGTTTTTCCGATTTTCATAATTTATTCATATTTATCCGGAGTATTTATTTGGATTATTTTTTGTTGTTTTTAATTCTCACCTTTATGCGAAATATTAATTTATTTTTATACAGAATATTAATTTTTTTTATGATAAATTTGCATATATTTTTTAATTTTTTTCCTCTCAAAATTAAAAATGGTAATGCAGTAAATTTATGATATTTACCTCGGCCACAGCCTGGCCAGGCTTCATGTTTTCCGACAATTAAGTGATTAATTTTTCGTGGCCCCGCCCGAGGTTACCACATTGTTCGTTCGTTCATTTGATTCGGTCGCTCCTGAGGCTGGCAGCGCTCCAAGGATAATTGTCGGCCACGTGAAAGGGATGGCACTAAATTAGGATTTCCTTTTGTGCAAATCAGGAGGAAAAAGTCAACATGGCCTCTTCGTGGGGGGCGTGGCAGAGGGGCGGAGACGGAGGCGTGCGCGGAAGGTGCGAAGAGCAGCAACAGGAGGAACAACAACAACTAGGCGAGACTTTAAATATTTAACTAAATTAATTAGTTAATTGTGGAAGCTACCAACACCTCACACACACACACACAAACACACATGCTCACACACACGCACACTTTCATGTAAATGATTACCATGGCAACGACAACTACAACAACAATTTGCTCCAATTTGTTGCTCCCCAACAACAACAAAAAGAACAAAAACAATGTGCTCGAGAGCTTTTCAAACAGGTGCAGGAGGCGCTTCATTGAATTCATTATAAGTGGTCGCACATTAATGAGACCAAAAACAACAACAGAAACACCATCAGGTAATAGCAAAACCAACAACAACAACAAGGAGAATATTCATTCACAACAACAACTGTGGCAGTAACAACGACAACAGATGAGGAAGCAACAAGAATCGTAAAATGTGGGATTTTAAGAGGAGAAAAAATACACCACAGAGAGAGGAGAGGAGAAACAAATACAACAACAAAGTAGTAATTAACGCTTGATGTCAATACGAGCGATATTCATTAATGATTATATATAGTTGTTATTTTAGTAGAAGTAGTTGTTTTTATTGTAGGGGTGTTGTTATTGTTCTCGTTCTCGTTATTGATCTTTATTGCTTTTTGCTGGGTCTAGCCGCCCTAGACTCAACTGCACATGCTTTAAACGAGACTAAACACATGTATAGGATAGACTAGAACAACACCAATAACCTTCAGAACTACATCATGCGAAGTCATTTATTCCCACATCGACTAAATTATTTTAACTACCGACCGACTCATACATATGCATAGTATTTTGTTTGGCGTTTTCTATGCTTATTAAGATGGTTTTTCTCTCCTTAAATCTCATTCTATTTTACCTAGGTATTTTCAATCTATCTTCATTTAACTATTCACCTTAATAAATTATTCGTATGCATTATTATGATTTACTAATTTAATATTTTGTAATTTATAATTTATTTTCTAAATCATCCTAATTTCATTCATATAAGTGAGTTATTAATTTCGTTATATTAAATGTTATGTAATTTATATTTTAAATATATTTTCTAAATTTTCTTAATTTCGGTCTTTTGAGGAATTTATTTAGTTTCATAATCTATTAATTTAATATTTTAAACTTTATATTTCGAATTTATTTTTAAACCAATATATGTTCGTGAATTAATTATTTTCATTAGCTATACAAAATTAATATTTTCTAATTAAATTTAAAATTAATTTCCCAATTGACGCAATTGATACGATTGATTTCGATTTCTAGATATGAGTTATAAAGTTCAAATTTATTAATTGTGCAGTGGATTTTGCTCTGAATCACATAACTTGTGTTTGTTCTCTTCTGAGATGAAGTTGCTGCTAAAATTGTGGCAACGCTGCCATTGACAGCTGGATGACGGGGTCAGTTGTCCAGTTTCGAAACCATCGATACGAGTGCTCCTCGAATGTTCATGCCACATATCGGATCAAATCGAAACCATATTGGTCTAAATCGATTTTTGACCAAATTCTAAACGATGCATAGAAATTTCGACCATAATATTCTGTGAAATGCAAATTCATCAAATCACATAAGGCTCGAACGATATCTATTGGTAGTCAATGGGGGGTAATTGCCGTAATATTGATTGCTCTGATTCATCAGAGATTCCCCAGCTCATTGCGATTGACGACTACTCAATAGTCGCCGGCAATTAGTCGGCTTCTGATCAATCATGATATTTGCAAAAGATGTAATTCCCTTATAATATACCAACAACAACAACAATAGCAGCAATAAGAACAACGTTGGACTTTCTATGACAACAACTTAGAATAAATTTACAAATTAATATTACAACAATAACAAATATCGTACTATTAATTTAAATGAATTTAATTGCGATTTTTTTTTTCACTCGCTACGAGTCGAGTAGAAAAGTAGTTGGCAAACAGAATAAAAAATGACTCAATGAATGAATGAATAAATCCATGAAATTATTAAGTTTCATAACACAAGTGATTCATAATAAAAATCTAGTCAAATTATAAGCTTTAGTTAACAACAACAACAAATGTTATTACTACTTCAACTACGAGAATTAATAAGCATTAATAACAGCAACAAAAACTATAACAACAACAACAATATAACAACAGCTATTACATGTCCAACTACAAGAACAAAAATATCTCCTGTCAAATCGACTTCGATACATTGAAAAGCAATTAAATTTACACTCATCTTGATGTTATCGTTGTTATTGTTGTTATTCTGCTTTGTTGTTGTAATTAATGTAAATGCTATTATTGCAATTTTTACAACAACACATCCATATCAATGTGCCAATGGGCCATTAGAAAAGCCCCAGCTAATTTCCCCGAACTGACTGATGAGAAACCAATTTGTATTAATTCGGAGGAGGCTCTAGGAGGTCGTTTTTTCAGAACCGAACTCGTAACGAACGAGAGTGGGCGTGGCAGAAGGTTGGTGAGAGGCGGGGGTGACTGTTGCCAATTGATAGTATGAAATCAACTCACGTGTGATCGTCACGTGAGAGTTCTCACCACTCTGGGGAGTTGGACAAGGTTAGGAAGACGGATAGTGCTTGGATCACGATGGATGAAAAGGAGTCGTAGTAAAAAATGTAGGACAAGTAAAATACGTCTCAGCTAAAAGTATTGGAACATGGAAGTGATCAGGGATGAGCTCATGAGTTCATGAATTCAAGGATGCATGCAAGGGATAGAAGGAATTAAGGCATGGAGTTCAAGATCAAGATCAAAATTGGATATGAGACTAATAGCAAAGAGAGAAATAGATTAATAGGTAAGAACTAGAAATTATACTCTAATAGATAGCAACCTAAGGAAGTTTGTTCTTAGCCCTTGATAACGATGGACCATAAATCGACTTCCGGAAAGATAGCCAAGCTGCATTGTTATGCCCGAGAGAGTCGTGGAAAATAGAGGAAATGTGGGGCGTTGACTGAATGGGTGGGTGGCGGATCGGATGTGGGGGGATCGGACAGACAGATGGATGACATTGGACTAGGTCAGTGGAGTCGTAACTCATCAGAGGCGGCGCCAGGTCGGAACCGGTGGGGCGTCGATTCATGAGCCATCGAATCGCGTTTGGATCGCGGAGGCGTCGGTGACAGAGACAGCAAGAGCGGTAGAGACAGAGACAACGGGAGAGCAAACAGTGGCTTCCGGTGGCGACAGAAGTTGCGGCAATGGGAGGCTGAGTGGAGTTTGAGGGAAAAACAGGGGGAGAGGGTCTTTCTATTTCTCTCCCCCTGGAGGGAGGTAGAGAGAGATAGAAACAGAGAGAGAGAGAAAGAGAGAGAAAGAGACAGAAACCGACAGAGACAGAAACAGACATAGAGATAGACAGATGTCGGTGCGTGGGGAAGTCCGCTGTCGGCAGTTTGTTTACAAACGACAGTTTGTCGTCGTTGTCGCTATTGTTGTCAACGCTTGAGTTTTTGTTATATTCGTTGCTGTTACTGTTGTTGGTTTTATTGTCGTTGCCGTTACTTTTGTCACTGTTTTAGTTATTGTACTAGTACCAATAGTTGTTGTTGCAGTTGTCGCCACAACAGACGTCAATAAATGTCAGATGTGGAACTTGACATTCGACGGCGAGCAAAGCTGAGCAAATAGTGGCAACAATAGCAACAACAATAGCAGCAATAGCAACAAAAACAACAGCAACAACAACAATAACACTTATAACAACAACAAAAACAAGAAGCGGTGCTTGGCACTAGCGACAACTTCTACATACGACCAGCAACAACGGCAGCAGCAACAATAGAACAATAAATATTTATTGCCACACGATGTAGATTTTTTTTGTCTGTTGTCGACATTTCTTTGATCTTGTTGTTGGTGTCATTAGTGTTGTTGTTTGGGATTATTCCTTTTATTTTTGGTGTCGTTGCTGTTGTTGTTGGTGTCGTTGCTGTTGTTGTTGCCACTAGCTCATGTTGCTGTTGCCATATTAGCGATTTATCGTAAATTGACGACAGCACGCGATGCCGAGCGTCAACCAAAGTCTCTCCATCGTGGGCGGAGGGGCGAGGCGTGGCTGCTGTCTGGTTAAGAAAATATTTGACGACCGATAGAAAGCGAAATAAAATTAACTGCGAAGCAATTAAGAAATATTTCGGATTAAAATACAATTTAATGAAACCAACGACAAAAGAAAGAGAATAAACAACTTAAGCATTAATAACTATAACAATGAGCGTCATCAGCGCATTCAGCAAATTGTCGATCTTTGTTTCCAACAACAAAAACAACAACAACAACCACAACAACGACAGTAAAATTGATGGGATCAGCAAGAACAGTCGACATAACAGCGTGTAATAAAGTAAATAAATAAAGACGAAGGAGACGAAGATGAGGATGAGGAGTCGATGCAATTCGCCTGCTGTTGTTGAGCACTTCAGGATGTTGCAACAGCAATAGTGGTAACAACAACAACAACTCAAACAGTCGACAACAATTTTCAATTAATTTCGCTGTCTCGCTCTTTCTCCCCCTCCTTCGTCCCCCTCTCATCGCTCGCACTCCCACGCACTTGCGATGAAATGCGAGCGATTCTCACTCATTATTAATTATTTTTAATGAAGCAACCATCGTGAGCTCAGCACGAGATGAAGCAGAAGCAGCAGCTACATCAACACGAGCAACAGCAATAACAGCAGCAACAGCAACCATAGCAACAATAATAACAATAGTAGCGACAATACCAGCAGCAGCAACGGAAAACGTAAATTACAATTAAACATATTGCAAGTTTATTAAAATCGATTGAAGCAGCAGGAGGAAGAGTATCAGGAAGAACAATAAGAAGAATAAGAACAACATCAACAACAAGAAGCAGAACAACAATAGCAACAACAACAATCCTTGCTGCAGCTGTGTCACGTGTTCTCGTCTACCGCATGCATTTCATTGTTGTTGTCACGTCCTCTCTTTGATTTAAGGATCCACCAGATGAGGGTGTCGAAGAAAGATGGAGAAGGGGAAATCGACAGAAACGAGGAAAGACGAAGAGAAAGAGATAGAATATCGGCTTTCCCTTGCTGCGTCCTCGAAGGACATGCCCAATGGAAGAAGACGGAATGCCGCTGCAGGACTTGAGAGAACAGAGTGAGGATGAGACAGAGGAAGAGGGGAGGCGACAATGCGAGATGATCTTGTCCTCTTCGAGTGTGTTGAAATAACTTTCGATTCCTCCTTTTCTACAAAGAAGGGTGATGTCGAGTGAAAAGGACCTCGCAGGATCCTCTCGCATGTTCTGTGAAAATAAATCTTCGACGCGACGTCGTCAATCGATGCGATGAGAGTCGACGAGGCGAGGTTTAATTTTAAGAGGACGAACCCCAACAACAAAACCGAACAACTGCGACAGCTGCAACAATAACAACAACAGGTACAATAACAACACCAATAAAAGCTACAACAAAGATATTGTCTTGTGAAAGAAAAAGAAGCAACAACAAATATTTAACATTTTAACATTTTTACATCTTGGTCGGGAAAAATCACAAAAAAATTGACAACAACATCGTCATGAAGCGAAACATCGTTATGAAGCGAAACATAATTATGAGCAGAAACATAATTATGAAGAGAGACATCCTCAAGAAGAGAAACATAATCATGAAGATCAACATCATCGCAAAAGCAACATGATTATTGTGTACAAAAACAATTTAAAGCAACACCAAACTGCTTTCGTCCTATTTAATATTTAAATTTAATAAAACTCCAGCAACATCAACAATAATGAAGCTACCTCCATCATCCATCCATCCATCTATCCGTCTTTCCGTCCGTCCGTCTGTCTGTCCGTCTCTTCGTCCGTTCTCTTTCCTTCAACCGCTCCCTCGTCATATGCAAATGTGGACTTTGGCTGACGTCAGACACGAAGTAGCCAACAAAAATAACAACAACAACTGTATGTACAGTAAGTTGTTTTAATTTATTTACCGTTATATAATTGTCTGTGTGTCGCGTCGTATGTTGTTGGTTGCGGCAACGACAGCAGCAAGAGCAGCAACAGCAGCAGCCAAAGACGCCAGATGGGCACGTGTCTGAGTTGCCGAGAGGAAACCCAGCCGGATCAGGGCCGAATTCAAACCGTTCAAGTGGAATTGTTTGCGGAGAGCGAGGTTTAAACTGAGTTTAGTTGTTAGGATTGAGTGTGAGTTGGAATGAGTCCGGATTTAGTCTGTGTTGAGTTTGGGTTGTGTGTGAGTTGACAGAGAGTTGATTATGAGTCTGAATGAGATTACGCTGAGTCAAATGATGTTTGAGGTCTTAAGTTGAAGACTTGTGTTGAATCTGAGCCTGAGTGACTTGAGTGACATTAATTTGATTTCATTGATTAAATTCCATCTCCAATGAGTTAAACTTCGTTCGGGTTTGAGTGGATTCTGTCATTGAAGTCTCAAGTCCCTCTGAGTAGATTTTGAGTTGAGTCTTTGATGTGGCAAGTCTCTTGAGTGGTTTTTGATTACAGTCATCAGAGACACAAGTCTCTTTGGGTGAATTCTGAGTTGATTCTTTGAAGTCTCAACCGTTCCTTTCTCGATGGAAACCACAATAATGCGCGGTTTATTTTTTCCGATTTCTTTTTTTGCCTTGGCCAAAATGTTGGCAAACATGGAGCGGATTCGGCAACAGTAAACATGGCCGAAAATCCCCTTCCGGATCCGCTTGCCATCAACGGTCGACGGACGACGTTCGGGGGTCAACGGAAATCACGAGACGAGCTAAGGCTGGGATTTGTGGGGATTGCGGTGGAGGAGACTTTTCTCAAACACACACACACTCACACACCGACCACAGACGCAATCTGAGTCGTGCTCACACAGCAACGCACACACGCACACATACTTCGAGCGAGCTCTCGTTCCGTGTAAGCCAAATTGATGATGTGCTTTTTTCTCTCTTTCTCTTGGCCGTATTTCGATTTCTTTTGCTATTTTTCGTTCCTTTGTTTGCTTCGGGTGCGAGCAAGGAAAACTTTGCGAAGAGGAGGCCATCAAATACAACAACTGTTGCGATTGGAAGAGTGCAGACAAGAACAACAACAACAATACCACCAGTCCCCACAACAATCAGAACAATCATGATCGATGAAAATCGAGACAGAAACACATTGTTGTTTTGGGTTTTTATAGTTACAACAACAACAATAACAGCAATAAGAACAACAAACAAAACCCAGTTCTTTAAATATGATGATGTTGCTATTGTTGTTGTTGTTCTAGTTTGTGTTCTAGCTGTGGTGAAAAGTAAACACACACGAGGTCGAAAATCCAGCTGCCTTCGATGCATTACAAGCTCTCGTTCTCTCTTCTGCCTTCTCTTTGTCCTCGCCAGAGATTTATCCAAAGGATGCGAACACGAGTCACGCACATGCACCAATACACACACACACACTCCCTTACAAAGAACACACACACACAGAGAGAGACCAATCTGCTGGACGTGTGCAGGAGTTGGAAAAATTCGTGTTTGCTGCGAAATTTATTGCAAACTTTATTCCTCTGATTGCAGTTTCATTTTCCCATGAGGACCGACGACGACTAGGGCGAGGACGAGGGGAGAGGATCTCGAATTTTACAGGACTCCAGCAACAACAACTCCCAACGAGGCGAAACTCACCTCGAACAGGACGATCGCAAACTCGCATCGACCACTTCTTGGAGTCCGATCACCGGACTTCAGCCTCATCAATGGATGAGGCCGACTCGTTCACCATCGGCCACGCCTCCTGGAGGAGATGGGCGAGATGGAGGGGGCGATGGGCCGAGGGCGTAGGATGATGGCTAGGCACGTGGCGTCACCGAACAAGGCGTCCGAATCACAGTAACCGAAACTTGGTCCAAAAAGTTTGCGGCCCAACTAAAGACACGGCGACATCGACTTCAAAATCAACGGCAACGCTAGCTTTAGCTTTAACGACGACATCGACGTTGACGCCGACGTCGACATAGACAGCGACGTCGATATAAACAGCGACGTCGACTGCACAGGACATTAGGAAGAAGTCGAACTTTTTGATTCACCCGAAAGTTATTGACTTGAAGTACATGCAGTCGCAGACACACACACACATGGACATCGCAAGGAAGTAATGAAGAAGAGGACAGACAGAAAGAAAAAGAGAGATAGAGAGAGAGACAGAGTTAGAAGGGAGAGAGGTAGAAGATGAACCGCTCGCATGTCGCATGCAAAAACGCCATTTGCGGGCCAAGGGAAGACGAAGTCAAACCGAAACTCAAATCGTGGTCGACGATCCGATGACGAAGGATTTAATTTTGTGCACAAGACCGTGTGGGAGGGAGATGGTAAACAGAATGAGAGGAGAAAGTTTTCTTTTTGTTTCGCAACAATTGCGGTGAGTTGCTTGTGTGGCGAGTGTGGAAATATTGCATGCGGGGAGAAACTTTCTCGAAAAGAACCGCTTTCGAATGGAAGTTGCAATCAGCAAGTGGAGTTGTGTTGAATATCGATGAATATGACCTTTTAGTGAGTATGGGATTGTTGGCCTTGTTGTGAAAATATACACAAATAGATCCATTTAAATGGAAGACATTGAGTGAGTTAAATTGGCTGAAATGCGGTTGCTTGCATTCGATATTTCATAAAAAAAAATTAATTTTTAATTGAAGTGAAAATCATGTTTTCCACTCCGATGAAGAGGACGGAGATGGGTTCCAATGAATCCAGTAAACAATTGCGGTGAATTAAAGCTGCTTCACCAACAGACAGTAATTACGGAAGTATCCCTGTGGTGAATACGAGCCGTGGTAAATTACGGAATGAACCACGCAAAACAATCGCAGTAAAGGACGTGACAAGAGACAGAGAGAGAGAGAGAAAGGGAGAAAGAGAAAGGGAGAAAGGAAGAGGGAGACAGCGCGCTTGAGTGTGAAAGCCGTTGAATTATGGCCGTGGGATTGGATTTAACCGTGAGGCCGCGATAAATTCGCGTAAATTGATCATGAAATCCGGATTAATTACAGTTAAATAATAATTATTATTATGGCCTCGTATTTGGAACGCATTGATGGTAGTCAAGAGAGAGAGAGAGAGAGAGAGAGAAAGAGACAGAAAGACGAGTGAGTGGGAAAAAGTGAGGTTGCTTTCGAGTCCTGTAAGCGATAAATTAAAGTCTTTGAAGCGATCGCTGTTGCCTTAAATATTATAAAATCTCCCGATTCCAGTCGAGAACTGGAAATGTGCTCACTTTATCAATTATTTGTCAATGTAGTCAGAATAAAAATTACTTGAATTTGTCGTTATTTTAAATTTCAAGACTGGGTCAGAAAAAGTTACCTTTGTTCATACCAGCGGCAACGAATTGAAAGAGGAGATGTGTATAAAGAAAAATATATTTATTCAAGACAGTCCAAAGCCATTCAATCTGGAGTGGAATTGAAGTCGATTTAGCAATGATAATCTTTATTATGGTATGTTAAATTGTTTATTGCGACCAGACTGAGTTTGAAAATAATTTACGAGCGAGTTTCGTGCTGTGCATCGTAGATGGATCGCGGTTTCCCATGAAGAAGCGGAATCGTTTGGCGCGTTCTGCATTCTTTACCAACTTCTATTGCGTTTCAGCCACGATGATGCTTAGGAATTTTGTTTAGAACCCATTAAGTATTCCATGCCTCCCGTGTTGGAGTGAATCCGAATGAAATTTCATCACTCTTAGCTACCGATGACGTCACAGTCGTTGTCAGTATCCGCCATAACCATCCAAAAACTCTTTTGCACTCATTTCTCTCTTTGCGATTCTCTTGGAAGCTTCGATTCGCATTCTCGATGAACTGAATTCGCAACTTGGGATTTGCAAAAGAACACACCAAACTCTTAACTCAAATGCGAAATCGATGGTCTTGTAGCTTGTGAATTCGCCCGTTGTTGACTGTGACGTTTTATCATCCTTCGTTTGGTCTATTTTTAAACGCGACTAATTGATATGCCACTCACACTCATTCACTGACTCGAAAACATACTCACGCGGGTGAGTACCCACACCAACACACACTTACTCGAACACTCACTCACTCCAACACACTCTCACTCCAACACACACTCACTCAAACACAGACTCACTCACTCACTATCACTCATAAAATCTGAAACACTGAACAACAAGCGCAGAAAGGCGAGAGAAGACGTTGAGAGGAGAAGATACTGCAGAGGCAGATACAAAGATGTGGATCAAAATATCCGAAATGGAACGACGGACAGACAGACGGACAGACAGACAGAATCCGATATGTGGAGTTGTGTGAATGGAAGGGGGCGGGGCACGTGCCCAAGTCTGTGTTGATTTTGTAGACGCTCGTTCAACCAACAATAACGTAGATTTTGCGAAAAGTAAAGAACAGTGAAGTATATCGAGCCACAAATTAAAATGTAAAGCATGGTACGATAAATAGACAACAACAAGAACAACAGCGAAAACAACCGGCGTGGAGAGACGGATTTGTTATTAAAAGGTTTCGATTTTCGACAGTAAAGAAAGTAGGAAGAAAACAATATCACAAACCAAACCTCAATCACCGAATAAAGAAATGAGAATGAGGAAATGAAAATGAGAAAATGGGGATGAAGAAATGATGATGAAGTTAATGATGATAAAGCAAAATATTTGAGAATGGAAAAGATGATGATGAAAAAGATGATTAAGAAAATATGATGAGAAAAGGAATTGTTTGCTAAAACATATTTTTGAAAGAAAAAAATATTTGATAGGAAAATAAAGCTTGGACTAAGATAGAATCGGTTGATGGGGGAACGATATCAATGGATGATAAAGTAGCGAATGTAATTTTTAAATTGAAACATGGAGTTCGCGAATTTCCCGAAGTGGAAATTGGAATCGTGGGGAATAAAACAACTCAAATGAGGGTGTGGTGAATAGCAACAACAATAACTACCGAGAGCTAGAGCAGAGATGAAATATCAGAACATCAATTTAAGAGAAAGATAGAGATGGAGGGACAGATAGAAGGATAGAAATAGAGAGAGGGGGAGAGAAAGATATATAGATAGAGGGAGATAGAGAGAGATAGAATGGAATGA
The DNA here is from genome assembly GCA_017309665.1 of Coelopa frigida. Lineage (NCBI taxonomy): Eukaryota > Metazoa > Arthropoda > Insecta > Diptera > Coelopidae > Coelopa > Coelopa frigida. The sequence goes on from CM029561.1 coordinate 23,964,802, forward strand.
ATCACCAACGTATGGGGAGCAGATGAGGAGATAAGAGAGAATACAAATCAAGCGAAGAATAACATTCGCCAAGAGACGAACGACAGCTGTAAAAAGGAGTACGATGGACGATTTGAGGGAAGGAAATGCCCTTTAAGGACACCCGGTGAGGGAGGGTCAACATCTATTAAACGGAATCGGCAATGGAAGAGAGAGAAAGCGGTTTGATTGAGAGAGAAGGACGAGGAGCAGACAGCGAGGACATGCAAAGGAATGACAACACTTCCGGCGAATGCGTTTCCGGCGACGCAGCTTCCGTTGCATCAGACCCAGGGGCGTCGAGGCGGAGGTCGGATGGTAGGGGATGACGATGGCCAGCTGTAAAGGCGAGCGGGATCCATTTTCGAAATTGAATCCGAGCCACGCAGCTCCGTCGCCGCACGTAACTCTCGTCGTCGTCGTAGTTGTCGTAAACGTAAATTTCTACGTAATGAGCGAGATGGAAACAACAGAAGAAGAGAGAGAGGGAGAGAAGGAAAGAGTTAGAGGGATGGAGATTGAGGGAGAGAGAGACAGAGAGAGGAGGAGAAAGTGAGAGAGAGAGGAGGAGAGCGAGAATGACAGAGATGGCAAACGTAAACAATGTGTCGTCCGATGCTGGACGAGAGTCGAGACGAGACCTCGGTTGTCGTTGTCTTTGTCATTTTCGTCGTCGTTGTCGCTGTCTTTGTCGTCATTATGAAGCGTCGCTTGTGAAAATGACAGATGTCGAGACAGTGACATCAGTAACAACAAAAACACATCAGCTGCTTGATATAAAATTTCCCAGAAGCAAAGAAAAAAAAACATCCAACGAAATCCATGGGAAAAACTGAAATTCTTGAAATTGAAATAAATAATAAAAAATTCTCTGTATTCTCTCTTCTTCTTGAATAGGTTATTTTTATCCTACAATATCTCAGGAGATCATATCTCTAGATTTCCCCAGCCGCGGTAAGAGTTAATTTTGGAATTTTAAGATTCCAGTAAAAACCGCAGAATTCGCGGAAACGAATCCCGGCTGTGAGGAAAATTCCCAAGAGAGGCGCGAACGCGTGGGCTACATGTGCAAGAAGGTGGCAACGCTGCTTTAATTCGCCACACAGTGAGATTTACCATCTCTAGTTCGTCCTTCAGTCGGGCGATTCTTTCATTTCGCTCTGTCTTTTTCTCACTCTTTCTGTTTGTCTTTGTCTCTCCTTTCCCTATTTTTCTCTCTCTCTCTCTCCGTCTTTGGTTAAACCTCTTTTTCCATTTGCTTTCTGCTTTACTTTTCATCTGTCTTGAGCAGTTTTTTCTCGTTCTTTCTGAAGCCCTCAAGTTGATCTCATGCTCTCCTACTCTCTCCCTCATTCAGTCGCTCACTCTCTCTCTCTCTCTCTCATTCTTCTCCTCTCTCTCTCTCTCTTTCTCCCACTCTCTCTTTCGCTCATTTCGTTGTCTCCGTATCTTTCTCTGCTCATCTTATGACATTTTAATCTGTCGAATGCAGCTGGGACCGACGTGAGCAACAACAATAGAATAAGAGAACAAGACGAAGACATGCTTCCGATGTTGCAGTCACTGTGTGTGTGTGTGTATGCGTGTGTGCGTGAGCCACACGTGTACGCAGAGCTTGTGGTGCTTGTTGTTGTTGTTTTTGTGAATGCCTTCTATGGTCCGGAATCGACGTCCGAGCCACGTTAATTAAAGCTCTCGCCATGAATTACGACAGAACCGCATTTAATTCCAACGACTAAGTCAATAAACAAGGAGAAGAAGGCGAATATAAGAAGAACAAGATGAACAACAACAAGATGTTGATGGAGAACAAAAAGATGAAAAAGTAGAATAAGAAGAACAAGCAAGGGCATTTCCCTTATTTCGAATAAATAAACCTAGGCTAAAAAGAGTTCGTCGAAGTTTTCGTTTTCGAACAACGCAATATTTTCCACAATTTCGAGGAAACAGAACAAACACCAGAATGTTTACTCATTCATAAAAATGTCGGTCTTCGCACTCGGTCTCTCCCTTTCTCCCTCTCCCTCTCCCGCGACCCCTCGGCATACGTTTATTTTCGCCGCAGTTCATGAACCTAGAAACGAGACCCCGGCCCCCTCCCTTTGCCACCATCGTGTAATAAATTCGATCCCTACTTGATTTTATTGGCAATCTTTGCGATACCGTTGCCAGACTTTCGTGTCAGCGCCCGTGTGACTGTGTGAGTGTTAGTGGGTGAGTGTGCTTTGGCCCTAATGTCATTTAGCCTGATTGTAAACCGTCACGAACTGCGCTTCCGCCATCGTCGTCCCCGTTCGCCATCAATAAAACTTCACTTGTTCGCATTTAGTGCTCGATTTCGATTCCGATTGCGCTTCGGTTTCCAATTCGAATCCGATTTCGAATCCCTCGGCGATTTCGGTTCGGTCCTCATTCGATTCGGTAATCACTCATTTGTTCATTTATTCATTTGCCCAATCAATCGTCGATTCATCGCGTTCAGTCACTCAATTATTCCCAACCACTATGTGATCCATCAATTCAATGAAATCTCTTTTATGGCATCGAGCAACTGAGTAGTAAAATCTATTGTCGGAACTGCATGTGGTACTTTATCGCTGTTTTAACTTTGTTCACTCAGATTCACGATTTTCTTCTCAATCATTCATCAAGTCATCAATTTAATCGTTCATTAACTCCTTCATTCATTCATCAATTAGTCCATTGAACCCTCAAAAAAATCGTTCATTCATGGACTCATTCATCAACTTGTTCTTAAAATACTTCAGCAATTGGTTCATTCAATCCTTAAGTAACTTATAAATTCACTGGTTCATGTAAAATTCAGAAATTTTTTTAATTTTCTTTAAAATTATCTAATTTGGATCTCTCCAATGTAACAAAAATTTGGTTGACATTTATCCAATTCCTTAATTTGTTTATTTATTGATTCTCCAATTCAGTCACTCAGTTACTCAATCATTCGCTCATTGATCCATTCTCACATTGATCCACTCGCTCATTTGGCATTCGTTAGTTTATTCGTGGATTGATTATTTTTCATTCGTTTCCCCTACCGATGCATTCATTTTACAGAGTTTTTGTTTACTAAAAGTATAAGTTTGACTATTTATCGATTCGCTCATTCATTGCGCATTCGTTTATTTATTATTGATTGATTCTCTCTCTCTCTCTCTCTTCCTGCGGTCGGTCGGTCTCTCGGTCGTTATCAATAAAATGGAGTGGAGTGAATTTTCGACTCCGGTTGTTTGAGGAGGCGAGGGAAAGAAGAAAATTTCGGTAGCGAACGAACGACACGCGATTGAGATTGGGTTTTTGAACTTCTGGTGGATTTTTCGATTCGTTCCCCATTTCATGAGTGGTTTTCGCGTGTCTCTCTATGGGTGTGTATGTGTGTGTCTGTCTGTGTATGTGTGTCTGTGTGTATGTCGATTGCAATAATATTGCAAATAAAACCAGACCCGAGTGAGATCTCTGAATAATCGAATGAAATAAAATCTGTTTATCTCGAATATTCGAAGTTTATTCTAAAAAGAGGGTTAAATTTTAAATAATTTAGTGACGAAGGAGTTTCGGAAGCATGTAAGGAAGATGTGTGTGTGTGTAAGATTTGCAGAATAAGAGTGTGTTGATGTGGGTCGGGCTGGATATATGTGTGTCTGTGTTTATCTATGCTCTTCTTCCTCGTTTCAGGCCGACCGATGAGTGAAGTCAACGGCGACGAGGTGTCAAATGTCAGCGAATGTTAAACATGTCATTTCACACAGAAACAACAACAACATCATCAATAACAACAACAACATCACCAACAACAACCACATCACCAGAAACAATCACATCATGAACCGCAAAAACAACGTCTAACAGAGTGAAACCACCAACAACAACATCGTCCCACAGTTTGTCACGCGAGCGTCTTGCGGTGAATTCAACAACAACAACAGCAACAATTGCGGGCAACCAGAAAAACAACAAATTCTGTTATTGCAATAATAAACACAAGACCAATAGGAATAACAACAATAACATATTAATAATTATAATTACAACAAAAATTTGTCGGCAATAACAATAACAGAATAACAACAAAAATAACAACAAAAACAACAACAGCAACAAATGCTATTCGAGCACGCTTTTGTTTACTTTCTTCAACTATGTTTATAGCTGTATGTGTTTGAGTGTATGTGTGTGTGTCCACCTGTCACATACATGTATGTATGTTGAGTTGTAAGTGTGGTATTTTTGTTTTTATTTTTTTGATTCACTCAGCGACTCAGCGAATATAAATATATTTTTCGCATTAGACCGAGAAGAAAAACAATTACTAAGTAATCATCTCATCAACAATAAATATTAATGTTAATAACGTTACGATAATGTTAATATATTAATAATATTTACATTAACAACAATAACAAACGTTAAAATACAATAACAACATCGTCGTAGACAACTCATCCTGATTCGACCAATTTAAGATTAAATGGTTCTTTGAAAATTTTTCGAATTTTTGTCAAATATTTTTGAAAATTTTGAAGATATTGTCGTAATGTAATCCATGATTTATATAACATAGTTAATCTAGGGAGCAAACGGATAGACAGATGTCGTTAAAATTCGAAAGAAATTCTGTGAATTTTATCTCAAGGAACGATTAACGTAAATATATTATCCGCGGAAACATCCAGAAGAAAATCATTTCGCTCGCCGGGAGATTCGCAAATCAAATGTTTATAGTTATCTAACTAAATATTGGTCGCCAATAAAATTTTATTTCATCTCAGTCCTACTACCCTAATTAAATATTTGTGAATATCTAAAACACTTCTGTCCGAGTGTTTGAAGACGACACTTGGATCTGTTGTTATCAGGCGTGTCAAGCGTTTTATTGTTTTATCGCCGTCTCGACTCGTCCTGGGCTCACGTTATTCGGCCGCTGTTCGCCTTGACTTAGGTGGTTTACTCTTGGGTCCTACTGCATTATCTTATCAGCACTTCGGGCCCTTGGCGTGATTATGCAACTGCATCTCGTGCACTTGATTATCTCTGCATTTACGATCCCTCCATGTAGCAAATCAAACACAATTAATTATTCAAATTCAAACCGGTTAGTTTATTCATTATTTGCTGAATTTCCCCAGTCGTCAGCAGAAGTTCTAATCTTCAGTCCTCTATTTGTCTGTCTGTCGTCCGAAAGGCGGGATCACGTGAAGTTCGCATCGGTTTCGGGATCCCATCTATCCCGTAAATCTATCCCATATCTGGCTGTGTAAACCATTCGCGCTCTATTGCTTCCACCTGCAACGAATCCATTTTCATATTTCACGCTCGATATCCATTATTGCGTGAATCACTGCGATCTGTCCGAGCCGTGGACATGGACATAATTCTCTGCTCTCGCTTACCGAAAGCCAGATCTCCAGCGGCCTTGAGTGGCCGACTCCGGTCGGTCGAGTGTCTATGCGAGAAGTCGTTGGCAACGTCTCTGAGCCTACCCATTAACACGTTCTTCCACTTCATCCGAAAACTCAACGAGCGGAAACAACCAGTCGACCGACGGACAGACGGAACGACCAACCGAGAGATAGACGGATGGTCGGACAGTTAGTAAAATCGATGGACGGACGGATAGACAAGTCGTTAACCAGTTGAAATGCTAATCGGGCCGCGCTTTTAACGGCCTTTCAATTAACAAGTCGATTCTTCTGTTTACACACAACCATTTGAATATTTTCCCAATACCCGACCCTCGACCACCCGCGCCCCTCGCCGCCAAGGGGTCGCGCGGTTACGTGAGACTCGACCCCAGGAATGCCGACGACGCGACGGCGCGACTCAACCTACGACAACACGCGACTGGTTCGAGACCCCACGATGTGGACCCCGCGACCTGAACAAATTCACGTCCACTTGATACAATTTGATTCATTCCATTCGATATGATCGATTCGTTTGTTGGTCCAGATCAAACGAGGGCCAAGGGTTCTTTCCCCAACTCAGGGGAACCCGATCAACAGGTGTCCGCGTACGCGTCCGAAATCGTGACCGAGCAGAAAAACAACGCCAGAGAAATTAGTAAACACGGAAATACTACGCCGTCCATTGATCAGCTCTCGATGGATCGAGTAGCGTTTCACGTCGAGAACGTCACGTGGCGACGACTCCTGGGTCGGCAACGAGAACGGAATTTATGGCAGCAGCGATCGTGGATAGTGATTGTGGTGGATGATAGTGGATAGTGATCGTGGATGATGGTCCTAGTGGGTCGTTGATTTATGTTACGATTCATTATCAATAAAGAATATTGATGAAGCAAATTCCTCGAGTTGTGATCGATGATATGAGGGAGGCGGGATTCGACATGTCATACATTGTGGATCTAAAAAATCTCCATCCATTGCATCCCGAGATCCGTCCCGCCTTCTCTTTTCCCCTCTCGATCATCGCCCGTTCCACGCTCTCTCGCACTCATTTACATTGGAATCAGTTGGCGGTGCCAATAAATTAAGCGATAAAAGCGCGAAGCAAACAGCAGTAAAACTGAGAGAATGCAACAATGAAACACTGTCGTATAGTGTCGCTGGGCAACACTGGGGCGTCACGTGACCTACGTCGAGTCGCGATCAGCGAGTGAGTGAAGGGGAGAGAGAAAGAGATAGGGAGGTAGAGCTGGTCCGATGCATTGACAAGCTCTCGTAGTTCGATTAATATAGAAATCGATTAAAGTCGGTGGGGGAAAATAGGGAGAAGGGCGTCCAGAGAGATGACGAGGGAAGCGAAGGTAGGGGAAGGTCATTGAAATTGAAATTTATACCAGAGCCACTCGCACGACACGGGGAATCGAGACGAGTCGAGTGAAGTCGAGGCGAACGAAGTCGATTCGAACCAAGTCGAGCTGATTCGAGTCGTGTCGTTGAAGCCGCACCCAGAGGCGGTTGCCTGTTGCCATGTTGTAGAGCGAGGGGGAGGGAGGAGGAGGACGGACATTCGAGTGGACAAACAAGAGGACACACGGTCAACGAGACTTGCAGACCAGGACGAGGCAGTGGAGAGCTTTAATGAGGAGCTATCGTCATAAGCTGACTGCGAGTCGAAGGATCCCGCCGAGGAGGAGGTTCGCAACGGGAGGGAGACAGAAACACAACGAAGGAGACAAGGAGTGAGAGAGAGAGCGAGAAACATTATGGGGGAGACGGAGATGGAGATAGTTGGATGCAGCCACTAATGCAAAAGCATAAATTTCGAAATTTATGTTAAAAATAGAGAGCGCCGAGCTCTCAGCTGCGTCGTGCGGCACCGCAGGATGGCAGGACACCAGCCGGCTCCGACCTCCGCACGTTCGTGTCGGATCCACCCCGCCCCTCATCCTCCCCTCCCGCTATTCAACCATCATTGGCCCATCGTCGTTGGAGCGTCTAAAAATAGCTGAGAGTCGTTAATAAGAAGCTTTATTTAAGATTTTTTACGTTTTGTTCCTTCTCATTTTTGTTGTGGTTGTGGTTGTTATTGTTGTTGTTTTTATTGGTCTTATTATTTTGTTGTTGGCCTTTTTGGTTTTGTTCTTTTTAGTCCACCTTTTCATGATACTTGGCTATCGTTGGTGTTATTGTTGTTGTTGGCATTTCGCTCTATGGACCAACAATTTGTTTATATTTAGTTTCCACCATCGAATGTCCTTGAGAACGAGTTCGGATGCCAGAGAGGGAAGAAGCAAAGAGCGGAGAGAAGGAGAGATAGAGAAAGATAAGGGGAATTGTAAAGAGAGAGAGAGAGGGAGAGCAGGTTTCAGCCATGCGGATGGGTCTGCAAGCTGCCAACGACGATGAGGACAGGAGTCTAAAAATTTAGTATAATTGGATGGAATTGAATGGAATTTAATAACGAGGAGTGGAACTTATGAAGAAGATGGGAAAATGAGCGAGTGGAGAGGAGGAAGTGGAAGGGAGACAGATATAGATTGGCCTCTGGACGAAGGAACTTCAATAAGAATATCATAGTCTTTTTACTTCGTTTTCCTTTCGCAGTCGTTCTGGAGCCAAATTAAATAGGTATTTAGAAAAATAGGTTTTCTTTCTTTATGTATAGTTGGTCAATTAAAATAGTCGAATTGATGAGCTAAAATTCGTGGATTCATAAGCAAAGATAGTCGGAATGAATCGAAGAATTTCGAGATTCCAACGGGTTTTCATTAGTTATAAAATATAGAAAATCATTATAATGAAGCAGGAATACGTGCCTCAGGTCAGGATTTCTTGATCTTACACGAAGCACGCGAGTCGAGCGAGACAAAGGACAGTGTCTCATGACGACGTGGATAGAGAAAAATATATCTGTAGCTATAAGGAAGTGTCGCGGATACAAAGAAAAATACGACTGAATATCTAGAGACAAAGGAAAGCACTAGTGAATTGTAATAAAAAAGGGGATTCCGTCGCTTCTTCAACTGACAGATGGAAGAAATTAAAATGAATTGAAGTGAACGACTTACCTGTTGGTATACTGTGCTTGTTCTTCTTCCTCTTCTTCTTCTTCGCCTGCTTTGACCAAAATAAGCACTCGAGCAAAGCGATTTTGCTGATTATCGAAATTTATTCACCGCAAGCTTGTCTTTTTGTGTTCTTTTATTTTCAATTATTTTTTCTTGTAGTTCTTATTTTTGGTGATATTTTTTGTTGTAAACAACGCACAGAAATTAAGGTCTGTTGGATTTGTTGTTGGTGTTGTTGTTCTTGTAATTAGATTGCCTGAAGGAAAATTTCACAAGCGAAAAATTCAAATGAGACGTGGGAGAACGAAAACCAAAACAAAACGAAAACTACAACGACGACGACGACAACGCGACGCTGGGCACGTGACCGAAGTAGTGCAGACGAAGATTCGGCACTGCAACGCACAGATACAGGCAAATTTGGCTACAGATACAGATTCAGAAACAGCTTCATTTTAGGATTCCGATGCAGATTCCGAGCCACGGCTTCTTCCTGCAGACTGCAGATGCCTTGTTGGCCGCGATGGCGAGGCGAAAATCTCGATCCCGAAAGCGAATCTCGCAAATTGTCGCCGCTTTCGGTTGGCAAACTCTTGGCACGCATCCACAAGATACACAGCCACGCGGCAACGGACACGGCAGGCGCAGACGACGATCAACAGCAGTAACAACAACAACAAAGACAATAACAATAAAAACAAGACAATAACAACGACGACAACGATCAACATCAACAACGACGCATACGACCACGAATCGAGCACGCGATGCATCCGATGCCAAGAAAAAGCTGAATTTCGCGACAGCTTCTGACGACGTCGATCTTTCGTTGTTGTTGTGTTGTCGTTGATGACGACGTGCATCCGCGAGATGCAGATGCGCTCGATCGATCGACGGGCAGATGAACTTGAAATTTTCGGCCCCCGACAAAAACAAAAACAACAAAATGAACGCGACAATCTATGAATAGCAGCGGCAACAACAACAATAGGAGGAAGAACAACAACAACGACAATGTTTCTGAAGAAATTTCGGTTCTTCTTCCGGATCGCGTCGACTTCGCGCCTCGAGTGAAATTTTCGTCCATGTATTTTTTCCTTTATACGGAATGAAGGCCGAGAACCACAACCAAGAACAACATTAATAATAATAACAACAATAATAATAATAATAATAATAACATTAATAGCAACAAAAATAACGGCAATTATAATAACAACAATAAAATTTTCGGAGGCTGTGATAAGAGGGAGAGAAAAGTGTAAAAAGAACAATTCAATGAGATTAATTAATTTTTTGCACTTTGTTGTTATTTATATGGTGTAATTGTATTTAGTTGTTGTTGTTGTTTTAATTCTTGTTGTTGTCGTTCTTGTTGTTGTCGTGTTGAGGAAATTGTGCAGTGAATTAACGACGCCAACGATTATCGGTGCGATGCCCAATGCTATTGTTGTTGTTGTTATTGTCGCTTTTACTATTGTTGCGGTTTTTTAAAATGGTGGTTGTTGTTGCTATCGCTTTTGTTGGCGATGTTGCTGCTGCTGTCACCTGCAATTATTGCCAGGTTTTCGTTCTTCGCATTGGTTTTTGTTCTACGCGAATACATTAAATCATTTGAAATTTCATTTTCCGATTCATTTTCAATTTCTCTAATTCACCGAAAATATTTCAGCAATGTGAATTTTTCGAATGAAAAAACTTAATTTGACCGTTTTTATTCGATTCCCTTGTTATTTCAACCCGATTATTTACTAATTATTTAAATGTTCGACAGATCATTTTTCTCTCCAATAATTTCGGGATCAACTTTTATTCCCATTTTATTTTTAATTTTTTATATGTTTTTGTTAAATTTTTTGGAATATGTAGTTTTTTAATAAATTTTTTATTTCCAATTATTTGAAAGTTATCTCCGATATAATTTGAAACTTTTTATTGTATTTGCAACTTCTTATTTCCGTTTGTTTTTTCAATGATATTTTCTGCTAATTTTTTCAATAATTGATTTTTATCTTATCAATTGCAGCATCGACCCCGGCTCCAGCCATCGAGCAGCGCCTGGAGTCACGAGAGCTGCGATCGATCGCACAATTACCCAACGATCTCCGGATGGGGCGGCAGCTGTTGCTGTTGCTTCTATCACCGCTGCCGTCAACACTCGAAATCGGCGATCAATCACTCGGTCGACCCTTCGGAGATTCGTTGATCTGCGGCTGCGACGCGCGCACTTGGCTGATAAGGCGATCGAGATTCGGCTCCTGGTCGCAAATTTTCCTGCGACTCAACTTTTCTTGCGATTTCGTTTTCGCTTTTCTGCCGGACGCGCCACTTGTTCCACTGTTCGAAGTTTACGCGCGACTATCCTCCGCATGCGATGCGCCGCTGCCTTTAGTCGCTGTCTTCGCCCGGTTGTCGTCGTCGTCGTCGTCGCCGTCGTCAGCGTCGCCCTCGTCTTGGTGTCGTTCGTTCGCAGTCGTCGATCGTGCGCCGATCGTTCGCCGCTTTTCCACGGTTTTCAGGGCGCCTCGTTTCGCCACCCGGAGCGATCGAGTCATTGTTGAGCCGATCGATCGCTCGTCGGTCGGTTCTTGGCTTTGCCTCCCGTTTCCTCGTTGGCCCGACTAAACAACCAACCGATCGTCGCTCTCTTTGGCTCTCTGCGACAACAAGTTAGTTTTTTTTTGAATATTGTCTCCATTGGCTCGATTCATAGCTCAATTCTCAATTCATAACTCGATTCATGGTTCAATTTATGACTCAAATCATGTCTCAATTAATGGCTCCATCCACAGCTTCATGCTATCTTCAATCGATGACACTCTGCTCAACCGAGCGTTCATGAATTTTCACTCACTCAATCTCTGCCCCCACATAGGTCGACAATCACTCAACATCGGGCTTCCTCGCGTTTTCGCTCTCTCGCAAGGCCGTTGGCTGCATCGCGATCGTCGCTCTTGGACTTGACCGACCCGCGATCGCAGAAGCCACCGAGCGATCTGACTGAGAAAGCGAGAGGGCGCGATTGTATGTAATTAATGCATGTAAGTAATTGTGTGTCTGTGAGTGGATGCTTTTACATGCATATGTAAATAGTATTAATTGTTTAGAGGTGCGATATTTGCATGCTAAATAGTTGTTTGCATTCCCGGCAGCGATTGATCGATCGTCGGTCCGAGAGGAATTCACGACACTCAAACGGCGGTCGTGTCCCGGATTCCTAGTGGGTCTCTTTTGATATGAGTCGTTGGCGCTATCACTCGAATACGATCATTCGGAATAACATCAAAGCCCTACGATTGCTCTCTTTCGCTCTCTCTCTCTCGCTATCTCTCTCATGGTGAAAGCTTTGCCGCCTTCGCGTTAGATTTACGAGGGCGCCAATGCAGATGCAGCAGGTGGACGCAGGGACAGAGATCAAGGCGATCAACTGAACGACGAGTCTCATTACATCGGTTCATCTGTCTGTCCGTCCGTCCGTCTGTCCATCTCTATGTTATTCGTGTTGTTCGCCTGTCTGTCATTCTGTGTCAACAACTGCCACTGAGGCTGAGTCACGAATCCGCTTTCTGCGAGTACACAAATCTCAATCGGAAATGACTCGCAGTTTTCCAGTTGTTGATCGGGGTGGATCGTGTGATAATCGACCTCCAACGCGGTGGGAGGTCACAAAGGGTTAATAGAGTGTTACTAATGTGAAATGAGATCGATGACTCTCGTTTATTTGGGGCGATGTCGTGCAATATTGTTCTTTAGTATTTTGGAGAAAGTGAAAGTTCTTCCTGGATATTCTTAGTACTTATTTTAGGGTGCACTTATTTATTTCGTAAGAATTTATGTGATTTTGGGATGTGCAAGCGAAATATATTCTCAGCTTAATTACTTATCATAAAGTTTATATGATTACATTCGGTTGTATTTCTACAATTTGAAGATTTTTCGTGGATAACGAAGGTTGATTTTTTAATTTTAAAAAAGTTGGAGTAATGTGAGACACCTCTACTTAAAAAGTTTCAATCAATATTTTTTATTAACTTGATTTTAAGATTAATGCGCTTAAAAACTGATTATTTATATCCTAGTTCCTAAATATTTTTTAATAATTTCTACTTTTACAAAATAGCTTTTCACAAACGTAATACTTATAAAAAATTGGAAAATCAATAGATCGAACAACAGCACATGCAATCCAGCGGATATTGACTTGTCCTATAAACCCACACGTGCATCAAATCACACCACTCTACCGTATGTATTACAAAGTAGTACCGTTTTTACAGTACTCAGTGTTATGCATATATTAATTAGCATAAATAAATGATTTCTATGGCAATACATTAATAATAACAATTAATCTCAAACGATACTTGCACCAATCACAGAATATCGTTTAATAATATTATTCTATATATCCTGATCAATATTGGTTATGTCGTGCTATCATACGATTTGTTTTTATAAGTAGTATTTGTTTTTATAGAATTTGAAGTACCTGATTTTTAATTTTATATAAAGATTTTAAGATAATTGAAATTAATTTGTTTTGTAGAAATTCAAATGATTTCTCGAGAATTCGAGATGGAACTGAATAAGGGAATATATGGATTTCCATAGAAGATCCGCGATTGCACCTGCTCCCCGATGAGAGGGCTCCATCAGGTATTTCATTCACAACGTGGATCTGTCGGTTGCGGTTGTTGCAGTTGACCGCTGTGAACCCTAGATCTGCGGGAGGGGAATCAATCGGCTTGAAAGTTAATGACCGCAAGCCAATTAAATTCCATCGGACGAGCGTCACACGAACGTCAGTCGTTTCCTAGCTTCTGGTGAAAACTTTATCCGCAGCTCGGCGGGGAATCCCTTTGAGCCATTAACGCAAAGCGATTCACCCGCGGCGGTTTCGACCACGGAATCTACCGGGTTCTGCGGAAAAGTGGGGTCGCGGTCGAGTGGGGTGCAAGGGGGATGTTTGGAGGCTGAGATGGACGGAAGCTTCTGCACAACAAGTATCTGCAAGTTGTGCAACTTCTGGCGAGAAACGAGAAAAGTTTCGCTTTTTAATGCGAGCCGCACCTTCGCTTTCAAACACTAATACAGGAAACAACAACACCTACATCAACAATAACAATTGTTCTTGGCGGTTGTTGTTGTTGTTATCCTTAGGGATTTTGTTGTCACCATTCTTGTTGGTGTTGTTGGTTGGTGTTGCTGTTGTTTTTGCAAGTTTTCGTTTAGTCGGTCGCAGGAGAACCTTTAATTAAAAGGCGGTCACCGCGAGATGCGACGTCCTGTCGGGCAAAAGAGGTTGAAAAGGGGTCGAGGGATGATTGAGAAGGGGTTGAGGCGATTGGTGGGAGGGGTTGAGATTCGTCGACGGGGGCCCAACGCGCCACGCACCAAATGCTCTTGGTCCGCAGCTTCCGTTTTCAGCCGTCTAACACTTTGACAGTCACTGGAACCAACGCCAACGAGCGATTTCCGCCGCGGCCTAAAAGTAGGCAGCGTTTTTTTTTTACTGTGAGAGAGGCACGTGGCAGAAGCGACAACGAACGATGGCCGGCGTTGCCAAACGCTTTGTTTGCACCTGCCGATGCGTTGCGCGTTGGCGACAACGTTTTAATTAACCCTTTGTTGCCATTGGTGCGGGAGGTGGGGTTGAAAAGGGAACGAGCGTCGAAACGCATGGAAGAGAGAACAAGGGTCAAAAGGCATGGTGTGAGAAGGGGGCCAATGAACAATCGAGAGACGAAGTGACCGAAAATGTTGGACCACAGCGGGTGACAAGTGGGGAGAAAGGGAAAGAGAAAAAAAAAGAAACTCCAAAGCGGGAAAAAAAATCTAAAACAAAAAAGGCGAACAATGTGGAAGGGGGTCGTAGCGGATGAAGCGCCAAAAGGCAGAACAAATGTGAGCAACGAAAATTGGCAAAACAAACGCCGCATGTCCAGATATGAAGCGTTCAGAAACACAAAAACACACACATACACTCACATATGCCAGTTCGGTGCCAAAGAACCTCAGGGTGTTGGGTGAGGGAGGGAGAGGGACAGAAAGTTGAACTGGGAATATGCAAATGTTTTTATTTTCTCTTGCCTCGCCTTGCGTTGAGTTCTGTTTCGTCCTGGATCCTGTTGTTGTTGGAGGATGGGCTTTTTTTTGCCTGTTGTTGGATTCGCAAATAAATGACTTCGGACTTTTGGGCTAAACAATTACATAAGTAAAACACACACACACAGAGACAGCCGCAAAAGACAGAATGAGTGAGAGAGACATAAGGAGAGGAAGAGACAGAGGGAAAGATATAGAGGAAAGCAAAGAGAGAAAGAGTGAGACAATGAGAGAACGAGAGAAGAGTAACTCGGAAGGATTGCGGTGCTTAATGCGATCCCTGCTCATAACAAATAAACATAACTCCAGGACATCGTGTAGAGGATTTTCCGACCCGTCGAGCGTAAGTTTAATGGTCTGCCTATGTATGTATGTGTGTGTGTCTGAGTATGAGTGTGTGTTAGTGCGTCTGAGCTTGTGGGGTTTTCATGAACTCCTCGACAGGGGCGCAATAAAAAATGACTGTAATGATGTTTAAATTCCTGGCCAAGGACTTGAGGTGAAGCTAAAGGAAAGGAAAGAAGAGCTTTCACTTCCAACGTAGCTCCAGGAGCTTCAAACTTTAACAATGAGTTGTTTAAAAGCCTTTTGAGAGGTTTTTGTACATTTCTGAAATGACACTGGAATGTGTGTTTTGGAGTTCACCAAATCAAATGGCGATCTTAGAGCTGAGAATTTAAACTGACGAGTGAGAAAATTCTCTCCTTAACTCGTTCCGAAAATTCCTCTCAATCTCCTTCACTCGCTCCAAAGTCCTCCCCATTGTTTCCGCCGTGACCAGCAGGACGAACCGTTCACAAAAACCCCGAAATTCGGCGAGGTTCGGGGTTGGTCTGGGTTAAGTTGTCCAGACCGGCCGAACAATGCTCGTCGTGTCCGACCCGACTGATGCGCTGTGATGCACCCTGTCCTCGGCAGAACGCGAACGCCGATGTCGTTGAGCATTAAGTAGAGTTTTAATGGACTCGGCCACATGGGGGCGCCTCGGCCTCGGTCTCTGCCTCGTCCTTTGCCTCATCCTCTTCGTCTTCGTCCCCAACCGAGTGGGCCTGTGGAATCGATTTATGCTCAACAACCCATGAGTGTATGTGACAAACACAGAGTGAAGGAGAGAAAGGGACATGTGTGTGTGTGTGCCGCTGCTCTGTCTGTGTGTGGCGCGATTTGCGAAAGCGTTGTTGTCGCAATTTAATTAAATCTCTTATCGCCGTAATTATATCATTTTACATTCGTACCCTCCGCCCACCGTAGTTTGAAACCCTCGATTTGGTTGTCGCAAGGAGGGAGGGGGAGACGAAAGGGCGTGGTAGAACGAAATGGAAGGGGTTTGGATGAGGTTTCATTATCGGCGGAGGCATTGCGAACAGTCCCCAAGGGCTCTTTGGAGAGAACACAATCGAATTCCTGAGAGGGATACAAGAGTAAGAGAGAGGATCGAGAGGGAGAAGGAAGAAATGTGAGAGAGTGATGAAGAGAGAGGGATAGGGAACAACAGAGACAGCGAAAGAGCGTGTTGGGCGTGAGTTAATTACGCACTTCCGTTTCCTGCCGATAGTTAAGTGGGCTGAAAACATGACCGACAACACACACACACTACAACAACAAAAACAACATGATTGCTTCACGAATAAATAAAGGCTTTAAATATAATTCTTAAATGAAAGAGTCCACATGAAAGCAAAGTAATGTTAAAAACTCGTTAATGTTCGTCCAACAGAGGGTTTAATTAATATTTAATCGTCAGTGATGGAGAATAAAATGAATGAGTCCAGCGACTGATTTAAAATTTAATGAAATTTAATGCACGAACACGGACGAATTTTTGGTTTGAAATTACTAAATTTAATTGAATATTTTGTGTTAAAAGGGTTCACACAGAATACAGCGATATATGTTTATAAATTTAAAAAATACAAGTTTTAACGATCTTTTATAAAATTGTATTCAAAAAAATAATTTATACAAAAATACAAAAATTTAAATTCATATCGATTTATACTTATTCAAACTCAGACAGTACTGCCTGGAAAAATGTCCTTATATTTTTCCGGAAAATTCACACATGGCAACACTGTCGCCGGGCATCAGCTGTTCGCCGCACAATCGGCGAATAAAATCGATAGATTCCACCACGCGACGATGCGGTCTCTGGAATTTCGTTCAACTGTTAGTTTGTGTTTCACAATTCTCAAAAAGATTCTGACTGACAGAAACTCGAAGAATATTCGAAATATCTGAAAATACCGTTCGAACGAGACACGACACAGAGAAAATGGAACTTTCGACTTCCGGTTCGCGTCGAATCCTTTGGCAACTGAATCCTTGGCACGCCGTATCCTTCACGTGGTTGTTGTTTTTGTTGTTCATCTATCAGACATTGACATTGAAAATGCGCACCAGTGTTGCCACATCGGCGAATTTCCTGTGAAATTTGAATAAAATTAAATTTTGGTCGGAAATCTTTCGTGAACTTAAAGGAATCTTCCGGGGGATTTCGAAATGAAGCCATTCGCATAAAATTATTGCGTCCACGCTGTGCACGAAATTTAAACCCAGGTTCGCACTTAATCCTTGCCATCATTCTCGAATGCCTAGAAGGATGTCCTTTTAATGTCCTGCATTAAGAGCTCACAAATAGATGTCTCTCAAATCCCACAGCTCTGGCATCTCTTCCTCTGGCGACAGGAGCGGAGAAGGCTCTCGTTATTCGAAAGCTTAGTTTAAAGTCCCCCACTCAACCGGGAAAACTAAGGGAATCCACCCCCTGGCGCACCCTTTGAACTCATCGGCCTCTGAAGCGTCCCCTTTGGACGTTTGCATTCTAAAGCCTCATTAAGGCGGATAATATCCCTCGTTCACTTGAATGAAACCTTGTAAACAGAACGCTCGTCATAACGAGGATCGCTTTGGCCTCGTAAAATATCCCCGAGAAGCTGCCCGCGGAAGAAGAAAAACACATGGCTTTCATATATTTTTTGTTATTTTATTGATTTACTTTAGTAGTAGGTTTAATTGTTTTAATTTCAAAACGACTTCTGCTTATTCTCAAGATAGTTTCTTTGGTTTCATCCTTTCATCTTTGTTTGTTTTGTTTGTTTGGTTTTTCTCAATATTTTTTTTGTCCTTCGATTGGAACGTATTTTCAACAGAATACATTTATTTAAAAAATGAAAAAGTTTAAAGTAATTTTGTATTTTAGTTATTTATTTACTTCTTACACTTAGGAGAACTTGTATGAATTGTGTAAATTGTGTTTGTTTTTTTCGTTTTTTTTTTGCTTATTTTTTGAATGACGTTTGGAGATATTTCCTTAAAAAAATGTTATCGTTAGGTCTAATGCGGAAGAATCAAAAAATGTCACTATACACCGAGTAATGTTGAGTTTAAAACTACACTGGAAAAATTCACACATTTACAATGATTGCTGAGTTCACTTTAATTTCATTAAATTCTAATTAAAGTTGTTCATACGAGTATATATGTATGTTATTATATATTATAGTTGTTGTTGTTCTTCATTTTCAATTTAGTTTAGTTCTAGAAAAAATATATAGTTTAAATAAAACTCACTTCCTATGCACAAATATACAGGGTTATGTACAATCGATAATACATGTAGTTGCTTAGTGTTTATGAAGTGTAGTTGTCGGTTGGCTGGTATTCCCGCTCCCTCTTCCATCCTCTACCTTCTCTCTCTCTCTCTGATTTGACTATTCGCTACATCTGATATAGCTACTCTTGGAAATGTAGTTTGAAATTAGGCTACTTTACACTATCATTTATTTATTTAGCATCAAAAATATCTTGTGGACTTCTCTAACTTAGTGACCTTTTCTACTTTAGAATTTTATTTGATTTCGGTTAAGTTGTTGCTGTTATCCTTAGGATTATAGTAAAATTTCTCCAACTTACTGGCTAGTCAATTGTTTATCTAAATGACGAGGGCCGGTCGATCGTGGGTTCCGTCGATTGCGAACCTCTGGCGATCGAGAGCCTTCGCGGGTTACTCCAGACGTCGGACGATCATCGGTGCGATGAACGGGCTCATTTTCATCGGGCCGATGATCCCTGCGATTGTCTGTTACCCTAGCGATATATGCGCGTGTGTGTGTGTATAGGTTTAAATACACACATTGGTTTAAATACATACATTCATTCGCATTTCACCTCGAATGAAAGTGACCGTGTGTGTTGTGGAAACCTCGTTGGTGGCCTTCTTTGTAATCGAACGGAAAATGAGGTGGGGTCGTGAAATCATGGCTAAAGTCAAAATATATAGCACCATGTGTAATTCGTTGTAAATTTTTTGTGGATCTGTCTTTCCGTGGTCGAAACCATGATGAACGAAAGTCTGCTTATTTGCCCTCCTTTCATCCAAATGATTCAGAAGCTCAGGTTTTCTGGTGAAACTTCGTTCTAATTTCAGTACTGAAGTCTAAAAAAAATTTTCTGTTTTTCACCTTGATGGATTTTCCTAAATCACACGGATATTTGAAATATTCCGAATGATATCGAAGCAAGTAACTTCAGGGCAAATCAGGCTCTTGAAAAATGATAAAAAACTCAGCAGAAAATAGGAATAAAATGGGTGGAAAATTAACCTATTGACTTTTCTCGATCTGATGACACGGTACGATGAACTTGCTTTTGACACTTAGAAAATGTTAATTTTAAACCTAAACCTAGGTCTACTCTTAGGCTATTTGAATTGTCTATCAATATACCATTAGCATGCCATGGAAAGATCTTTTGCTATGCTGTGGATGAGCTTAACTACTATGTACAAGTTCGTCTAGCGCCTAAATAGTTGGGTGTTTCTTCTCTTTTACTCTCATATATGTCTGTATACTAGTGTATATAGATAGTATTTATGCAATTACGAAACCTGTTCTTATTTGAATTCTTTGAATGAAGGAAATGTTACGCTTAGCAAAACTTTTGGAGAACGCCTTCAATAACAACAACAGCAATTATAGTAGTAATAATCATAACAATAGTAATTAATCATAATACTAATCATAACAATAATATTTTAATTTAAATTTAGATTTTGGTTTTTGCATTTGTTTTTGGTAGAAAAAACTTAACAGTATTTTATACATTCGACTACGTTCTCAGTTTTCATAAAATTAGTTAAAGTTACGCCTAAATTATTGTGTCCTCTGTGGGGACAATTTCATTGTGGTTTTCTCTAAGTATATTTGGATTTTTTCGCTCGCTTTGACGCTGTAAAACCAATCAAATCATTAGATAAATGAATCGATGAGTTCAAATAATTAGTCAATTAATCAATAGCGATAACAATAGTGGAAGACTTCCGCTTAAAAGTATGTTTAAATTTCCTTTAAATGTTTATTTCTCTATTTCTACTCTATTATGTTATTTTCTTTCGTTTTCATTAGCTCTCTCTTATACTTTTGCATTTATATTTCTTTCCCTTTTAGACATTGATTCCATGTGTTAACATTTTGTTGTTTTGTTTGGTTTGGTTTTTGTGGCTATAATTGTTGCTGTGATTCTGCGAATTCGCTTTTGATTTGATTTCGCCAGAGTCCCCTCCAACCCAGTGAACCAGCACTTAATCCTTACACTACGCTGTACACAGTGGACTCGCGGAACTAAACATAGGATTTAGGTGATTTTTACAAGAGTTCTTAGATTTACATATTCGTTATTTGTTCTCATTTAGATTTCGGTTGTCAGTCGTTGGGGAATGAGCGAAAACTGGGGGCATCTCTTGGAGTTCTAAGCTACTGGCAATTGTCGCTACAGACGAGTTCACGTATTTTCGCTCAGTGCACGTCCCTCGTGCCTTCGATCGATCGCAGTGGGGTCTGCATTATACATAGAGTAGGAATTAATTGAATTTCCATGCAACATGTGTGTGGTCAGCGAAGTGGCTGCGGCCGGCGTCTGGCGTTGGAGGCGAGAGGCGGTGGGCGTGCGGGTGGGCGGGGCGTCAGTCGAGGTCGTGTGCAGCGTTGGACAAACACCGGGTGCCCGGAGGCGGACCCGGCGACAGTGAAATTTAGACCTGATGCGAACTTCCGGCGGCCGTGGTCGGTGGAGATTCTTCAAAGAAGTGGGGATAGTGAGGATAGAGGTGAAAATAACCGATTGGAGAGGGAGGGGGTGGAAATGATGGGATGCGGGGAAATACAACGAATGGCGGGCGGCGACTTGTGCTGCATACTTCGAGGCGCCAGGCGAAGACATTCAATTTGGCAGTTTTCTCATCTCCAGATCACAGAGACGTCTTCTGAAAGAAAATAGAGATAGAAAATAGAGCGATTAGACGGAGTGAAGTTATTACAATTTTAATTATATAACATTTAAAAAACATGTTCCAATTTTAGTTATTAAATCATGTTTATTAAATTATTCTATTAAATATATCCTGTTTAATGGCATTCGACACATTCGGGTTGCATTAAGAACATTCTAAAAAAATCCTTGCATATCCCGGACCAATCCTGTCCACCGTCATTTCCGCTCTTTCGGCCTTGTGTTAAATATTTGCCCGCAATTCAATTAACAATTACTCATTCATTCTCCCATTTATTCAATTAACTTTGCATTGATAAAGCATTCTCTTCGTGTTGTTGTTTGTTTTCCTTTTGCTTGTGACAACAAATTATTTATTGCTGCACATCCGACGATCGGGGGGCGAGGCGGGGGGCTACTGAGGGGGGTTCCCATCGGTCCGATACAATTAAAATTAATGGCATATTTTTCGACTGAATCCATTCGCTACGGGAATGTGCATCAAAAATGCGCAATTAAAACATTTAATTGAATTCAAAAAATAAAAAGTGTTTCGATAAATAAACACGGAATTAAATACAATAACTACACGGGGAAAACCAGAGAAAAAACAACAAATCCACTCTGCGGTGGGCGGAGGAGAGGGGCGTAGCGTGGTGATTCGCACGTGCCTAAATGTAGGCTAGAATAAACAGAATTGTCTCAATTAATTATGGAAATGAGGCGAGGGCAAAAACGGCGGCGAAAAAAACACAACAATCGTTTTTGCTCGGCACTGAAAACAATTGATGCATGACCAGCGTTGCTATTGTTGTTATTATTGTCGTTTTTGCAATGGTTCTGTTGACAATTTGCTGTAATTATTTTTGCTGGCGCCGCTGCTACCGAAGAACAAAGCACTCAATTTATGAGAGTCGATTTTTGACGCTTGATTTGCACTCAAAGGAAAGCTAATTGTGCGCAATTATCAGTGGCGAGGGGCGTGGTGAGGAGGGGAGGGGCGGAGGATGATCCCGACTGATTGTTTAAAATGTTGGTTCTGTAAAGTTGGCTACAGCGCAATTTGTTGCATACTTTCGGGCGGCCGACGGCGAACTTTCTGTTGACTTTCAATGTCCAGGGAGGCGGCGATAGTGAAATGGGGTGTGAAGGGGAGAGCTCGACGATGGAGCTCGAAGCGGAATGAAGTCGTTGCCTCTATTTGCCTCCGATGTCATCGTCATCATCATCGCATTCTTCAACCTCCTCTTCCGACTCTCGCTATGTCTCTGGGGTCATTTATTTCGATTGATTGCGAATTCATTACGAAAATTGACAAAGCTCCACTCTAAATGAGGACCAATTGAATTGACGGAAAAAAATACGGAGAAACGTAGATGAGGGAATGGAGGGAGAGAGACGGGAAGATAGAAAGGAGCAGAGGAATGAGAAATTGTTATTAATTGGTTTGCGTGAAACCTTGTTGTGTCTATGAAATAATTTCAAAACTGTACCGAGGAAACTCAAGGGAAATGCTTTGCTATCAAAAGGCTTCCTTAAAGCTTTCCCTAGGGTGCCTTTTGAACACCGCTCTCATGTGGGAACTTTAGAAGCTTAAAGCTAATCGCTTTCGCAAATTTCCAAAGCTTCAAAGTGTTCGAGGTGCTGGGGAAATGGGGGAAAAGGCTTAACATTCCATTAATTTTATGAGGAAAAGTTCAACATTTCCACCGCAGACTTCATCGTAGCTGAAGCCAAAATTTGAGTTCTAGGCTTACGATGTGTGGCGAAGGACAGGAATCGAGATGGACGGACGGATGGATGGACGGATGAAGGGATGTGGAAGAGGATTCCCCTGAAAATCCTCGACATAAACTTTTCACCTTTAATGAAGTTCAGCTGCAGGAAGCTTAAGAGATCCATCAAGTGAAACTTTTTAATTTAATTTTGAAAAATGTTCATGTGTCCGTGAGTGCTTCATGAGAAGAGTCTGATATGTGTGTGCATGTGTATGTGAGCGGCATTTCGCTTCGGTCGAAAGGGCGGAGGGTGTGGCTGAAATGTGTCTGTCATTAATCACTTTATGTTTCATCTTTCGCTGCTCACAATTACAGACGGACTCAATCCGAACCTACATCCACAGCTCTGTTTCGGCATTTGGCTTACGTTACGTTATTTTTCTTTACCTTTCGTTACGTTACGTTACTTTACGTTACATTATATTACGTTCAATTACGTTACGTTAAGTTACGTTATGAAGCTCTGAGAGGTTTCCAGTGAAGTTTTTTTTACGAAATATTTTACATTGTAGCCATTTATATGTTCAATTAAAAAAATGTTCTTAAATTAAAATGTTATATTTAATTAATTTTTCTTTGTTTCTCTACCAGGATTTTTTCATTTTTCGCCGAAGGTTCGACAGCAACAGCAGGTGTACCAGGAAGCTGCTTTTTATTTTCGATATTTTTCACCATCTTTCATGAAATTCCCCGAGTTCCTTTTATTATTTAAATACTTCTCCACCGACGTGTCAGAATTCGCAGTGGAAAAAAGTGTCAACAGCGTGAACAGTGGACACGCAAAAAATCACCTCTCCCATTTTCAACCTCGTCTCTTCGCCAAACACTCCACCATGCCAGAAGTGGACATTTTTTGCTATCATAGAGGTGATGCTCAAAGAGCTGGAGACAAAAAATGACTTGCGTAATAATTGAGGAAGCTAATGAAGCTGTGGAAGCTTCGACACCATCGCTATCTCTGTCATGGACACTCTTTGTCTCTACATTCTATCATTTTATTGGTAGTGAAAAAGGTATAAAAAATACTACAATATCCTCTATATACCAATCCCCGTTCGTTATGAAAACGGTAGTAGAAAAGTACTTTCTTTATTCTTCTCACCTAAATATGTTTATTAATTATTCACAAATCTCTGGTAAAATTAGTGGTATCATTGAAACCCCTTTTGTAAGTTACTGAATTCATTCTCAGTTACATTCTCCTCTCGTTCTCTTTTCCTTTGCCAAACGTGTTCCCTTATGTGGCTATCCAATGTACCAAAGGTACTTTTGTGTGGTACTCAAACAAGTTGGTTGCTTTTAAAGCCACCTTCCTCTTTGAGGACGAATGAATGGAGTTCCGAAATATTTGTAGAGAAATGCGGAGAGCAAAGCGAATTCTAATGCACATAAAAAGATAAATGAAATACAAAGAATTCAGAAAATAATCTCGATACCACTTTCACTTTCTCTCTCTATCTCTCTCGCTCGCCCACGCAGACCACTTCGAAGTGCCTTTTTCGGGAACCTCAACCCCCTCCACCGCCAACCCTCTTGTTTTATTCATCGAAACCATTAATTTTTGTCACTTTTGTGAGCCCCGCCCCCTTTTTTCCACTTCCCGGTAGTCGTCCCTGTGCCATTTAGAGTTTCCCTTTGTGCTTTTTCACTCTCGGCATGTGTGTGTGTGAGTGTTTTTGTTTTCGTCGGCGGCACTCGAGGGGGCGGGGCCGTGGGCTGTGGGCGGAGATGGCCGAAGTTCCCTTTCAGCATTTGCATTATTATTATTCCGCTCCGTGCAATAAAAGCGAATGTAAAGTAAAGTTTTTCATTAAAAATTTGAATTTTACACGTGGAACCACGTAGGGTTCTCTCTCTTTCTCTTTCCATCGTTCGCCCTCCCTCTATCTCGCCCTCTCTCCTAATCTCTTTGTGCCCATCTGCTCCGTCGCATTTTCGGTGCATATTTAAGAGCATATTTTTCGGCGTTCGGGCAGCGTGAAAAAATCCGTTGACATAAAAATATTCTCAAAAACGCCCCCATCCGAAATCCATGCGGAAAAAGTTGAAAGCGAGAGAGAGAGAGAGAAAGGTTGAGAGGGTGAAAGAGAAAGGAAGAGAGAGTGAATGGCATGGCGCAAACAAAATTTTATAAAATAAACATTAAATGTAGAAGGGCATTTTATTTGACGTTTTTGCCGAGCGGTGGGCGGCCCACGGGCGGTTGAAGTGCCACGCCTCCTCGCCATCCTCCTGCCTTATCCACGGAGTCGGGGTCGACTGAGATGGAGGATCCTGGGAGAGTCAGGAGTGGCTGAGTTTGAGGATCCCTGGAGAATCAGAAGTGTCAATCAGCGGAGTGATTTTTGCGCTCACAGCGTTTTTTCGTTCCTTTTAATCGGGCGATATAGAACGAAAGTGGCCGGGGAGTAGATTCGGACGAGAACAGAAAAAAAGTGAAGTGGAACGATGCCGGAGAGAGATAGAGAGATTGAAAAAACAGTTGAGGAAAACATAAACCAAAGGATGAGAATCCTTAGAGATTTATTTCTATTTTTCCAAACATATTTTTGCGGTTTGGATATTTTTTTATTTTATTTCATCTTCAGCTGCATTTTAATTATTTCTGAGAATATTGAAGAGAGTAAAAGCAAGAAGAAGACCAGGCTCAACAACATGTGACGGCAATAACAACAAAAACAATGAATAGCAGGAGAACAAATAAATTTAAATGCAAATTTATTTAGAAAACAGTTGTAAACAGCGGACGAGGAGGCGTCGACAGCAAAAACAATGACAAAAACACCATCGAAAGCAGTTGTAATAACAACGAAAACAACAACTTCAACAGAAACATGAGCGTCAAAACCAACAAATAACAAAATATGTTAGTCAAACGAATGTTTTTGGTTTGGTTTTGAGCGAGTTTTCCAAAGGACGAAAAATAAACATAAAACAAATAAATGAAAACAACCACACTAACAAAACAAAATAACAATAACAATAATAACCAAAAATAACAATGACAAATATTTAAAAAAACATCCATTGTAGTAGAAAAACAATAACAACAACCACGGGTATAAAAACAATAACAATATGAACAAAAAAAAGTACAAGGATGAGGAATGAAAACAAAACCCGAGTTTGCTTTCGCTGACAACAACAAGCACAAGGACCATTTATAACAAAATGGCGGCAAAAACGACCACTGAACGATGGTCAACCGAGCGGGGGAAAGAGAAAACAACAGTGTGTGAAAGTGAGAGAGAGAGGGCGAACAGGAGAGGGAGGGAGGCAAAATACATTCGTCCGAGTGAGTGAAATGTATGAAAATAAAAACTAATTTCAAAGTTATTTGCATAATTTGTCCGTTGTGTCCGACGGTTTTGCATAAAATATTTCGCAATAAAACTCACACAGACACGCGCACGCACACATGGACACAGTGGGAGCCGTATACATACATACACACACACACACATATACATACGTCCATCTGCAGTCTTAAAGATCCTCGGGATGTATGTGGGAATCCTTCACAAAACAGACAGCCAGAAAAGCGAAGCAGTATGAGAGAGAGAGAGCGAAGCATATGCGAAAGAGCGAGATGGAGAGAGAGAGAGAGAGAGAGGGGTGATGAAGAGATAAACGAGAGAAGGCGAGAGGGGGACGACTAAAGAGTGATGGAGGATATGGCTGAGGATGATGGACAGAGAGAAACGGGCTGCGATGGGAATGAGATTCCCGGAATGAAGCCACGATGACCCTAGACATGGAGGATAATGCGACGAGGCGACGGAGTTGGAGTCGTGAGCATGGTCAGAGGACGATGCGGATTAAACGGGAGGGAGGATTTGCGACCCCAATCCAAGACCGGAGGAACCGATGAAGGATGAGGCAGGAGCATGGGACAGATTGAAATCATGCAGATTGGACAGAATGAAATCATTCAGAGTGGACAGAATGGAATCAGTCTGAATGAACAGACAGGTGAAGTAGTGAACGAAAAGAAAATTCACAAAGGACACAGAATGAAGCGTTTGATGATGAGAGATGAAATGTGATATTAACGAAAAATATTCGATCTGACTGTAGCAGATTCTGTTTGAAAATAAAGTTAAAGATACGACCGAAATGATTTACGAAAAATGATTTACCTTTGAGTCTAAAAATCAGAAATGGAAATCAGGTTCAAGCAAAATTAGCCTTTGAGAAGTTGAAGACAACATTTTTCCTGAAATCGGGTTCCAACTCGAGGAGCCTTGGGCCCAAAACGTCTCTGTTGCTCACGTGTCGGACGAAATTGATCCGAAACCCAAAAGGTAGATGAGGAATTCAAATGAAAAGATGATGGAGTGAGAGGGTGAAAGTCAGTGAGAACGAAAGAGAGGGGTGAGAAAGGGTCCAAGGTTCCAACTATAGTCAATTTGGGTGAGAAAAGTCTTTGGGACACCAAGGTGCCGTTGAACTCATCCTGGAAAAGAAAATTTGAATTTCAGAATCTCGGGAAAATTTAAGTCAACTATGGAAGGACTTTCTTCATCAGTGGAACAGGACGTGGCGAAAGGATTTCTCTGACGGAGGAAGAATTTCAGCGAATTATCTTCTACTTCTGCTTAAATCGAGATTGCAACATTCGTGCGAAATTCCTGATGAAATTTCCGTCTCCGTCGTCCTTCGCCGTCCATGTGAACGAAAAAGGAGAAGCGAAAAATAATTTTAGTTGTTGCAGGAGTTTTTCTCTTTTTTTTCGCGATGATGCAGCTAAAGTTATTGTTGTTGTTGATGATGATATTGTTGGCGATGATGCTACTGTTGTTGTTCTTGTTGTTGACGATGATGCTGCCGTTCTTATTGTTGCTGTCTGCAATAAAGCAGCAGCAGCTGAGCAATGGCATTGTATGTCGACAACAATTACAGCAGCGACATCGGTAACAGCAACTGCAACTGAGAACAAGAACAACAATAATAATAAATCACAATAAAAATAATACCAATCAGGAAAACAATAAGAAGAAAAACCAAACAACAATGACAATATAACAACAACAACAAAGTGCAATTGCCACAAGCAACTTTCGCAAAAACTCGCGAGAACAATTGATTCGAAAAATAACAACAAAATAACAGGAAACAACAAAAACAATAGAAACAACAACAATAGGAAAAAGAGCAACAACAATAACGACAACTACAACAAAAACAACAAGAGCGAAAACAAGAACAATGAGCAACAATAGTGATGCATTAAAAACTGATGACAGGACCTTCGCAGGATGCAGGGAACAACAGAGGGTATCGCAAGAAGAAGGAAAACAACAACAACAAGAACAATGACAAAAGCAACAATAAGAAAAGAAATGACAAGAAAAACAACAATAAAAATAATAATAATAAAAAACAACAATAACATCACCAACAGCATCAGCGACGACGATGATGACAACAAAGACAACGACGCCTTCGGTTGGTGCCGAGGCGTCGCTCGAACACAGACAAGAGGCGGCGCAGGGGGTGGGCGGTGTATTGAGAGGGGGTCAGAGGAAGTGGGCGGAGGATGGTGGAAGAAGGCTCTCGGCGAATGTTTCCACACTTCGACATCGTCGCTCGCTTCATCAACCTCTTTCCAACTCCGACTCTTTCTCGCTCTCCCTCTCTCTGTGTGGTAGAGTGCTTTCATGTGTCTCTTTGTGTGTGTGTGTCTCTTTGTGTGTGTGTGTGTGTGCATGTGTTTTTATAGGAGTGTGCGTGTGACTTGGCGGGAGTGCGTCAAGCGTTGTTGACAAGTTTTCGCGCGCTCATCGGAAGTCGTTTTCGCTTCGAATGCGAAAAGTGACCGGGACAAGCGCGACGAGAGGCCGACAAGAGCAGTCGTGACAGCAGCAACAACAACAACAAGAATATCTACAGCTAAGTACATCAACCGCCGACAGGGTATGGCGAGGAACAACAACAACAACATCGTGGACAGCTACAACGACCACTACATTGACAACAACAAGAACATCAACAACAACAACAAGCGAAGGCTTTCAATGAACACTCGTCCACTAATCCAAACTGTCAGCCCGCACACTGAGCGAAAAACCACTCGCATTGTGATGATTTCTGATTCTAGTGAATTTTGTAGAATTTCTCAGATTTCAAATGAATTTTCGGGGAATAAGTGAAAAGTTATATTATAAAAATAAATATTTTCAATCAGTTGAGGAGTGAAATTTGATTTCTTTAAATTCTAAAAATGTCCATAATTTTTTACAATTATGAATTTAATTTCCATCGGAATTTAAAATTTCTCCCACAAGTGTTTCTCGTTTTATCGGTGTGTTCTCTCACATGAGATGTCGATGTGTCCTTTTTGGCATTACCACTCACGCTCACACAGCTGCCGAGATTAACATACCGTGGACTGCGATCAAAGGCCACGCTCGACTGCATTCGGTGGCCTGAAAGTGACGGCGAGTCCTTTCCTCGTTTCGACGGGGTTGTAAAAGGGATCGGGGGAGGGTCAGGACGTCACGGGGGCGTGGCACCTGTGGGGTGGACGAGGCGAATGTCGAGAGTTCGATCGGGCTTCTGGTGGAAAACGTTTTATAAATCATTTTATTCGACAGCTTTAACATTGAAACATATTGTGATATTTTATTCGACAGCTTTAACATTGATACATATTGTGATATTTTATTCGACAACTTTAACTTTGAAACATATTGTGAAATTAATTTCCTTTCTCGTTATTTTGTCCAAGTACAAACTGAAATTCTGTCTGGCTATTAATTGTGTAAAAATATACATAATATTAATAATGTTCCCCCTTTTGCCCCCTCTGGTGTGTGTATTTTTTGCGGAGCCGTGTTAATGGAATTCGAGAGCTGGTAATTCTTCTTTCGCAGTTCATCGCAATAATCAAGGCAATAACAACCGTTAACAATCAATTCACGACACCAACAAAAAGACCATGTTCATATTCCCATTACAACAACGATTCATTTTAACCAAACATTTCAGCGGCAATTACAACAGAATCTATTATTACAATAAATTGTGTACAATATAAATTGTAATTTATGTACATAAATGTGTTAGTGAAACACACACAACAACTGACATCGATATCAGATGTGAAACGGACTCGGAACATTTTTTTGAAATTTTCTTGAAAAACTTTATGTTTTCACATTCGAAATTAAAATGAAAAATTATGGTGCGTTCTGTGATTTATGGTTTTTGAAACTTTATGAATTGAATCGTTACCGATCGACATGTGTTAGGTTGAGAACACGAAGGATGGACTGTTGGATGTCTACACAGCGTAACGAAGACAGATGTCCATCATGTGGTCAGGTTCGATTTATGACCCATGGATATCGGACATCGCTCAAATCGAATAAAAACAGAGGTATAACATATAAAATATATCAGTTGTAAAATAGAATTAAGGAAATGTCTTCACATAACGTTGGTGGTTCAAAAACAATTGGTTCATTAAAAATTCCTTCCATCGACCTTTCATTAAAATTTGTATACGATATCTCTCCATCACCCACGATCCTGACTCTGTTATGATCGCTGTCGGTGGTTTTAATTTGATTTCTTCGCTGATTGTTATTGTTGCAATTAATGCAAAATTAACTCGTATTGTTCACGATGACGATGTCGTTATTGTTGTGCTTGTTGTTGTTATTGTTCATCCTGTGGCGATCCGATATATAAAATAATAATATTAATTATTATAAAGAAATTCGCAACAAAAATAACCACAACCACAATGAAATTAAAAATTCGAAAACAAATTCGATGTGAATTTTAAAATAGACATTCTTGTTATTGTTGATGGTGTTTTCATTGTTGTTGTTATTGCTGTTGATAGGAATGTAATTTTGGTTATGACTATGTGGATTGTTGTAGATGTTGTTGTTATTGCTCGCAGCGTTGTTGTTGTTGTTCTTGCTTATTGAATATTTCGCCCACCAGATTCGAACTGATTTTGTCGATCGATCGAACCAGCGAACTAATTTCATGCTCGATTAATGACATCCATGAAAAATAATTGCACTACTTGGTGTTTTTGTTGTTCTATATATTCTACATCATTGTTGTTGTTGTTGTGATTCTTGTCATTATTGTTTTTGCTACAAATAACTCGAATTAAATTAAATAATTCCCCCGACTCTGTCCATTGCCGATTAGCATTTGAAAACAAAATTAAAGTTCAGAGGAAATTTATTTTCCTCCTGACCGCGATTTGATTTACAATGGCACCCAGGGGAAGGAGTGATTATGAGAGAGAAGGAGAGAGATAGGGGGAGAAAGATAAAAAAGAGGGAGGAAGAGAGACAGAGAGTGAAGTGAGGGGTAATTGAAACTCATCACGGGGACGAGGCTCTGAGGACGCATAGTAAACAATAATTAAATGAGCTCGGTGAGGACTCGAAATCCATTCGTTCTATCCAGTGGGGCATGGCATCGCCTCCTCTTACCGGTGGACAACACCACTCACCTATCAACCATCTCACACCCACCTTTCAGCCATCGCTCAGCCTTCTCTCATCCCCCCATTCGACCCAATGCCCTCCCCCTCATCCATCACCGTCCACTCATCCGCTGAATGATTTATTTTGTTTTCAAAATAAACAACATCCCCGTTGCTGTTGTTGTTGTTGTTGGCATCGCACCCCGCCCAAATGCGCCCACATTCTTAAAGAGCTCAACGTATTAGAAATCCATAAATTAGGCCCCGAGGGAAGAAGGGGGCGTAAGTGGGTGGTGCAGGGTCTGATGATTTTCACGTTTGGCGGCTGATGTTTTCGAAATTTTCACACTTTTTAATGAGTTTCTGTGAACATTAATTTTTTATGGAAGGCGAGGAGCCAGAGATATTTTAGTGATTTATATTTGAGTGGCTCGGGGGTGTGGAGGGAGGTGGAGTGGGAGGGGCGCGGTTTTCGAAAATGAACATTTTAACTGCGAAGACATAAATCATGGGGGCGCAAGTGCCGCAATCCGTTCATTGGTCGCAGGCCATTAAATCCACAGACATCGTAGATATCGTGGGAACCAGACCATTCTCTTAGTCTATTATCTCTCATTCTTCTATTCTTTCATTCTTCCATTATCTCATTCTATCACTCTCTTATTCAAGTTCAACGTTCATGTGTCGTTTGCAGATGTTGCCGATATGGAGATTCAGAAGTTTTTCCAATCGCTTTTATCGATTTCATAATGCATTAAATTTTAATTGCGAAAACACATTAAAACATCTCATGAAAATTCGAACATCAACTACAGTGTTTAATGGAAATTCATTCGACTGAAGCAACAACAACAAGAAGATGAGTTATAAAACCCACAACAACAACGAAATGAGAGTGAAAACGAAATGAGAATGAGAATTGAAATGATAATCAGATCTAGTTGAGAGCTTCCGCGGAAAGACGGGCGGCCGCTCGTAAAGCTCCCGAATGTAAATCAATCGACGTAAATACCATCCACAATGATCCTCGCCCCCCTCGGTTCCGCACCGGTCCATGCACCCCCCCCGTAATTTCGCCCATCGCATGCCCCCTGGAAGCCGCGAATGCTTAAAATTCCACGATAATCTCTTTATTTCGGACGCGGACAGCTCGAGTTTTGGCCGCCCGCCAGCGCGGTTCGCAGGGGGCAGAGGGTTGCGGTGTTCATGGAGTGCACTTTGCACATAATAATCCCCACCATAGCCCCATCCCCCCTTTATCCAACCCCATCGATTCCTCGCCCCTTCCCTCATCCCTCATTCGATCTATTTTTACGCTTCTCCATCGCTTGCTCGCTTTCTTTCTGATCATCTGAGCACGTCATAAATTTCTCGATCATAAACAAACACGTACGAGACAGAGACAAGGGGAGAGTGAGAAAGACAGAGAGGAAAGTAGTTTAAAAATAAACACTTCGGACCAACAACAACAACAACTTGATGACGAAATTCCTGTTGAATCGATGTTGTTGTTGTTGATTTCTTTATGTTCCGAGTCCCATCGAGAGCTTCTCGGGAACCTCCTTTGAGGCTTCTTAATCAGGCTTAGGTTCTGGTCGAGCGAGGGGAGCCCGTGTTGGAAAATTAGTCAGAACTTTTCGCACATGTGTTCATGTTCCCTCATCTCATCATCTCTCCATTTCACCGTGGCTCATATCTCCATCCCACCATCGCTTGTTTCTTCCTTCCTCTCGTTATCTCTGAGCTTTCGAAGTTTTGCCACATGGAAAGTTTGCCAAACTCAACTCTTTTTCTCTCTCTCTTTCCCCATCTACTCATGTCGCCAGATTCCAGTTCTTGTTCCCCCCTTCCTTTCCCTCTTCCTCTCTGTGGAGTGCTTTTTTCCATAATGAGCCCGCGAGTTTCGTGCGAAAAGAGCGAAAGGAAGTAAGAAAGACGATGGATGGAGACTTGTCAAAGTTTCGCACTCATCATGCGGGCCTCCCTCACTCATTTTTCGTGCTCTCTTTCTCACTCGCTCTTTTTCTCACTCTATTTTCCTCTCATTCAGCCTCTTGTATTTTCTCTTCATTCAACATTCTTCTCTCCCTTCTACATCATTTAACTTCTTCCATACGCAGACGTTGCTTCTTTTTCTCTCCTTCCACCAGATGCTTCTCATAACTCATCTTCCTAGTTCGTCAGTCTCCTTTGTGTTTGCGTCTCTTTCTCTCTTTAATTTTTTTCTCTCTTTAATTTTTCTCTCTCTATCGCTCTTTCTCTTCTGGACATGTCAAGTTTTCGTTTGCTCCCTTCTAATTAGCTGAGAGACGGCGTTTCCTGCTCGTCCTTTCTACACCTGTCGTCGACTTCAATCTCGGTTTAATTTTCCTCCTGCCCTGCTCGCAGTTTTCGTCCTTGCGAAGGATCTTCCCGGAAGCTCTATTTGATTCCGGGAGCCCCGGGCAGTCACGCAACATGGAAACATTTCCTCCGATGCCTCGTTTCCCTTTCCTTCCGTGAGAGTGAATAGTTTTACTATCGGTTACCTTACCTTCGTGTGGCATAAATGAGAGCTCGGCCAAAGGACACCCAAAGGATATCAAATAAAAATAGAGACCGCACAATGAGTGGGCGAAGGTGATGGAAGTGGCTGAAGAAGAGAAAGAGATGGGGGTGGCTGAAGGAGAGAAAGAGATGGAGGTGGCTGAAGGAGAGAAAGAGATGGGGGTGGCTGCAGGAGAGAAAGAGATGGAAGTGGCTGCAGGAGAGAAAGAGATGGAGCGAGCGATGGTGGTTGCACCCGGA
Source organism: Coelopa frigida (assembly GCA_017309665.1). NCBI lineage: Eukaryota > Metazoa > Arthropoda > Insecta > Diptera > Coelopidae > Coelopa > Coelopa frigida. Next base: position 23,998,700 of record CM029561.1, read on the forward strand.
TGAGCCATTAAGATAATCCTTTGGTTCGCCAGCAACACATGCTCGGGCAAAAAATATCCGATATTACAACTACAGGGAGAACTAACAACAACCAATGCATATACACCTTGGCAACAACTACAGGAGTAGAAATGTATCGGCAGAGCAACAAGAACAATGTACGACAGCAACAATGTTACAATAGCACCACAACTATATTCCAACAAGGACATAACAATATTCCAAAAACAACACAATATTTCAACAACAACAGAGCTCAACAGCGGGAACATAAAACTGTAAAATACACACGGAGAGAGGGCGAGAGAGAGGTGAGGGGGAGTGGAGTGGGAGGGAGAGAAAACTAACACAATCGCAAGAGCCAGATAAGCCGAGTGAACACAGCCTGGGGTCCCGCCAAGGGACGCCTGCGGTGCGAACGAACACGAGTATCGCAGGCGTGGAGAGACGCGTGGTTCGAAGGAGGAAAGACTCAAGGGGACGGAGGGTTCGATAGGGGTTCGTTGGAGCGGTCGGCTCCATGAATGTAAATTGGCAAAAGGCTGTGGATCGATAAATTAATTTGCATTTTCGTCCCAAAGTCAGCAGATCGAATATGTGATCCGCCATCTCCCTCTAGTTTTTGCCATTCACTAACATCCCTCCTCCCATATTCGCCAATCTTCCCCCCGCCCCTCTCTCATTTTCACCATTTGCTCCATCTTTCGACCCCACCTCGGTTCACTCGGTTCATAATTGTTCGCTTGCCACAGGATGTCGCCGCGATTTCCGTTAGCCGCTTAGCTTAGATCCGACATATCCTAGAATGGAATGGAGTGGAGCAAAAAGGGGAGATAGAAAGAGAGAGGAAAAAAGAGGAGCGAAATGGGAGGAGAAGAGTAGAAGAACTGAGCAAAGGACATTTAGAGGACCACCCTCTCGCTTCGTGGGTCTGTTGGGTTGGAATAAATTTTATCTCACTCTGAGTAAGGTTCTGTCGTTGTTGTCGTTCTCATTGTTGGTATTTTCGTAGTTGTTGTTGTTTTTGTTATTGCATCATGTTTTTTGCATTAATTTCCAATTATTCCCCTCAGTCTCAGTTCTCGTCCTTCGAAGCCATAGTCAAGTCTTCGTCCCTGCCTCCGGTCATCGCATTATATGATTATTTGTCATAAGAGGGAAGACTTCGAAACTTCAATACACATACTCTCACAAACACACTCATACGACCCCTATTCCTGCTCTCCCTTCCCCACTCCCACTCTCTCTCTCTCTCGCATAGAAATGCCCATATTAATGAGCTTTTTATGGGGAGATTTATTTTCCGTTGATGCTTAATTTCTGCTTCGCCCATGTTTTAGGAGGGGGAGGAGGAGAAGTGAGGGGCGTGGTCGGAAGAAAATCTCTACTCTTGGTCAAATGTTGTCCGAAACCTTACCGAGGATGTCGCTTTTGAATTTCAATGTTTTGGGGTTTCTTTAAGAACTATTCGACCGTTTTCCTCGCTCCTCCGACTCCATGTGTTTGGTTTGGTTGAAGGTTTCACATGTGTTTGTGTGCGTACTTCGTATGTATTTCACATGTATTTGTGTGAGGATTTCTCATGAATTTGTGTGAGGATTTCTCATGTGTTTCTGTATGTAATTTAAGTCTGTCCATCGGTCGTCTGTTTGCGTGCATGTGTGTGTGTGTGAATCCTGCGGTTTGATAAATTTAATTGAAATCCTCACACCCTTTCCGTCTTTCCGTTTATGTCTATCCTGTCTGTCTCTAGCAAAAGGGAACGAAGGGAGAGAGGAAAAGATAAAGTTCTGCTGGTCGACATGCTTCAAATTCATACATACATTCATGTCCCCTCCATTCAATCCCTCAGAAAATATCAAAAATGAAAGAATCCCTTCGGAAAGCTCTTCAGAATCCTCGAATTCAAAGCTCCATTGAGTCCGGTCCAAGGACCGAGGTGAGATCAGGTTATAGTTAATGGCCTAAAGAGCACAAGGTCAGGGATTAATGCGAGCAACGAGACAAAGTGACTGAGATAGAGAGAAATAGAGAGAGAGTGCTGAAGTGAATCAGAGCAGGGAATTGTATTGAAAGGCTTCTGACAAATAGCTTGGGTAATCAAATGAGAGAAGCTTCGAACTCTGAAAACCTCATGAACGACAGATGTATGGCAATACTCCCAGCTAGAGGTTCCTCCTACATTTCCCCTTTCCCCTTCTCCCCTCACAAACTCCCAATACCAAAGCCAATGTATGCCTTTTGAAATTCAAAACGCATTTTGTATTCTCGGTCGAAATATTTCATATTTTGCTTTCGTGTCGGTCGCTGAAATATTTGTCGCCTTTAGGCTCATTCTCCACATGCAATGAAATTTATTGCCAGAGCTGCCATCGTTACCTACAGCTGCTGTTGTTGACCTCATTGTTGCTATTGCTGTTGTTTTTGCCATGGCCATTGGCTCGGCAGGCATCGTTTTAAATGATTTCCATCCACAAACACGTTGACACAACGCATACTGGCTCATACACAAATGTATAGTGAGAATGACAGACAGAGAGACAGTCAGAGAGAGGAACCAACATTGGACAGAGGGTGGGACAGATATAAAGACGGATGAATAGACTTCAAATAAAGCCAGATGCAACAAAGACCACAATAACAAAGACCACAATAACAAAGACCACAACAACAAAGACCACAACAACATAGTCCACTACAACTAGAATAGTGAGAAGAAGTCAAGTCAAGTGGCCAGCGTCACCGCTCATTCATTCATTCAGTCATTCAATCGTTCATTTGGCCATTCGCCTTTCGTCCTTTCTCTCTTGTGTCTCTCGCTCATATTCAAAATTTCAATTACCAGCGCCACAAAGTGCTTCCAGCAAGCCTTAGTCTCGACCCCGCCCTCTTTTACTCCCTGCCACGCCCTTCGCCTCGGCTCCTCCCGGTGACCCTCGACGGCTCGTGGTTGCCCCACGCTCCATGACTCTCGTCGGCCGGACCCAATTTTCACAGCAAACGTCCGGAAACCGTCGGATCGCGTGCACAGCGGTCGAGTGGTCGAGGGATTGAGGAAATGGTGGTGGAGGGATTGAGGGAGATGGGGTTGAGGGAGAGGAGATTGAGGTTCGGGCGGTCCTGATGGACCTGGTCGTGGTGGTTGGAGTCTCCCGTAGATTGGGCGCCGCTGTGGGAGATCGCGATTCGGACGCAATTGAGAGACAAACCCGAAATTCGAATATTGAATCGCAACAAGCATCCATCACAAACGCGCAGGAGGCGGGACGGGGGATGGAGAAGTTGCAGCCGAGAGATTGGATTCGATCATTTAATCAGAGTCATAACTGAATTCCGTTGATAAAAGGCCAAAGAGAATGTAGGATGTGGGAATTGATTGAAAGGGATCGAATGGTTGTGGGATAAAACACCGAAGGCAATTGTCGTTGGGCAGCCACTTGAACTGTATTCGAATAAATTCAATTAATTGACAGACAGAGATAGAGGAAGAAGCCAATGTAGATTTGATAATCGAAGTGGGTTCGGTGAACGGGATTGAGGTGGCGGGGAATCCAAATAATTATGATTCCTATTCAAATCGCCATAAAAAGCAGACCGACAAAGTTCATAAAGAGAAACTGCCATTGAAAGGAAATGAATTCGAGTCCAGTTCGCCGGAAGTGAATTGTTTTCGGGGAGCATTTACCAAATTAATAATGGGGACTTGAAAGGAACTCGTCAGTCTGTGGCTGTAATCGACAAAGGCGAAGCCGAATGAGACTTTGTTGCCGCCCTATTGATAAATGATTAATTGAAGTAATGAGCGCAGCGTTGATTAATTGATCGATTGTTGGTTTGATCCCGGTGCGACTTGGTGACCTTTCGATTGAATTAAATGACCACAACATGACTCGTTAATCTCTCGATGCCATCGACCACGAGCTCGAGCTTTTGACGTTGCTCTCCGATGATTGATGGGCCGATTGACTGACTATCTGATTGACTAAATGACTGACTGACTGAGGGATGGGCAGATGGTGGATTGTTTGACCGACTAATGGATCGGATGATGGACTGGTGACACAACTGAGTGAGCCGGCGATTAACCGATTAAGAATTTAATTAACAAATTCAACCGACAGATCGTGGACTGAGATCTGTTGAAGGACGGTTTGATTGAATTGATTGATGTTCGTTCGATTGACGTGTTGATAGTTTCTCCGCTTGGCGAAATCGCTAATAACTCGGGAATTTATAAACTATTCCATGCTTCCCAATCTTTTGCACCCCAAACTTCTGCTGCCCAATTTAAACTCATGAGATCCTGAGATCCTTGAGAGCTCAAAAGATGAGAGCGTCGCACTCACGTTCCGCAAAAACTGTCAATAGGTCATCGCCTCGTTCCCCCATCCCCAGCTGTCTGTCGAGCTGCCAATCATGATCTGCCTCCCCCGCCCCGCCGTTCCAACTCGACCCCTCTCAACCTGCGCTCGAAGTCGAAGCTTTCAACAAATGAACATTGCATGGAAAATCGTTCGCCTCCCCCTTTCAACCAACCCGACCACATCCCGGAGATTTTTGCGTGTTCGTCGCCCCAGTCACGAGCAGGATTCTCCGAGGAGGACACGAAAGGACATCCTGTGTTGTTGTCACTCTTTCTCATGCCTCATGTCGGAGGGAATTTGCATGTTCGGTGAAAATGAAACAACCGAATACGACTGGGAATCCACAACAACACCAACACAAGCACACACACTGTCACACCGGTGTGTGCATGTTTCTCGAGGAGACATGTGCGTGTGATGGTGCCTTCTCCTTCGCCAGGATTCCTCGGCGTCCGTGGGAAGAGCGACAGTTTCGAATCGCCTGCTGTCGTCGGCCGAGGACCGAGGTGGAGGAAGGTCGGTGATGGTCGAGTTTATGTCGAGGACGGTCGAGTTGGAGTTGAGGATGGTTGAGTGAGAATCGAATCGGGTCTTTGGGCTGCGGTCCCGGTTGTCAATTTCACCCTTCCGCACCCATGACGTTCCGAAGACTTCTTCTTCTTAATTTCTTTCTCTTTTCGTTCCACTCACATTCACATTCACATTTATTCACCTTTTTTGTGCAGCTGTCCCATAGAAGGATGCATATTCATTTCATGGGAAGCCTTGTCATCGGATTCCCTTGTTCGGTCTGCGGCTCCCTCAGATGGGCGAACCAAGCGAACGATGGTCGAAGGATTGAGAGACCGAATCGTGGGAGTCGCCTTCGTGTCGAATGCCATTCCCAGAATACTTAGACTAAATTGAGAGGACTTACCTTGGGGTTGGCGTGGGTCCAGCGGAGGTCGGGAAGTTGTGTCGGAAGTCGTCGCCGCCGGCCGGGGTCGGAGGGAGGAGGTCAGAAGGAGGAGGTCGATAAGAACATATCATGATACGATGTACTCATATTCACAGCCATTAAGTGCTTTATAAATGAGCTTTCAATTCCGAGGGGTGGACACGGGGAGAACTTGGGGGGAGACCTGCTGCCCGACCTGCTGGCGCGAGGGACGAAAAGAGGAGAGGGGACGTCGGGTGGAGGACTCTATCGGCGGTAGTGGTACATGCCGTAGCCGATCGGTGTGCTGCCCATGGCGCGCTCGGTCGCTTTCTCGATGCTCGCGTGGACGCACCGGTAGCAGCACACGTAGGCCAAACATCACTTGAACAGGATGCGGCGGAAGGCGCGCCGGAAGTCCTTGTTGAAGATCGTGTAGATCGCCGGGTTGAGGGCCGAGTTCATGTAGCCCAGCCAGAAGGCGATCGCGAACGCCGAGTCGGGGATGTGGCAATGGGTGTTGCAGGCGGGCAGCAGGATGTAGAGGAAGAAGAAGGGCAGCCAGCAGGCGATGAAGCTGCCCATAATCAGGCCCAGGATGAGCGTCGCCCGCTTCTCCTTCTTCCGGGCGATGCGGCGCTTCTCCTTCTCGGGGTCGCGGGGCTTTTGTACTTTCGGGATCGCCGGCTCCAGCTCGGCCAACTGCGCCGCCTGCGCCGCCTCCGCGGCCTTCGCGACCTTCGACGCCGCCGCGGCCGCCTTCGCGTCGACGCGCCGCTGCTGCGCGGCCGCGCTCGACTTCCGGCCGAAGATCGGCTGGCAGAGTCTAAACTTCAGCGGTTTAACGACCGCACACCGACTGACCACGCCCGAGTCGGAGCTCGAGGGGTCGAACTCGCTGACCATGTCCGTGTCGATGCCCACCGAGAGGGCGCGGCACCGGCCCGCGATCGGCGACACGCGCAGCTCGTTCGCCGCCCCCGCCCCCGTCGTCCCCGCCGCCGCCGCCGCCGCCGTCAGCGAGTTTCCTGTCGATGTCGGCGCCGACGTCGCGTTCGCCGTGCCGGGGTTGTCGGTGTTGTTGTTGTTATTATTGTTGTTGTTGATGTTGTTGTTGACCACGCCCAGGGTCGGCGGCAGGGAGGCGGCGGCCGCGTTCAGCGCATTGTGCGTCGTCGCGATCGTGCTGACCTTCAGTGTCTCGCGACAGTGGCCGAGCGCGTTCGGCGACAGGGTGCCGAGGGTCGCGCCTCCGCCGCCGCCTCCATTGCCTCCATTCGTGTAGACCAGGGGGTGTGGCTCCAGCTCGGCCGCCTCCGAGGTCGAGATGTCCGAGGCGAGGTCGCAGGTCACTGTGGGGATCTGCATCGGCAGCGAGGCGCTGTTCGGCGGAGTCTCGATCGTCGCGATCTGGCGCTGCTGTTGCAGCTGGAGGGCGGCGGCCGCCCCGCTGGAGGAGGGCATCGGGATGGTGCCCTTGTTGCCGGCGGTGGTGAAGCTCGTCACCTGCGCGGGGGAGAGAGAGAGAGAGGAAACGATGAACAATAACTCAAATGATGAAGGGGCGGAAGGTTGATCGGGATTGAGGGAGAAATCGAGAAGATGATGGAGATTGAGAGGGAGATCAAGAGGTAGGTAGTTGGAGAGATCGAGGGGTAGTTGATGAGGGAGATGGAGATCGACAACGGGATGCAAATTCCATCACTCAACTCTCGCCGGATTCCCCGGGGCCCGCAGCCGGAATGGCTCACGGATAATTGGAATTTTCCGAGCCGATGGTCTTCGCTGGAATCCTCGGGGCGAGCTCCACCGAGCCCACTGAAGAGGAATCGCAATTGTGGCCGACGCCGGAGAAGGGGGAGAAGGAGTAATGAATTTGCAATGTGGAGTCTGAAAATGGTTTGCTTTTCATTTTCCTCCTCATTTCGATTCCATTCAAAAGTCGAACTGAGGAGAATGCGAAAAACAAACAACAGCGATTGGGGGGAGAAGAGAAACAGAACAGAATGGGAGAAAGGGCAAAGAGTGAGCGAAAGAGAGGGATCGAATAAAGGACAAAGCCTGAGAGCGAGAGAGAGAAAATGTGCTGATTATCCTATATAATTTATTCAAAGCTCGTCCTCGCCACTGACATACTTGTTTGTCAGCGCATTAACCAGGATATCCGTTTTATGAGCTCGAGTATGACGGCTGTCAGGATCACACACACACATCCACACTCCGACTTACACACACGTCACCAGCGAGTGTGAGAGAGAATGGGAGAGGACGATGGCGAGTGTGACGGAAAATCGCTTAATTTTTTGCGATGGAAACAAAACCAAATCGTGTCGTCGAGTCATTCTGCGACTTGTAAGGTGTTCATTTCATTATTTTTTTTTCGGCTTTTTGTTTCACATTTTCCCCTGAGTTCATTTCAGGCCTGACCTTGAGATTTGTCCTTGAAAAGCTCATGTAGATTTCTGTATTACCTTCAGTGAACTCTGAGTACATTTTCAGAGTATTTAAAATATTGTTCTAAATACTTAATTCTCGGAAGCTCTCAATTTCTCTCGGTGAAATCTTGTTAAATTTTCTGAGAATTTTCTTCGTATTAATTTCGTTGGCTTTTATTGAGTCTTATGTTGATATCCTCCGGAGGGAATTACCCAATAGAAAGAGAAGGAGAGACAGAGAGAGAAATGTAAGCAGTGAAAGAGAGAGAAGAGTTCATTCTGGAAAATTGCATAATTCATTATTCAGAATTCCAGTTTTGATATCCGCTTCAATTGCTTTCGTTTATTAATCGTCAACCACAGAACCATCGTTCGACCAAATGATTTCCGTTCTCTTCTTCGTTCGCTCAATTGCAAATGATTTTCGATTCCTGCTCGCATCATTTTAAATGCATTTGATTCCGATTTATTTCCGGGTGAAAATAATTCCTCTTTTGTCTCTTTCTATCTCGCTATCTTTGTCTCAATATCTCTCGAACGAGACGTTCGGTCGCTCTAGTTCGTTGAGCACTCCTCAGTTTGTGAGCGGTTCATTAAATTCATTCCGCTTGAACGTCTTTCTCGCTCACACTTTCTCCTTTTCGTTCCCAGTTTTTCTCGCTCACACAGTTTGTTCTTCTCGTTGCCACTTTTTCTCCATCTTCCTCCAACTCTTTCTCGCTCCTTCTTTTTGCCTCTCCTTCTCTCTCTGTCTAGCTCTTTGTCTCACTGCCTTTCGACGACTACCTCATAAATTTAATATAGTTTCTTTCTTTCTTTAGTTCTCTGCACGTCTCTCGCTCATCCTGGCAGAAATGTAACGCGACTACTTTTAATTTCGCCGACAATGGCAACACTTAAATCAAGTTGCGGATAATGCAATTCAAGATGGCGCTGGCCCTTTCTCTCTCTCCCTCGTACTCTTCTCGCTCCTTCTCTTGTTCGCATCCTTCGCTGGGTTTTTGCTCAACATGGCGTCATTTCACGTCGAGCGGAAGTCAAAGCTCTCGCCGTGGAACAATTGCAATGGCGGACGGACGCGGATTCTGCGAAGAGGAAACGAGGGAGAGAAAGAGTGAGTGCAAGAGTTGGATAGAGAAAGAAATTCAATGCTCAAGTGAGACGGAGGGAATTTAAATGTGATTGCATTGCGTTATCATTGATATTTCGAGCAATTTCAAATATTCACAATGTATAAAATCAATAAATTCAAAACGTTGAAATGTGGATGAAAAAAATATATTTCCACCAATAGTTACAGATTACAACAGAATAAAATCATTGATTTCATAATGAAAATATTAAAAAAAAAAAGAATTCAACATATAGTGGAAATTGTTGAACATAAGCTTTATAAATTAATATAATAAATAAATAAAAACATTGAATTAAAAAAAAAAATTTTTAAAGCTCCTAAAACAAGAGTAAAAAAAAAATAAAATCATTAAGCTCAAAACAGTTGAAATATATGAAGAAAATTTTAAAAATTTTGGTCGGAAATATTATTTTATTAGATTTCAAAATAATGTCAAATAATGTTTAAATGTCAAAACTTCTCTTTCAGAAAAATATGAAATTTTGTAAATTCGTCTCTATTTGCGTGTAATTTGCGAAATTTCGCAAATTTCAAATTAGCCATGAGTATCTGGAGCTTTGAACCAACCACTGCGGTTCCGCGGAATTTCTCCCCTTCTCTCTCTCTCTCACTAATTTCGCTGAAACCCCTCGGCGATGGCTGCAACAAATGTCATTAGTCTCAACAACATGGCGGCCGTGTTTTCGCATCGCCCATCCATGTGTGCGAGTGAAGGATGGTCAAAAGATGTCGACAAAGAGGTCAGCAGAGGGGTCGAGTGTGGGGCAACAGAAGAGTAGACTGAGGAGTCGGCAGGGGGACGACTGAGGAGTCGGCAGAGAGGTCGCAATCATCGAAACCCAGCGGCTGACCGAAAATTCGGCCGCAAGATTCGAAACCCGCGGCGCTCGAGTGCTTTCACTGAAACAACAAAAACTGAAATTACCGTTGTCTGCATTTGCTAGAGGCCAATGCGTATGTGTGAGTGAATATGAGTATGTGTGTCAGTGGTCGCCATCAGAATTAGAATTTGATAGCGAATGAAAGGCGGTCATCATTGGGAGTTGTTTGGGTGAAGAGAAAAGGGATTCAAAGTGGTTGGTGTAGGGGAGACGAGGGATTGATTGGGGTGGAGGGAGGAAGGTTGTTGGGGAGGAGAATTTACAACACTCACCTGTTCGTTGTTCGTTTTGCGCGGATGCTTCTTGATGCCCCGTCTCGCTCGCGCCTTCGCCGCGAAGTAGATGCGAATGTAGACGAAGACCATGATGCAGCTGGGGATGTAGAAGGACCCCAGGGCCGAGTACAGCACGTAACCGATGTCCTCGCTCAGCTGCAGTGCCATCAAATGAGAGAAAGAGAAAAGTAAACGTGAGTGTGCTAAAATACATTTCTAACTGATTAAAGTTGGGCGCTTTGAAAAGGTGGAAATTTATGGAATTATCTGAAAAGCATTCTCCGAAATATTCTCAAAACTTCGTCTTCATGGAAAGATGTTCTGAAATAAACTCGCATATTGGTGAAATGTTTCGAGATACCAGGAAATAATTATTTTAAAAACTGAAAAAGCTGAATTCTCCGCGGAAAACACATTTCGATAATATCCTTTTAGAAGTTCTCAACATTGTATCGTCTTTCGCAGAATCGTTTATATTCGTGTTTCTTTCGAACTCGCTGCGAATTAAATTTCGAAATTTCATTCTTCTCTCTCGAGCATCGGATGCCGGTGGCATCTTTTTGTTGTTGTTGTTGTGGGATTTAACTTTTATTCCATTTGTCGTTGCAGCAAACTTAAGGAAACATGAGACGGAGATGAAGCGAGAGGGAGATGAAGTTCTTTTGTTGGAAAAACATTTCGATGCGTTTTCCTCGGAGCAATTACAAAGATATTTGCATGCGTGGACGGACGCACGCGAGATGGAGAGACGAGCATCGGAGACAGACACGACTCCATGCATGTATGCACGCACGCACATAGACACACACTCATACAAAGACACAGAAGACACTCAGATCGCTCGGAAGTGCAGGGCTTCGGGCAGCAAACGACATCCATTCCTTTCCATCCGGCCGCCTTAATCGAGTTCCGAGTTGCGTCTTTTCCTTCCTCCCATTCTTTCATCTTACTCTGATCTCCTCTTCTCTTTCATTTTTATCTTCATCCCTCCCTGAGAGCACATCTCCCATATTTCTCTCTCTTCTCTTCCTTTTATTCCTTCTCCTGCGAATTGCACAAAGAAAAACAATTCTTTCAACTGATTTGTAGCTGACGAAACTTTTGCAGCAACTGCTGGCATCATGATCGCCGTCTCATTGGGCCTGAGTTATAGCTCTCTCTCTCACTCTGGCATCATATGCATCTTTCTGAATTACTTCTTTGGATTTCCATCTCTTCTTAAACTTTGGTTTCCTCTGATATATTTACTTCATTTATTTATTCTTTCATATTCATCCACTTCTCATCTATCGTTTCCGTTTTTATATTTATTAGAATAAAATTCATTTTGATTTCTCTCCTCTTCTTCTTCTACTTCTTTTGCATTCTCTCGAACACTTCAATACCACTCAAGCGTTCTTTTGTTATTCCTTCCCGTTCGCACCTATCATTTCCTATATTTTTCAACTCCTCTTCAAAGGAATTTCCTTCCACATCATTACGCGTTCTCTCTCACTCACTCGCTCTCTCTCTCTCTCTGCCGCACTCACACATTCACATCAATTTTTCCAACTCATTCGTCATAATCAGTCGACCTCACCAGCACACACAGACACAAACCATGTTGAATTCACACACACTCACTCCATGTCTTATACACATACACACACACACGATTTTCCTCTCAGACTCCGCCGCAAACGCGACCGAAACCGTGTCGTTGTCGTCGACGTCATAGCGACAGAGTTTCTGACGGACTGATGGATAGATGGAGAGACTGACGGACAGATTGAGCGACTGATGGACAGATGGTGGGTTGGTTGGATGGATGGACGATCGGTGGGCATGCGTAGATGGGAGGTGGGGCGTGGTAAATGCATCAGGGAAACGCGAAACCGGAAGCGGTATGACGATTTATTATCCTTGTTGCTGTCGCGAAAGTTGGTGGCACGGCCGGAGGCGTCGTGTGAAGCTGCGACAACAAAAATAACTGAAATAACAACAACCACAACTATAGCAATAACAAGATCTCCCTTTTCCATTCGCATTCTGCGAGCTTCGTTGGCTATGGATTTTTTTTCGATATCCTTCTCATGCTGTGCCGACTGTCTGTCATTGTTGCTGCGTCTGTGTGTGCGAGTCTGGGGATTCTAATCCAAGCCCATGTGCTTTTCCTGGAACTCCAAAAGATTCTCTCTATCTCTGTCCCTCAGAGGGATTTTCTCTGTGTGTTTGTTCATTGACATTAAAAACCGTTTAACAAGTTCTCTCCTCGAAATTCACTCAATTCTCCATCATTCTGTTCTCTCCATCTCTCTGTCTCCATCACTTTCTCCTCCTCTTCTTCTTCGAATACAAGAAAAATCACTCACACACACGCTCACTCCTCGAAGCACTTGCATAAATAACAGTTATTTCGCATTTAACAAGAAGAGAAAAATACGTGCTCGTTGAAGTCAGAGAATCGTTTTCAAGTGCAACAGCTGCCGGAATCCCAATTAAAACGAAGTTTTCCCTGAGTCTATGTGTGAGTGTGGGTACGATTTATCGGGAAAGAGTTAAATATAGAGATAGGAAGAGAGAGAGAGCGGGATGGGATGATTCAGAGAGATTGATGATGAACCTTTGGCTTCCCCTCGCGTGACTTGTTGATTCTCCTTGATTTCGTTCGAGGCTCTTCCCACAGTCTCCTGATATTTTTCTCCATTGTCTTCCCGACTCTTCTCCTTCACTCATCTCCAATGATTTTCTTCTCATCCCATCGATTTCCTTCCCATCGACATGCAATTGCATACTTATGTTCCCTCGTTTCAGATGCCTCTAGGCAAACGAAATCTCTCTGATTCCTTCGTTTAGAGTTTTCTGCAGCTCCTTTCGTTTTCAATTATTTCTCACACCTCTGCACATAGTCTTGGGTATTATTTCTGCGCTTCCTCTTCTCATGTTTCCGTTCGTTCGCTTTTCTTTTCCTCTCTTCTGTTCGATTCCATTCTTTGTTCATTCTTTCTTTCTGCATTATTTCTTTCTTCATGCATTCCTTTCTCATCTTACTGCTCGACTCCTCTTCGATCCTTTAGCTCTTCAGTTGAATTCTTTGCGAGGTGTTTGCCAAGTGTTTCCTCTGGCTCTGAACAAAATTTTCTTGATTTTTCCACTCTGCCACCTATTCCTTTCCATAGTCTGTCTCACTCTCGCATCCGCAGTCTTTCTCTCACTCTCCTTCGTGGTTTGTCTCTCGTTCCCTTGGCCTGGGTGTGAAGAATTGAGGAAACTATCGTTGCTCGGTTCGTTGCAACACCTCTGACCCCTCTGTCACGCCCCCTCGCATTTCGTCCCTGGCGTCAGAGTGTGTGTGCGTGTTTTTTGTATGTATGTGAATTATGCAAATTAAGTGTTTTTTCTCCAATGCTTTTTTCTTTCAACGTTTTTTTCGAGAGGGTCCAAAGTGCACTCGTCGAGAGCTGAGTTGGTTGTTGTGGTTACTGTTGGTGGTGTTGTTGTTATTTTTTGTATGCATCGTGTTGTTGTCGTGGTTTTTGTTACCGTTGTTGCTGTTGTTGTTGATTTCGTCGTCATATTTTGTTGTTGTTCTTTTTCTTGATGACATTTAAGTTTCGCTCGTTCTTTTTCGCTCTTCATATTTTGTTGTCCTTTTGCCCATGTTTTTGTTGTGAAGCTCCCAATGTCCCACTGCGAGGAGAATGAGCGAGCGCGAGTCCTTTGAGTACAAAAGTCCTTTGCACAGGAAATGAAAAGTAATTTGCTCATTTTCTCCGAATAATTCTTCTCCCTCTCAAATTCAATGTCAAGAGAATCGCAATTGCAAAAATCCTTTGACCAACGAAATGGATTGAAAATTCAAATGAAAATTCGTGAAATAGATTTTCGAGATTTTCACTCAAAGGTCCCGGTCTTGAAAACCATCGAAATACTATATGGAAATCGTAAAGTTTTGGTTTCTCCCGAAAAACAAAAGTGTAAAAGTAAAATCAATCACATTCGACTTTTAAATTCTCCTCAAGTACTTTGAGTGGAGCACAAAAAGTTTTTTTTTTTGCCTTTTCAATTGCATTTTTATGTGATTTCATCTGCCCTCCCACCGTCTTCTCCAATCTTCACCTCAATTCTGTGCACCGCAATTTTTCTTTTCATTTTCTCTCCACCCACTTCTCTAACTACTCCCTGCTCTCTCCTCTTTTCTCTTCCCCCCTTCTCTCGTTCTTCTCTCCTCTCTCTCTCTCTCCTAGAGTCGTTCCTCACTTTGGGATGAAATCTCATTTCTTTTATCGCCGCACGACTCGCTTTATTGCAGTTTTCGTTAGCTTCGCAGATTCCTGCGAGTCCATAAAATGCGAGGCACGCACACACACACACTCTTGCACGCAAGAATCCACACCCACACACATACACACAAGGTGCAACCGAGGGTTTTCTCATGAGGTGTTTTTCCTCGAGGAGAATGAATTGTTGTTGCTCGAAGAAGAAAAATAATGAAGCTCGAAGAAAAATAATGAAGCAAGAAGGCAACAAAGTGGTAGTAAAATGAGTAGTAGAAAAGTAGTCGATGCAATTGCAATGGCTGAAGGAATAAAATACTTAGGTAACGAGTCAAGGAGAGTGATAGAGAGAAAGGGAGAGGGAGGGTGGTAGAGAAAGAGGAGAGAAGGGGAGAAACAGGTGCAATACAAAAGGAGGTTTGAGGAAAGGTGGAAATAAAAGATAATAAAAATAGATTGTTCTGAGAGAATGAACCGATGAGATCATGGGATTGAGGTTGACAAATACGGAAAAGGGAGTGAAGCAAATCGAGGAATTTCATATATATTTGAATATTTTTGAATATCTTTGTATATTTTGACTACTTTTATATTTATGAATATTATTGTATGTACATTTTGCACATTTTTATCTTTTGTATATTTTTGCGAATCAGACATTTGGACTTTCTCCCTTTTCATCGAAGTTATTGCTTTGGAGAACAACGATTGGGAAACTATTGGGAGCTATTGGCAAACTATTGGGAGCAGAAATCGCTTGGAGAAAATGTTACCGAAATATCGTGGGAAATATTGAAAATTTACGAATACTTGTAGTGAGTTCACAAGAACAAGAGAACATCGATTGGGGGGGAGAATAAGTGATCGTAAGATTGTCGCCGAAAATAGAAACCAAGAAGCGAGCAACACTTGCCAGGGAACGATGATCGTAAAATCGAAAAAGTAGCGAAACGAGGCGATTGTTAAATCGTGAAAGAGCAGTAAAATATATGTTTTATTGCTGCGTCCGAGGCACAGGACGGCAACAAACGACTTCTGCTACAATTCCCATTTCTACTCGGTATATACGACGTCCTATCCTTCCCTTTCTTCCCTGTCTTTCTCTTGGTCTCTTGCCTCACTTTCTCACGGGGTCGTTGCGAAGCGAAATAAAATGTTGCTCAATTATTTAAATGTTTCCTCCCACCCACTCTTCACCTCTCTCGCTCAGTTCGCCTTGAGGTTCGCAAGATTAGCGCATTTATTTAATTGCACAGCGATTTGGCTTTAATTGCGGAATATCGCGATCTCGAATTGCACAGCGATTTGCCTTGTCAGAGATCGCGTCTGGAGCGAATGGCAATCACAAATCTTGCCGAGTTGAGGATGAAAAAGAGGAGCAAAATGAGGAAACAAGGAGCAGAAGGAAATGATTTTGATACGGGATGAAAAGGATGGGGGAATAGGCAGAAGACAAGGCAATATAATAGGCTGGAAATAAGGCCGGATAAAAAGGAATGCAATTACGTGTGAAGAAGGAGGCTGAGAGGATGCTGCGTGAGAACAAATTTGATGAGAAAAGTATGAGAAAAAGTGGAAGAAAGGTAGAAGTGTGTGTGAGTGTGAGAGGAAGAGACAGAGGAAGGGAGGGTGTGAGAAAGAGAGAGAAGAAGTCGGAGGGTGTGGCATGGAATTCATTTGAGCGACACGAAGCTCGAAGAGACACGTGTTTTGTTTTCCGAAAACGTCGAGACCAAATGAGACTGAGTGAGGAAATAAAAAATCGCATAAAATGCGAAAAACCTCTCACGCTCATCGGGTGGGAGAGCAATCGCTCAACCGCCCTCCAGCCACCAAAAAATGAGAGGTGGAGCGGGGGAAAATGAAAGAACACCTGGTCCTTCGCAATCAAGAAATCCCTGAAAAATTACGACCCGGAAGCGAAGCCCCAAATGACCCCCGACTGCCGCCTCCCGTCGCCACATGGGGTCGGTTTTGGAGGTTGCCAAGGGCCCTGAGAGATTTTGAGAGGGAGAAAGAGAGAGAGTAAGATGAAGAGAGTGAGAGAGAGAGGTAGTAGGGATCACTGAGGTTGATGGAGGACGGCGTGTCTCGACTGGATGAAGGACTATTAACCTTTAAAGTGGATAAACCGAGTGATTTATCCACTTTAAGATGATTTACTGATACCGACAAAAACAACAATAACAACAACTATACCTTCAAGTGGCTCAACAATACGAAATATCAGCAACAATGGAAATACGGCAATACAATGATGATGACGATGAAGATGAAGACGACGAACATAAGTTCCTCTCACTTTGATCAACGAAGCGTGAAAAAGCCATTTCGGACAATGGCTGCAGCCGCAAGCTTTTTACGATTCCATCTTCCAGCGTAATATTACATTGTTGTTGTTGTCTTTTTTTTTGTTATTTTTATTTTTTCTGTTTTTTTAAAATTTTCCTTCAAAATAAATAAATTACATAATTTGTTCAACGCAGTTGCCGAAATTTATGGCTCGATAACAAATGGCGATTTTCTTATGGAATTTATTTCGTTTTTGTTGCTTTCCCTCTCTTTCACTCCTCCTCCTCGTAGATTGCGACAGTGAAATATGATAAAAATTCTCTTTAAATTGACTAGAATAGTTGTTGTTGTTGTTCCTACTGTTGTTGCTTCTGATGGACTGACCGCGGCGGGAATTTTAATTTTTGAAATGGAAATGAATCACTCGAGCGTCGAGGGTTTGCCGGAGATCATTTGCGTTTGTGGGGGAAGAACCGAAGGAGATGGCATAATGGGGCAGTTGAAAAGGCGGAAAATGCGCACGGTAGGCAGGTTTTTGTAGAGTTTTTCCTTCAGCCGATTGGCCCAGTGTATTTTCGCTGCCTCTCTCTGCGCTTTTCATGAACAACAGAACTCGAGTTTTTTGAGAAGTCCTCATTTGGAGTTGGTTTCGAGTCGGCTACATTGTCAAGATAATCATCTCTCTTTCTCGCTCGATATTTCTTCCATGCCCATTACCTTTATTGCTCTCTCTCGCTCGCTTCTACTCAAATTACTTCTCGCTATTTATTGTCGATTTCCACATCGTTCATAAAATAAACGGCTTAAGAAACAGAGCTGGGAATCATCAAATCTACTTAGGATACATATAACTAATCATTCCCATTTTCCTCTTCCTTCTCCTTGTATTCCTTCTACTTCTCATTCCCCTCCTTCTCGATCTCCATCTCCTCTTTCTACACATCCAATCACCATCAATAAGAGTTTGCAAGTCATTTAATATTAACGAGTTTCTCAATAATTCATAAATTTAATTACAGCCTCCCGCCTTGTTGGTGTTGTTGTTGTTATTATTGTTGTTTTGGCTGCTGTTTGCGGTCAGCCGAAGTGGTTAATTATGAGACCATGATCCTTGGTGAAACCTCCTGCCGCCCACTATTCGCCCATTTCTCGTCCCCTCATTTTCACACTCCTGAAGTTTATGTTCTAAGAAGCTCTCCATCAATTATTTAAACGCCCGAACGCTTGACAAAGAAGTTGGAATTGAGAGAGTCCCCCACATCACCACCGGAGTTTCCATTTTAATCCGCGCCTAAAAGAGAGCAGTCAAATCCCCTCTTGCTCTCTCCGGAGCTTCAGCCAGCTTCTCTTCATAAAATAATTTCTCTTTATACGGGTGGTCGTGGTTTAGTGTGTCTGTGTGTGTGTGTGAGTCACGTGCTCCCTCAGTTGTGTGGTGTGTGTTACGTGTAAATTTAGCTGCTTACGTTTCCGTTTTCTGCACCGTATCATTTTCTCAATGCACACACACACATGCACACAAACCAAGCGCGACGAAGTGCAACAACAGCGATGATGTTGGGAGGACTTTGAAGTGCCTAGCGCAGAATTAGCGGAGGATCGTGAAATGGTGAGATGGTCAAGGGAGGAGAAATGAGAGAGACAATATAGAAAAGAGAGAGAGAAGAGAATGAGAGATGGAACATCTGTCTCGCTCACTTCCCATGTACGTGACTCTGGGATATAGTTTTCAGCTTGTTATCTGCTTCCTTTCTTCGAGAAATTGAGAGAATAGAGAAGTGAGGTCATGGATTTATTTAAGAGTTCTGGAGAAAGCCTCAAATGTCGGAAACCTCTTCTCACTCGACTTAATTTAAGTCTGAATTCTTCACCTCATTTCCTTCTCTCTGAATGCTCCTTCCCATCTCTATCGATGGTATGAACGAAGGATTCGCCAGGTTTCGCAATGATCTGCTTCTTCGAGGAGCTTGCGGCTTAAATAAATATTCCATAATTGGGGTATTTACCTTTGAAACTAAAACACTGTTGCAACTATAACAATTGCAAGAGCTACAACAACAATTACAACAAGCCCCAAGAAAAACGATTGTACGAGAAACAACAACAGCCAGAACTTCACATCAATTAAAACACTAATTTGGATGAAAATACACAGAAAGCTAGAGAGAAGAAAACAATTAGGGACAGAAAGAGCGAACGAGAGAGAGAGAGACAAAAAAGATAGGAGATGGAAAGAGAGATGAGAGAGAGAGAGGGAGAGGGAGAGGTGAGACCGCAAATTTGTTCAATACTGAATTTAGACACCACCTCCTCCCTCAATCGCTCCTGTTTTTGCCCATGGGTGGATTCATGAAATCCCAACAATAACGCTGGCACAAGGAACAGGTGGCGATGGCGACTGGAGGGGAGGAGGGTGTGGCGAAGAGAACGAGACCACAGAATGCATTAAGTGCGGCGAGAGAATGTTGTCGACGAAATTCGAATAGATTGCAATTTTATGCAATTTTCAGCAATTGTTTCTGGCGGCACAGAAGCCAGGTGAAAGGAATAACAACAATAAAAACAAAAACAATAACAGCAACACCAAAAAGAACACAAATACAAAACAACAATGAGCGCAACAGTGAATGAAAAACAAGAAGAGCAACAATGAAAAAAAGGAGCAACAATGAAAGAAGCAAATACAAGAGGAAACAATGAAAGAAAAAACAAGAGGAGCAACGAAGAAAGTAGGATGAAAAAGAAGAACAAGAACCACAACAACAACAACAACGATAATAATAAAAAGTACTTCCTCGAGAAATTTACACAATTTCGCTATTAAGTCGCTTGAGAAAGAAAATTGAAAAACCCTAGGCCTCGTAGAGAAGCAAGCAAAGGAAATTTACGAAAGCATTACGGAAAGAATGGAAAGAAAATAGAAAGGTTGATAAAAGAAAGTTAAACACTGAGAGAAATTCACAGCGGTTTGATAAAGATATCCAAAAACACATTTTATTCAATAAAAATATTTATCACCAAAGTTTTCGGCGTAAAATTAAAAAATAAAAAAAAAATATTTGATATAAAATAATGATATTTTTAGATATTTTCTTCACTTTTCTCTCCCTATTCTCTCGTGTTTTCTAAAGAAAACTATCATCTTTTTTTTCTCAGTGCAGAACGAGACCCTGGTCGTTAGAGCGAGTCGAAGATGACGAAGACGCTGGTGGTGGAGCTGGTGATGAGGACGAAGTAATAAGAAAAAGACAAGACGAAGAAATATGCAAATCCTTGCAATGTTGCTTATGAATCTCTTTCTCTCTTTGTCTCTCTCTATGTATCTCTTTCTGATAGTGGCCGGGCCGAAGCTTTGTTTGGTTTCTGCCTGGCTGCTTGGAATTTTCATTGTGCAAGGTTTGCTCGAAGACGATGCCGGAAGGTGCAACAACAACTACAATAATAACTAGCACAACAACAATAAGAATTTTAAATGCAAAACCTCAAGAAATACTACTACATCTATACAACTACAATGCAATAAGAAGAACAACTATAGAACAACAACAACAAGAAAAAGAATAACTAGAACAACAATAGGACCAAGAAGAACAACAAGAAGAAGACCAACAAAACCTAGAAAAAGGAAGAAGAAAAAGAATAACTAGAAGTAGAACAAAAGGAATTATAGAACAACAATGAATTGCTACAACAATTACAATAGAAACAACAATTGAGATAGGAACAAAAACTACAACAGCAACAACTTTGAGAAGTGAAAAGTGTTTAAATTGTGTTGAGACGATGTTATTGTTGTTTTTGGCAGAAACCAGGAACGAATGAGGTGTGGCGGAGGGAGCGAGAGATAGAGAGTGGGAGGGACAGAGAGCGAGAGAAGTGAGACAGAAGAGGGAAACGAAGAGACGAACGAAGTCGCTTGTTATTCCTGGGTTACGCATACGCCCTGGGGCCTACGAGACGAGACGGAACGAAGAGAATAATTGGAAAAGGAAGCGGAAATTGCACAGCTAGCTAGCTGTTAAGTATATGTGAGTTTGTATGTGCGTTTGAGTATTTGCGAGAGTGGGTGCAAATTGGTGGTAGTGAGTGTGTGTGTGTGTGTTTCAGTACCAATGTGTTGAGGGAATTGATTCGTTGCTGATAATTGGAGGTATGCAACAGAGAGAGATAAATTAGAGAAGAAACACAAAGACATCGATAAATTAGAGACAGAATAACAATTTAAACATTAGGTTTAATTTGTTCAATCCTTGCATAATTTAAAAATATAACAATTAATAAGAAAAACTCCAGTAAATTTTAAAATACTTTGCTTAAATTCGAAAATCTTTCCTATTTCAAAATACTTCGATGGAGTTGAGCCAGTTTCATATTCTTGATACAGCTTCATATTCTCCTTTATCCATTCTTTCCATTTCTTTTTTTATTTTATTTGTTCATTCATTTTTTCTACTTCCTTGTTCATTCATTTGTTAGCCACTCACTTTCCCTCGCCCTTCCACCTCACTCGAGTGCTCGTAAATATTTTAATTATGAAATTCTTATTTTTCAATTAGGAGCTCAAAGTGTTTGAAGCGCAAATTAAAACTGAGAAATTAATTCATATTTGGGAGCGGGTGGGAGAAGCTCTCGTCGGTCGGTCCAGCAGCATGACCAAGGGAAGCTGCTTAGTGGCAGCACGACAAAAACAACCACAGTGGCTATTTCCACTTGTTGAGCGATGGAGCCACCACGCCTTAAGTTGTTTGTTCCAGTGACCACGCCCACTTTTTTCATCTTCGCCAGCACCGTGGCGAGAGAAGAGAGCGATGAGGAGAGCGTGGAGAAGAGAGCGATGTGGAGAGCGTGAAGAAGAGAGCGATGAGCAGATCATGCAGAGAAGAGAATTGGGGGAAACTGAGCTGCTCTTGAAAGCTTTAATTAAACGGTAATCGTCGTCGTCGTCTTCGACGTGGGAGGGACCGAGGGAGCCGCTCTAAGCCGCTCAGGTAAGGATAAGGGATGATAATGGTGAGAGATGAGGGAGAAAGAGAAAGAAAAATCGGTAATGCAAATTGTACGCAGTGCTAAGTGTTGAGCAAAGGATAATAAAACAGCCAAAGCGACGACGTTGACGTCGAAGGCGCAAAAACAGCAAACGATAAAACGGATGAAATAAAAACGATTAAACGGATGAAATAAAAATGAACACAGATGAAAATGAAATTAATAGACGCGAGATGAAAAAGAGTTTTCAAATTAAAAACTCAAGTGGAAAAAATGCGCCCATTTACAAGGAGGATTTTACTGGAGTGAAAGGAGGCGAAAATTAAAAATTTTGCAGTCACAAAAAAACGTTCGGTTGTATGTGAATGATGAAATTAAGGGAGTAATCGAGGTGAAAATAGGAGACATGAAAAGGGATATTTCTAGGGAATTTAGGTGACTTAGTGAAATGGTTCTAAGGAAGGTCCCTTCAGAGGTCCCTCGGAGGTCTCCTTTGAAATATGAAACCTTAAAATTCAACACCGCAACCCCTTGAAATGAGGGAAGCCTTTGAAAGCTGAAGCTGATGCTCAAAGAAAAGTTAAATAAATTCAAAGAATCAACATTTTTAAGGTAATGTTTTCACCTAGCGAAACTCAATCTGCATTAAAGAGCTCTCAGGGGTCCTTTTGATTCCTTTATTCGACCAGAGCTCGATGTTGAAATTAAGGCTGCGGCCGCAGAAGGTCCTCGTCAAGGTCATGACGAAGGTGCCGCCGGGAAAAAGATTCTACCCTCAGGGGTCCGCTTGATCCGAAACTTCTGTCATGCAAATTTTTCTGCGGCGAAGGTTCCGTTGGTGGAGGAGGAGAAGAAGGATGCGGAGGAAGAGAACGAGCGAAGTGAAAAACAATGGAATTTCAATTGAGTTCCGCTTGAAATGCGAGCTGAGTTCGAGGCAAACAGAAAACTCTTCCTCCTGCCGGCGAGAATATTTAACATACATTTAAACGTGGAAAACTTCACGACTACCGCCCACTGTGTGTGTGTGTGTGGGTGAGTGTATATACCGTTCTCACCACACACACATAGAAGATCATAAATAAATTAAGGATCAGGCGCCAGTGGGCACGACGAGTAAATAAGGAGAGAGAGAGAAAGAAGGAGAGCGAAAGAGACAGACATGTGGATAATGCGGAGTGGAAAAAATAACCATCGGAGCGATTATGAAGAAGTGGAAAATGTGCACCGAATATGCAGCGAAATGGCGACAACAAAAAGCACTCGTCGTCGTCTGCAAGGAAAATAACGATAAAGATGATGACAATAACAACGATGACGACAATGTCGATGACGACAAGGACAAGGCGTTGACATCGCTGTCGCTCGTCGCCGATTCATCGCCGACAGTCCTCGAAGAGCTTTCGGCGAGAACAAGGCGAAAATTGAAGTGAAAAGGCGCGGAAAAAGTAGTGAAGAGAATCCACTTCCATCGCCGTCGCCTTCTTTTTGTCCTTGTCTTTCTCCATTGCCTTGTCTTTTTCCATCGCCTTGTCTTTTTCCATCGCCTTGTCTTTTTCCTTCTCGCCTTCTCCTTCTTCCTCTCTTTCCCCCTTTGCTATCGTCCCATCGACTGTTGTTTTTTGTGTCCTCTTGCGAAATTTCATTTGCACATTCAGCCTCGCTTCGCCGAGCTTCGGGCGACTTGTCTGCAGATCCTTCTCCACTTCAACATCGACATCGCATACTTTGGAGCATATTTCGCATTATTTATGAAATTCATGCTCCAGCGAGCATCTCGAACGAGCGTGCGAACGACCGATCCAAACAGGGACAGACAGACAGAAAGACGGACAGAGAGACAGATAGTCCAACCGACCGTCTGACAACGAAGAGAGAACGAATGCGAGCGAGTGAGAGCCAAATTGCTGTGCTTCATTGCGCTTCAGTCGACTCCTCCGCTCGTCTTAATGAAGTTTTCGACGAAGACAACGGATCGAAGAGATTCTGACAGGGATTTTTATCTGAGAAAGTGTTGAAAGACTTGAACGTAAGGACTTAAGAAAATGTTTCGAGATCAACGCAAGATATAAATTTAGTTTTAATTATAGTTTTTCTGATATTTATTTATATTTTTCTGAAGTAACTTAAAGTTTTATAACTTATTTTCTTTCCCCCTCAACCAATCCTGACTTGAGCTTGTGAAAATTAAAGAAATCTCTTATATCTCTCTCAACAGCCAAGGATTAAATCTCACCCCGTTTCCTATTCCATCCCCCGAGCTCCCCAGCTTCGCATCGAACGCTTCATTTGCTCCATGGCTCGACAACAGCTCTCAATGTCGAGCCCGAACAGCGAAAAAAATGCGAATCTCCATCTTCTGTCGTTTCATTTGATTCTTTCTCCTTCTTCTGGATCTCGTTCTTCATCTGAATCTTCTTCTGCTTCTTCACCATCTTCCGGATCTCGTCCTCTTGGTTTTTACTATACACACAAATATATTTATTTATTCATTTATTTATTGATTGCTTTCTGTTGTTGTTGCTGCTTCTCCTGCGTTTTCCATCACACTCATTTTGTTGGGCGTTCTTTTTCTCGTCCTTCGCGCACAACGTAATGCATAGCTTATGGGGATACTTTCGCGTCCTCCGTTGTTCGGTGCTTTATTGCTCCAGTATCCCGCTCTTCTTTACCCTATCTCTCTTTCCCTCTGTGGGGCTTCCTATCTGTCTCTCTAATGGCAGCACAAAAGGATTCCGTCGACCGAAGGAGACATTCCTTTGTGTGCACTGCGGAATTCGCTTTCCTTCCATGTCGTTCCTTCGTTCCGTTCCGTTTCGCGGAGGATCGTTTTCATTTTCATCTTTTCGCAGTTGGCCCTCTCTCGCTCTCTCCTTCTCTGCCTGCCACCGTCTTCGGATGACTGGAATGCGAGCTCGGTGCGTGGCGATTTCTCTTCATTCTTTTAATCTATAAATTTCCCAGCATCTCCTTCGAATCCTCCCGACCGATTTCCGCCCCTTCGGCGTAATGAAGTCCTTGCGCAGGAGCTGAATTTCATTATTGGATCGCTTCCACCTCGCCCAACACCCAACCCTTCGCCTCCTGAAACCTTGGCATTAAGTTTTGAACTTCGCTCGCGGAATGATTTATTTATTTATTTATTGCTGCTCCTTGTCTCAGCTCCATTTTTATTATTTCTCTCCTTTCTCCGAACTATGCGAGTGTTTTACCGAATTTCTTCCTTGCGATGCTGCTGCCACCACAACAATAGCAGCAACAACAAGAAGAACAGAATAAAGTGTGCGGGTGGAATTTTCGTATTAAAATTCCTTAAAATTGTCCTTCGTCGTCCGCACCAACATCAGGGCTCCTCGCATGGTCCGTCGTGTCCTTCTGGCCGCCCTCTCGGAGTGGACACTTTTTAATAGTTCCACACTTACGTAAGCCTCGTAATGGGATGTGTTTACGAAAAAGTTTCCAGACAACAGAATTTCAATTTTCACCCTCGTTCTTCGACTTCGTCTTCCAGCGTCTTCAACTTCATCCTCCTTGGTCCGAACTTCGAACTTTCTGTCGTCGGTTAATTTGGCAAAGAAATCTGCCTCCTCCTCGTTTGTGGCCCCTCGTCCTCCTTGGCAAACTCTCGACCAGGTTAATTTTCGGAATACTCCATTGGGACCTCGACTCGAGTCGGGCTCGAGATGCACTCAATTTGAATTGTAATTAGATTCTGCGAGATGGAAAAGTTATTCTCAGTCGTTAGGAACGTATTTATATTTTCCGAAAAGTTTGTCTACCACCGGACAGAAGGACGTCGAACGACTTGGGGAAGGCGCAGATGGTGTTGGTTTCAAAGATTGCTTCACTTAGGAGGCTTTTCATACGAAAGTCCCTTCGGACCATTTAAAAACTCTAGATTTTTATTGCTTTCCCAATCAATTCTGCGATCATCTCTCTAATTTCACCTTTATCGAGAGACCTCGTCGCCTCCATGAATCGTGGGATTCACTGAGAAGTCGACTTTCCATTAGCAAACCTTTGGCTTCAAGGGACTCAGACTCAGACCATGGCTGGGGGTAAATTGGAAAAATGTGTTGAAAAGCTTTCGAACATTAACAAGTTTCCGATGACCTCCCATCGAAGTGGCCGAGAGAAAATAGGTGGAAGAGGGTCGAAGGAGAAGGAAGAGGAAGGAAAAAGGAGGAGGTCCATAATCGTAAATCAGGGCGAGACTCGCCATCGGACGCTAATGTCTGGCTAATGTCTCGGGACGCCGTTAAAATGTTATCATAATTGGTGATTTATAATTTTTCCCTTTTTATTACTGGATCCCCTACAAAGTACAATACCATTAGGGGGCGAGGTGAGCCGAGGTGGAGAAGGAAGTCGATGTTGTTGAAAAATTACAAATTAAAAACATTAAACGGCAGCCGCAGACATGGCCGAAAGTATCAGTTAGCAAAATTACCTGCCATTAGCAAGCAACAAGAACGACGAGAAAGGTAATAACAGCTACAGTTGTCACACACATCCACACACGTGCCATTCAACCACTCTAACACACACAGACACATACACTCACCCAGTCATAGGCATACTCGTGAAGGACTCGTTAATGTAATTTTCGTGCCGAAAATGTTGCTCGCTTCATTAAATAGAAATTTCTGCAAATTTAAAAAGGACGTAGGACGATGGAAATAACAGAGGAATTAGGAGAGCCAAGGGCGAAAGAGCAAGCGAGGGAGGGAGAAAAGTAGCCGGATTCTCCTTTGCGGTTCTCGTCGGCCTCACGTGAGCCGTATCCTGACGTCCGCCTCCCCCTCTTTCTCGAGAGAGAGCGTCCTACTAATGCGAGGCTGGCGAAAAATCTCACGTCGACTCCGGCGTGGCTGTGTTTAATGACTTTCCGCCATTTTCGCCGACGTTTCTTGCTCCACGACATGTTCTTTCTTGCTCTCTTTGCCCTCCCTCCCTTTCGCCATTGTTCTCCTCTCTCGTGGGTCGTCGTTCTTCGCCTCATTGTGGTGGAGTAAAAACGAAAATCTTCAACAAATTAAATACCGGAAATTGTTCAGTGACACGCAGCTCCGGGGCAACAACCACATGGGGGGGTTGGGTTGAGGCCAGAGCGGGATCAGAACGAGGGCGGATCAACCTGTTGGGGAGTCCATCGGCAACTGGTCGGTGGATAGCGCGGCGGCCTTGAGAGCGCGGCTTGCCCTGGAATGTGGCATTTGGACAGCGTTATTGAAGGAAGCCCAAGAGCGAAGGAGCCCAGATCGTGGGAACCACAAACCTTGGCCTCTTCCGAGAACAATCAGGGCGCTTGAGCTATTTTCGTCGACCAGTGACAGCGGCCCAGACGTTGTTTCGCAACACAATTACATCTTGTGATTGGAACCGGAGCCCCAACTGGAAACCCCCCCAGGGCTCGGTTCTGTTCGAGGGCGCACTTCTGCCCATTAATTTTTTGTTCTGTCTGTTCGTCTGTCTGTCTCTCTATTTTCATGTCGCTCCACTGGTCCCCTCCATTCGGAGAAATCCGTCTGTCCACAGCTCGTTACCGGGCATCGTCGAATCGTAATCACGATGACTGGCCTCATGGATGAATCCCTAAAATCAAAACCATGTCGCACTTCCGGCGACGCAGCCGACGAGTGTGTGACGCGCTTCCGGGCACGAGTCCGCGTCGGATTCAAGGACCAAGAACGATGACGGAGTTAGTGACGACAACGGGGTCAACGTCGACGGCGAGGTCAGCGTTGACGCCGCTGCCTCCGACCCTGCGTCGACCGCTCTCGGCGTTGTAGGTCGAGGAATTGGAATCGTCCGAGTTCGGGACGCGCAGCTGTTGCTCGTCCTTTGATGGTTATTGTTGATGTAATAGCTACTTTTTGTTATTGTAGTCATTTGTTGTTGTTCCTCCTTTCCTGCTTATTATGACGAAATAAATTTAAGTGATGCCCTTGAGTCGCGAATCCTCCACAAACACCACGTGCCACGTGACGTGCGACTTATTCGCCCCGCAATCATTATCATTCCCTCTCACTCTCTCTTCCTATTGCTCTCCACCCTCCTTCTCTCTCCTTCTCTCTTTTTCACTCTCCCATTCACCTTTTTTCCAATTCTCTTCCGCTTTTCGACTGCTTTTTGACGTTCACTCGTTTTATTAGGCCACCTTCGTCCCTGGTTCGCCTTCGAATTTCACTCCCTTCCTCTCTTCTCATGTTCTGTTGTCCAACATTAGTTTCTCAAGCGTTTCTTTCTTCTATTTCGGCGATGGCTGGTTATGTGTTTTTGTTGGTGTTGGGTTGCGTGTGTGTGTTGTATGTTTGAGTGAATCGAGGTGTTTCTGTTTCGTGTTCATTAAATTACTATTTGTGTCAATCATAATTTCCTCCCACATCTACTCCTTCTTCTCTTTCTACTCCCCCTTTTCCTTCTCCACATTCTCTTCTACCTTCTCCTCTTTCGTTTCCTCCTCCTTCTCCCCCTCATGACATTGACGCCTTCGGCCCTTGATTTTTCATGCGGCCGACTTTGATTTGCTCCTAATGTGGTTGCTTTTTGGCTTTTCCTTAATTTTGTGGTTTTTCCTTTATTTCGTTGCGTTTCCTATATTTCGTTGCTTTTCCTTTATTTTGTCGCTTTAGTTTGTTGCTTTTTTTGTATATTGTTGCTTTTGTTTTTGCTCCCATTCTGCCTGCGGTATCGCAATTGTAGCATTTTTTATTAGCGTGAGCTTCGACCGGCAGGGGCAAATGTGGAGGCGGTCGTGCCAGATTGATGTGGGCGGTGGCAGCCGAGTGAGTCATTAGGATATCAATGACGGTCACGGATACCCTTCTCTTTCACTCCACTCGCCTCCTCTCTCATCATTACAACTAGCTTCGATTTAATTCGTTTGCCGGACCGAATCCAATACGAAATCGAGACGACATGAGATCGATATCTGACAAACATTTATGTTTATTTATTTTATGGTATTTTTATTTGTTATTTCTATTTGTAGGGCGTGGAAAGAAGGTCGTTTTGGAGATCAAGGAATGAAGATGAGTATTGACCATGAGTATTGGAATGAATATAACTAAATTCTGGGTCTTCCTTAAAGCCATTGAATCATGCATTCTAGTTCTCACTTTAGTCTTATTTATAATTTACTCGCATTGTCTTTGTAGCATCCTCTTGTTGTTCCTCTTCCTTCATACCTCCCTCTCTTTCCCTTCCTCTCTCAATCCCTACTCTTCCTTTATCTCTCTATTATGCATCCCTTGGAGGATGGAGTGATTGTCCTTAATGTGCAAATAATGCGTTCACAGCCATCAAATCTAGAGCAAAAGCAATATAAACAACTACAGCAACAAGAAGGACAACAAAATCAACGACAAACACAACAAAATCAACATCAATGAAGAACATCATCGACAACAACATCATCACAGACGACAACAACAAGAAATCGAAAGGACATGTCGCAGCCAATAAAGCACAGAATTATGACTTACAAACCGAACGGACTGGACAGGAAAGGACAGATGTTGGAGCCAACTAACGGATAGATTGTTAGTTAGATAGATGATGGGTCCACCGTGGGAGAGAGGAGCGACGAGGGTATGGCCGGCGGCCAGATTGCAATATGTATGCGACAGTGGCGTCGAAGAGAAGCGAATAATGTGCTGCATAATGCAGGGAACAGGATTAATAACCACACGCAGACACACACGAATGGAAAGGGATTGAAATGAGCACATCACACACACACATGCACCGACCACACACACATGCACCGGACCATACACACACACATAGGCATACGGATTCTCCTTGTTACAGAGATATACATATGTACATGATCATGAGAAACGTAGCTTCTCTCGACGGCTCCATCGGAGTCTCCAGGCGAAGGCGTTAAAATATGTATTAACAAGCTTCTCGACTGACACTGAGGACGTCCTCCACCCCCACCCCCTCCCTCGTGGTTGCCGTCGGCACCATGGAATCCCGACAAATCGGATGATATGTGAGAGGATGTGTGAGATTGTGGCTGTGGTCGTGTGATGAGAACACGAAGACGTCAAAAAGGATAACATGCAACGACAGCGACAGACAGCTAATGAGGCTGCTTCGGGGTAGGATGGGGATGGCCTAGTGAAGGGAATGGAGAGGAGACGATTTTAACGGGGAAGTGGATGTGATTGTATTTGTGTTTCAGAGGGCGCCACTGTAGGTGGCCCAGCACATTCGCATTCACTGTAAATAATTCGCAAATTGAAATTGAATCGTTAATTCATGGTAGCCACACATTGGCGGATGGAAGTGAGATAAAGAGAAGTGAAGGAGTGAACAAAAGGCAGATTATCGTCTACGACGGGATCCTGTTTTCAACTCTTCCTCAATCTCATTCTCCATCCTCCTTCACCAACTCTTTATCAACTGTTGCTTTCTCTGTTTACCACAGCCTTGTTGTTTCGGTATAATTATTTGCTTGTGGTCGGTCGGCGCATTCGTCAACCAGGCACGGATTCGAATTTGCGATGACCCAAACTAACACGAACAACGGACGTGGAGTGTTTGTGCGTGTTTTTAATGTGTTGATTTTCACTTAAGTCGAACAAGAACAACAATTAACACAATAATGTCAAGAGCAGGCCGAAGGACCGAAAGAACATCATGGCGACCGAGACCACAGAATAAAGCAAACAAATAAACAGACAAAAACCACAACTACAAAAAATGGTATCAATAACAACGACCGCAGAAAACAGCAACAATGAAAACAAAAACTTCATCAACAACCGACTGATTTCGCAGAGAGAGAGAGCAACAACATAAAAAAAAATAAAAGCAACTCCACACATTCCCTACACATTGTAATTATTATAAAAGATAACAACAACAGCAATAACTTGAGCCATAAACTTGAAAAAGGATAACAAAATTTTTGGCAAAGGACAATAATAACACATACATTTACACAAACACATACACACATGACACACACTCATATTCAAATCCATACAAATTGAAACCACTTTTGCTCGAATACATGGAAGGTACATGTTATTGTTGTTGCTTTTGTTTTTATTTTTATCTTTGTTTTTGGGTTTGTTTTTGTTTTTGTTGGATTTGTTGCTGCTGACGGTAGCGAACAACGCTGAAGCTTTTTTATAGGTGTAATGTTGCTGTTGTTATTGTTGTTTTTGTTGTTGTTTTATTTTAGTGTTCGCCACTTTCGGTCACTAACACAACGTTGTTATCGTTGTTTTCTGTCGCTGTCAGTTGAAAGTGGTGGGCGATGTTGTTTAAATTGTGAGTGTGTGTGTTGTTGGTCTTGTTTTTATTGTGCATGTGTGTGCTATGATTTTTATTGTTGGTGATATTATTGTTTCTGGTTTTCCTGTTGTTATTATTTTGATTTTTGTTGTTCTTTGATGTTCATTGTGTTGTTGTTATTGTTTTGGGTATTATTGTTGTTGTATTTGATGTTTTTGTCATTTTCGTTGTCTTTGCATAATAGTTAAATTAGAGGATATTCAATTTACTGTTATTGTCAGTTGACACACATACACACTAACATGAACACACTAAGGCCATTTCTCTCTCTCCCCTTCACTATTTCCTTCTCTCTTTCTATCTCCCTCTCTTTCTCTCGGGCATACACACACACCTGCGGTTTTGGTTGATTAACGGAAAACAAGAATTACAGTTGCAAAGCGCATTAGTAGAGGTCGAAAAACACAATACAAACAATAGCAACAACAATGGAATAATGACAAAGACAACAACACAATAACAACAACAAAGAAATAACGACAACAACAACGTAATAATGACAAAAACAAAAAACGACAACAGCATCAACAAAAAAAAAAACGCCAACAACAAAACAATGTACAACAAAATCCAAAGAGTGAAAGAGCAAAACAGAACAAAAACGGACGACGGAAATGAAACTTTATTAAAAATAAGCTGAAAGCCATGCTTCATCCCTGACTTCGGGGCCAGCGAGGGGCGGAGGAGGCGGAGTTTGGCTGGTGACAGAGGAAACGGAAATTGAAACCACACGGAGCCATGAATAATGAAGCCATCGAGATAGAGCGAGGGCGAGGGAGAGGGAGAGGGAGAGAGATGGAGAGTTTGCATTAGAAGAATAGAAGGAGAGGGAGAGAGAGAGAAATGGGTGAACAGTGAATGCAGGCGAAACTGTTTAGGACATAGAGAGAAGGTCAGAGCTTGTAACAAGGAACAGGAAAGAGAAGGTAATAGAAAAAAAAATGACAACAAGAAAAAATATAAAAAAAGGGACAAAATAAAGAAAAAAATAAATGAAGAAAGAGAGGAATAGACAGAACATAAATGACAGTTAACCGAAAGGAAGAGGGAAAAATAAAGTGAGGCCGAAAAGAGAACCTTGATTAGCTTCCAAATTAAATTTCAAAAGCTGCACCGAAAGCTTTTTTAAAACCTCAATGTATCGTATTTTTTACAAGCTCATAGATGAAGATGGATAAAGGGAGAAACAAATTTTTAACAATTTGAGTCTTCTTCTTTCAGTTTCATATCTGCCCTCATGAACCCCCGAACTGACCTCCTCCAACTGTCAACGAATCTCTCCCAACCCAATCGAGTCCAACCCCGACCGAAACCAACCCAACCCAACCGAACTCAACCCATCCGAACTGAACTCCCCCCCGCCCCATCCTCCAATCGTCATTAAGGGCTTCCACTTAAATTTGGGAGCTGCAAGAAATTTGTTTTATTTCGAAAGCGATTCCCATTCGAACTGATTTCCGGACGCAGCGGCCTTTAGAGTTTATGCGATTTTTATGGGTTCAATGAAACGCAAAGAGCCCATAAAACCAGCCGACGTCTTCGTCTTCGCCACCCTTGGCCAAAGCCTTCTGCCTCCGCTGAAATTTATTGTCTTCCGCCCCCTTTCTCCCTCTCTATCTCTCGTACATCAGTCTTTCTTTCTTCAGATATTTCTGTCCCTCTTTCATTATATATTTTGGTCCCTCTTTCTCTCTCTCTCTCTTAAATATATCATTGTCTCTCTCATTCTTCTGACATTGTCATAAACGCTTGCGAACTTGACCCCACCTTGGCCTAGACGCACCGACCTCCGCCCCCCCTGCCACGCCCCTCGGATGGTGACGGAGTCATTTGGAGATAAAAAGGCGTCGCAGGGTATTTTATGGCTGGGGGGCGTGGTCGTAGGCGTCAGCGGGCGGCAGGTCCTAATCTCTTCAATTCCGGAAGATCGTCGAAGAGACCCGGAGGGCGGAAACCAGTCGTATTTCTCATGGGAATGGAAATGGGCGGTTGGGTCAGGGGGCAGGGGATCGGGAACGAAGATGAGACGAGGAAGAAGTGAAGATGAAAAATAGGCAAGAATTAAAGGAACATGAGGCAAGTCTAAGAGAAAGACGAAGACTAAGCGAAGAAGTCGATTAGAACAATGTGGATTTTCTTTCCCTCTTCTGTTTTGTCTCCTCATCTTTTTCTCTACCGATGGTCTCGAGTTTCTCTGTTGCCAAATTGAAGTCCACTCGGAGTCACCAAGAATTCGTTTGCTCAGTCGCCTCAGCAGGTCAACTTACGACGACGACGCCTCGACTTCCCTCGACCCGACCCCTAGCAAATGTCGCTCAAGATTCTGTGGTTATTTATTGCAACTGGGAGCAATCGATTGGCGGCAACTGGCATAATTATTGCGCTGACATCAAACGAAATTTATCTCCTCGTCCGAAACACGTTCCCTCGCTATATTCAGGCGCGCTCTTGTTGTCTTTCTCACTCTCCGACCCTCTGGTTCGTACTCTATCCACTTCACTCACTCTCTGAACCTCTTCGTCACTCTCTCTCTCTCCTTCTCTAATGCCCGACTTTCGGTCCCTGGTACAAAGAGGAAGCTCTCGCAGTCTCTTTTTCTCCACTTTTCTCGACCATTTTTGGTATTTTGTTATTTCGTCCTTCGTGTGCTGTGCTGCCGAGGGAATTTCTTTCGCTGTTTTTCTTTTCAACGATGTTTTTTTGGTCGTTTGTTTATATTTTTCGGTATTTTTCTTGTTGATGTTGTTGTTTTTGTGTGTTGTTGTATGTAGGGGTCACTGAATTTGTTGCGAACAAATATTGAAGTTTTTGGTTGATTCACTGACCCGCATTACAAGCCATTGTAATCATTTTTGTTTTTGCTTTCTTAAGGCCAATTGATGTTGAGACAGAAATGGCAACTTTAAGCCGTTGTCAACTATGATGTTTGGCTTCCTTTTTTGGGCGCCATATTAAACAGTTTTCACTGATGGTTTTCGCCGTGGCTTATATGTGGCTAACGAGCTTTGAGCCATTCTCAAACATCGTCTCGGATTCGCAGATAGGTGCCGGTGCACGTGCTGGTTTGCCTAGATGCTAGCAGTTCGGGAGATGTGGGGTGGGATCTTGCACAGACTACGAATCGCAAATTACAAAATTAATGATTCACGTGCGAGAAAAAAAAAAGAAAAAAAATCAATTAAAGGGAACAACGGGTGCGGAGACATAAATGCTTGTAACCGAGAGAGAGAGAGAGAACCTGTTGTGAGCGAAGATGTAATGCTCACGCCATTCTAAACCCTTCCCAACCGTGAGTTTTGATGGCTATTTTTCTTTTACCAAAACTCCCAAAAACCAAAATCGGAACCTAGAACTCCTTTCCTTAGACCATTCAAAAATAACACGTTAGTTATTCATTTTAACAAATATTAAAAATTAGAAAAATTTATTGATAAAAAAAAATGTAATCTATTCACAATGGGTGATCTTAGCAAGGTTACAAACCAACCTTGGAATGAATTCATATTAAATAACCAAAAACAACAAAATTTCGTTCTCTTTTTAAATTATGACAAGAGAGGAGAAAAACAAGTTATGAAATGTAATTAAATTTGGGATATCGTAACGGGGTGTATAAAAAAATGTACTTTTATAAATATAAATGAAAAAAAAAAATATTTTGATTATAGAAAAACTGAAACTTTACTTTGTGCTTCTTTCTCTCTCGTGTCAACGAAAACCGACTCGAAGTCTCTCACCAAGTTATTGCTTCGCTCGGAGTACTCTCGACGAAAGCGAGAACAATCGTTAGGCGCGACTGCAGCCGAAGTACGTTGCCGACGAAGAGGTTGCACTAAACAACAACAATGACTATCATAAAAAAAATTGAATCTCACTTACGCACTTTAAATTACCAGATATTGTATCGGTGAGGCGCCGAAAGATCTTTCGCTGCTGCCGATGTGTCTCCTCCTTTCGAGCTGTGAGATAGTTCTGTGATACCAATGTGCAATTATAATTTCTATGATATAAATTTTAAGTAATTTTAAATAATTTGAGATATTATATTAATTATTTGTAGACTAAAGTTCTTTCATGTTAGGTGTTGTTGTTTCGGAAATTTGTATAAACACCGCATATAAATTGTTATTATAGAATAAACTTATTTTTTTTTTTTTTTTTTTTTTTTATACTTATTTTTCTCCTAACCCATTCTTTTCTGTAGTTATTTTTACGAACAATTTAAAAAAAAAAATGTTTAATTCGTAATTAAATTTAAATCCAATATGAATTCATAAATATTTATAATCCATTAAATACAAATTTAGGCAATAATTAAATTTGATATGCAATATATAATATTAATTTAACGTTTATAAAATTTCAAGTGAATGTATGTCAATTTAGTTAACAAAACTATTTATAAATCATTAAACTATGAAACATTTAGTTTTCTGGAAAATTTCTAAACAATTTCGAATGCTTTGATTAAGCAGATTTTAAACAAGCTGAAGCCCTTTTTGCTGGCTGGTAATTTTAGATATTACTTTTCGACAGATGATTTTATAATGTGTGAAATAAATAAAAGATATTTATTTCGGTGTAACACTGTACATGAACATGAAACTTTTCGTTACTTAAACTGATGATTCTCAAACTTATCCTGAGGGTGCTTCTTTGGCCAACATGAATGGAAAATCTTGATTAATTCTTCTGACGATGATTCCGAATAAGAGGTTGTGGCCACAGCAGGGTTTCGTCCAGTGTAGTGGTGTTAAAATTAGCCGGATTGCGATCAAAAGTGGAAGACTCGGCAAATGTGTGACAAAACCACAATATAGTTTTCTTCCAGTGTGGTTCGATGGGGAAGATCGTATAGAGTGCAGATTTTTATGCTCACAATTAATTAACTAATTAATTTACAACATTTTCAACTTTTAAAAATTTTCAATTATAATCACTGTACTTGATCAATTTAATTTCATTTTATTTTTGTTATGTAATAATTCAAAGAGCGATGTGTTCGCTTGGCCGGTCTGATCACGACTCTCCTCCTACTCATCTTCGATCGCTAATCGTAGCTTCGCACTGATCGTGCCGACAAAAACAATGCTGTGGCCAATGCTTGCGCATAGACAATGCGTTGGGCTACAACAACCACATTGCGTGCATCGAATCTCCGCTTCGGCGACAATAACACTAAGCAGAGAACGGTCAGGCAATAAAATGCAACAACAACATACCAACCATACTAAGTGTATGGAGAGCGTAGCGGCGAACTTTTTATGCATGCACTTAGATAGTGGGCATAATTAGAGAGTAATACGCAATTTGCACAGATTCTCTGTTGCTATGCGCCAAAAATTTTCACCGCTCGTTTATCCGATTTGGAGTAAACAAACCCGGTAAAGATGAGAGTTGTTAATAGAGATGGAACATCACCGTCTCTACTAGAGATGGGATTTTTCATCGATTCAAGTGATGATATTTAAAGATAAGATTTTCTGACCATTACAAAAAACAGGTCTTGAGAAGTGTTATTACCACTTAACAAGAGCTGAAGACCCTATGTCTTGATATCTTTTGCATGAAATTTTCCAATTTTCCTTCCCTCCAAATCTTCTAACTCATAATATGATGTACCAATTTTTCTTACAACTTTAGCCTTCAAGAATTGATTTGCTAATTTTTTATTGAAGTTGTTTTCTGCGCTACTTTGAGCAAAGTTTCTTCTATAAACTATCTGACCCACATTGAAATTGACTATTCTCGACCTCAAGTTATACGACTTTTCATTTCGTTCATAAGCTTTTCTTAAATTTTCACGAACCTTTTCTCTCAACAACTCTTGTTGTTCGTCTCGTTTCAAATCAATATTACCTTCTGACATCAAACCAAGGTTTCGAAGTAAAGAATACGATTTACCATTGGTCAACATATTTTGACCAAAAACAACAAAGTACGGAGAAAATCCACTCGAAACATGTACTGAGCTTCGCAAGGCACAACTGATAGATGAAAGTTTTTCATCCCAATTTTTCTGATCAGGTTTGACATACGCACGAATCGCTGCCAGAACTGAACGATTAACGCGTTCGCTCGCATTTGCTTGCGGAGAATAAATCGCTGTTAAATTATGAAAAACTCCATAACTTTTCAAAAATTTTGCAAACAATGAGGACTTAAACTGAACTCCATTGTCTGTCGTAATCGATTCAGGAACTCCAAAAATATGAAAAATACGTTTCTCAAGAAATTCAACTATCACATCAGTTGTGAACTTCTTGATAGGTTCGAGAAAGTGAAATTTTGAGAGATGGTCTAAAACAATAATAATACCAATATGACCAGAACGTGATCTTGGATATGGTCCAAGTAAGTCTAAATAAAGTCTCTGAAAGACTCGATCTGAGGTAACTTGATTACCCATTGGTGTTCTCAACACTTGATTTGGAGCTTTCGTCTGCTTGCAAATCTCACAAGCCAAAACGTAATCTCGAATTTGTTTTGCCATTTTCGGCCAAAAGAAGAATTTCTTTACGCGATGTAAAGTTTTACCAACGCCTCCATGAGCGCAAAGTGGGTGATCGTGAGCACGAGAAATAATTGTATCTGTCATCTGATTTGGAATCCATAATTTCCATGACATTTGTTCTTGAAGAACATCACCTGTTGCATGATCAACACGTTTATATATAAAGTTATCAATTATTCTCAAATCAGGAAACATCTGTTGTTTATTTTCGATTTTCGCAATCAGATCTCGATACTCTGATGATTTAAATTCCTCTGATTTTAGATCGATCTCAATCGTATCATCGACTTCAATTTCATCATTATGTTCGGAATAAATACGAGAAAGTGAATCTGGAACAATATTTTGACTTCCCTTTCTATGCTTAATGGTGAAATTAAATCCCTGTAATTTTAAAGCCCATCTCGCAAGACGGCCGTGTAAATCTGTCTGACTCATGAGCCACTTGAGTGAGGCGTGATCGGTTATGACCTCAAACTCGTGACCTTCGATATATGCACGAAATTTTCTAATGGCTAAGACTGCAGCCAAACATTCTTGTTCTGAAACTGAATAGTTTCTCTGAGCCGGATTGAATTTGTGCGACATAAACGCAATTGCCACCTCATCACCTTCGTCATTTCTTTGGGCTAAAACGCCACCAATTCCGTATTGACTCGCGTCACACTGAATTGAAAATGGACGAGTAAAATCAGGGTTATGAAGCACAGGGGCTGAACTAAGACTGTTTTTAAGAGACTCAAAGGCAAATTTACCTTCTTCAGTCCACGTGAACGTTTTTTTCTTTTGCAACATATCTGTGAGTGGGGCGGAAACAGAAGCAAAGTTTTTCACAAAACGTCTGTACCATCCACAAACACCTAAAAATCTGCGAAGTTGTCGAATCGAAGTGGGCAACGGAAAATCACGAATAGCTTGGACTTTATCCGGGTCTGTTTTAATCGTACCATTTCCTATTATGTGACCTAAATATTTCACTTCCTTTAGCAGAAATTTACTTTTCTCAATATTTATTGTTAATTTTGCGCGTTTTATGCACAAGGCGACTTCCTGTAGAACCATGATGTGTTCATTAAAGGTTTCTGTGATGAGCAATAAGTCATCAAGGTAAACAAATACTTGCGTACGTAAGTGTGCAGGTATCACTTTATCCATCAATCTGGACATCGTTTGTGGAGCGTTACACAAGCCAAATGGCATTGTAACAAACTGATAAAGCGGACGGTTAGGAATCGTAAACGCAGTTTTTTCTTTGGAACTTTCCTCCAAGGGAATTTGCCAAAACGCGTCCTTCAAATCAAGGCTTGTAATGAATTTTGCTTTTGGTAAACGACTGAGGATGCCATCAATAAGGGGTAAAGGATATGCATCCTTAACGGTGACACTGTTAACCTTACGAGCGTCTAAACATAATCTGACCTTCCCTGGCTTTATTATCAAGGCTACTGGAGATGACCAAGGACTTTGCGATTCTTCAATTACACCAAGAGAAATCATCCTATCGATTTCAGCAAACAACAGCTTTTCCACTGCTGGAGAAACCGAAAAGTGTCGTTGTTTTATGGGTTTATTATCACCAGTATCTATAAAATGAGATGCTAACGAAGTTCTTCCTAGTCCTTCCTTCGCAAATGACGGAAACAAAAGAATTGCCGCGTTGAGCTGTTCTCTTTCATCACGAGATAACTTATGCATGTTTGAATCTTCATGCAATTCTTCAAGATCAAGTTGTGTTGGCAACACTTCATTTTGACCAAAAAGGTCTTTGGCTAAACCAAAAGTTTTTACAAAATCAATGCCTAAATACAAATTTTGAGTGAGAGATGGAATTATTAAAAAGTTCAATTCATGCTTTTGATTCTGAAAAGTAATTTCACTTGTTACGCTGCCAACAGCGAAATGCTTTTTTCCATCTGCGGTTTTCAAAGAAACTTTAAACTTTTTAAATGGGAATTTATTATCCTTCAGAAACTTTGTTGCATAATCAGAAGCTATGCAAGAAACATTAGCACCGGTATCTATCAATCCCATTACTTCATCATCAAATATTTTTACTGAAGCATAAGGTCTCAAATCATGTTTGGGTCTATCATTAAAAATCGTTGAACAAATATATCTTCTTGCAGACTTAATTTTTTTCCAAAATTTTCGAAGACGTTTCGTTGATCTTCTGATTAAGCTTTTGCATGTTGAAATAATTTCACTGAGAAAAATTCTCTTCCGGGCTTCTTTATATTCACTTAAACGGACATGGTATGGCTTAAAATGGCAACTAGGTTGTAAATTATTGCTGACGGACGTTTTTGTTGTTGATTGATTGATAGGTAAGATTTTTATATTTATATCGGACGGATCTGTTTGACATTCCATGGATTTCGTTAATATTGGGTTGGTTTCGAGTGCGACTGAGGTTTCGGCGCACTCGGACGAGGTAAGTTTTTTGAATTGCAGGTGAGACATTTGGGCTTGTATACATTTGCTGCACCGCAACCATAGCAAAATATCTTTCTCTCTGAGAGACAATCTTCAAATTTATGCCCTTCTTTACGACAATTCCAACACAACATTGGTCGACGGATTTCTTGAATTTCCATTTCTTCATCTCCTGTCCCTATATGCTCAACTTCGGAAATATTTCTTCGATTGGTAAACGGACGGTTTGAAGAAAAACGATTTAATTCTTCTTCAAGAATTTCATGTTTGTTAACAAATTCTCGAAGCTGTTGAATGGTGTGAATGGGAAAATGCAAAATTTCTTTTCTTACGTCTGGACGTAAATTACGTTTTAAAATCTCAACCAAATCATAACCATCTAAACGAACTTCTAAACGATCTGTAAGCTTCAAAACTTCTTCATAAAATACATCAAACTTTTCGTTTGATCGTTGTTTTCTACTGCGAATCAATTCTCGGATATCGAAATCTGTACGTTTATCACGGAATTGGTTCCTTAACTCTCGACAAAGAGGTAACCATTCGATTCTGTCGACTTGACGATGGTATCGCCAAAACCAATCCACGGCTTTCCCGGTAAACAAAATATGAATATGGCTACACAACAACTCAAAATCTCCACGTAAACTTTGATTGGTTAACGCATGAACTCTGTAAAGGAAATTATCTACAGACAAATGTTCTTCATCTTCTCCTCCAAATTTTATATGCCAATTAGAAAGTATATTAGCCACTTTTTCAGAACTAAAATTGTTATTAGAAAAACTACGATTCTGTCTGGTAAATTGAGATGAATGATAATTTCTCTGCGAAGTGTTCTCTACATTTGGATTGATGTTCGAGTTAAGATTTAATGAAGACAACTGAGATCTAACAGCTTCATTGATCATCGCAAGTAAAGATGTATCTCCGATGTTTTCGTTGACATTAGCTTGGGTTGGAAAATTTCCTGAGACATTCAGCAAATTTTCTAAAGATTGTGTTGATTACTAGCAAGATTTGGGTTATGTGTAGGTGTTTGAGACATTGTCCAATCCATAATGTTTCTCTGATAGCGAGTAAAATGTTTCGGAGCTTTGGAAATTGCTCCTTGGCTTGTTGATGGTTTCTTTTTCGGATCTACGTGTGGTGTTTTAGAGACATTTGGATTTTCAAAATGTCCACCCAGTTTATAAGGCTTCAATTTGCCCAAAGCACAAGCCTTCTGACAAATTGGACACGAATGAGTTTCTCGAATGCATTTTGAGATGCACTCTTTATGAAATATATGTTCACATTGAGTCGATACAATAACTTGGCTCAATTCAAAATCTTCTTTACAAATAACGCATTTTGTAAGAAAATCATCCACTGCTGCGGGAATATTTTCGTTGCTTCTCAGCAACGACATTTTTTTTTTTTTTTAAAATAAATCAAAAACATATATATGAATTTTGGTCTAAGATAAGGGTCTGGTTTCTAAGGTCTCTTCTTCTCTCTGTTATCAAACATTTATCTATTAACTCTAATAATTAATGATGTACAAGGCTATAGGTTTGCTGAATGACTGACTTTACAAGAATTCTAGTGGTCGACTAGCGCTAATAACAAGCAACTCAATCGCAATTCCAAAGCTAGGTAATCATAAATCCAAACAGACAACTCTCCTACTCTCGTACGAGATTCAAATAAAAAATGTATTTAGTAAGCCACTAGTGAAAATATCTTACACAAAAAGGAATGAATAATCTATGACGATAACTTCGGACTGCAATCAGATACTTAACATCCAATCTACAATAATTCCAGGAAGTATCTCATAGCTATTTCATTCGTGGACTAAATCCACAAAAGACAAATACAAAAAAAAATATTTTCAACTATTGCTGAAAAAGAAAAAGTTTTGGGAACCCTCACCATATTAGAACTTTTCGAAACTAATACGCTTTGGGCCCCACGTTGGGCGCCAATTAATTTGTAATCATTTTTTTTTTTTTTTTTTTTTTTTTTTTTGTTTTTGCTTTCTTAAGGCAAATTGATGTTGAGACAGAAATGGCAACTTTCAGCCGTTGTCAACTATGATGTTTGGCTTCCTTTTTTTTTTTGGGCGCCATATTAAACAGTTTTCACTGATGGTTTTCGCCGTGGCTTATATGTGGCTAAGGAGCTTTGAGCCATTCTCAAACATCGTCTCGGATTCGCAGATAGGTGCCGGTGCACGTGCTGGTTTGCCTAGATGCTAGCAGTTCGGGAGATGTGGGGTGGGATCTTGCACAGACTACGAATCGCAAATTACAAAATTAATGATTCACGTGCGAAAAAAAAAAGAAAAAAATCAATTAAAGGGAACAACGGGTGCGGAGACATAAATGCTTGTAACCGAGAGAGAGAGAGAGAGAACCTGTTGTGAGCGAAGATGTAATGCTCACGCCATTCTAAACCCTTCCCAACCGTGAGTTTTGATGGCTATTTTTCTTTTACCAAAACTCCCAAGAACCAAAATCGGAACCTAGAACTCCTTTCCTTAGACCATTCAAAAATAAAACGTTAGTTATTCATTTTAACAAATATTAAAAATTAGAAAAATTTATTGATAAAAAAAAATGTAATCTATTCACAATGGGTGATCTTAGCAAGGTTACAAACCAACCTTGGAATGAATTCATATTAAATAACCAAAAAAACAACAAAATTTCGTTCTCTTTTTAAATTATGACAAGAGAGGAGAAAAACAAGTTATGAAATGTAATTAAATTTGGGATATCGTAACGGGGTGTATAAAAAAATGTACTTTTATAAATATAAATGAAAAAAAAAATATTTTGATTATAGAAAAACTGAAACTTTACTTTGTGCTTCTTTCTCTCTCGTGTCAACGAAAACCGATTCGAAGTCTCTCACCAAGTTATTGCTTCGCTCGGAGTACTCTCGACGAAAGCGAGAACAATCGTTAGGCGCGACTGCAGCCGAAGTACGTTGCCGACGAAGAGGTTGCACTAAACAACAACAATGACTATCATAAAAAAAATTGAATCTCACTTACGCACTTTAAATTACCAGATATTGTATCGGTGAGGCGCCGAAAGATCTTTCGCTGCTGCCGATGTGTCTCCTCCTTTCGAGCTGTGAGATAGTTCTGTGATACCAATGTGCAATTATAATTTCTATGATATAAATTTTAAGTAATTTTAAATAATTTGAGATATTATATTAATTATTTGTAGACTAAAGTTCTTTCATGTTAGGTGTTGTTGTTTCGGAAATTTGTATAAACACCGCATATAAATTGTTATTATAGAATAAACTTTTTTTTTTTTTTTTTTTTTTTTTTTTTACTTATTTTTCTCCTAACCCATTCTTTTCTGTAGTTATTTTTACGAACAATTTAAAAAAAAAAAAAAAAATGTTTAATTCGTAATTAAATTTAAATCCAATATGAATTCATAAATATTTATAATCCATTAAATACAAATTTAGGCAATAATTAAATTTGATATGCAATATATAATATTAATTTAACGTTTATAAAATTTCAAGTGAATGTATGTCAATTTAGTTAACAAAACTATTTATAAATCATTAAACTATGAAACATTTAGTTTTCTGGAAAATTTCTAAACAAATTTCGAATGCTTTGATTAAGCAGATTTTAAACAAGCTGAAGCCCTTTTTGCTGGCTGGTAATTTTAGATATTACTTTTCGACAGATGATTTTATAATGTGTGAAATAAATAAAAGATATTTATTTCGGTGTAACACTGTACATGAACATGAAACTTTTCGTTACTTAAACTGATGATTCTCAAACTTATCCTGAGGGTGCTTCTTTGGCCAACATGAATGGAAAATCTTGATTAATTCTTCTGACGATGTTCCGAATAAGAGGTTGTGGCACAGCAGGGTTTCGTCCAGTGTAGTGGTGTTAAAATTAGCTGGATTGCGATCAACAGTGGAAGACTCGGCAAATGTGTGACAAAATCACAATATAGTTTTCTTCCAGTGTGGTTCGATGGGGAAGATCGTATAGAGTGCAGATTTTTATGCTCACAATTAATTAACTAATTAATTTACAACATTTTCAACTTTTTAAAAATTTTCAATTATAATCACTGTACTTGATCAATTTACTTTCATGTTATTTTTGTTATGTAATAATTCAAAGAGCGATGTGTTCGCTTTGCCGGTCTGATCACGACTCCCTCCTACTCATCTTCGATCGCTAATCGTAGCTTCGCACTGATCGTGCCGACAAAAACAATGCTGTGGCCAATGCTTGCGCATAGACAATGCGTTGGGCTACAACAACCACATTGCGTGCATCGAATCTCCGCTTCGGCGACAATAACACTAAGCAGAGAACGGTCAGGCAATAAAATGCAACAACAACATACCAACCATACTAAGTGTATGGAGAGCGTAGCGGCGAACTTTTTATGCATGCACTTAGATAGTGGGCATAATTAGAGAGTAATACGCAATTTGCACAGATTCTCTGTTGCTATGCGCCAAAAATTTTCACCGCTCGTTTATCCGATTTGGTGTAAACAAACCCGGTAAAGATGAGAGTTGTTAATAGAGATGGAACATCACCGTCTCTACTAGAGATGGGATTTTTCATTCAAGTGATGATATTTAAAGATAAGATTTTCTGACCATTACACTTCCCGGACGCAGGAAAAAAATCACTATCGAGCATCCGCAATT
Source organism: Coelopa frigida (assembly GCA_017309665.1). NCBI lineage: Eukaryota > Metazoa > Arthropoda > Insecta > Diptera > Coelopidae > Coelopa > Coelopa frigida. Next base: position 24,043,206 of record CM029561.1, read on the forward strand.
AAAATGCATCAATTTTCCGCAGTTTGCGAATTCTGCATAACTTTTGCAGACGTTTGGCATATACTTTATTTCCGATGTCGTCGAACATATGCTGCTCCGTTGCTGTCTGTCTGTCTCGGTTTTCTCACTCCACCCCACAGAACCTCCCTTCTGCCACCAACCGAAGAACGGACAGGTTTCAATGAGCACAGAATTCGTTCGGTTTTTCCAATTGCGTTTTTGTGCGAAAAATTAAACATATTCCGCTCTTTTCCGACAATTGGTTACAGGTTTCACACCTGCAGAAAATTCGCCGCGTCAGCAGCAGTCGACAGATTCCAGTCGCTGGTAGACAGCCTCCGATGACAATCAGCCGGCGACCGCCAACTACCGGCCTCTGTCGCAAATACAAATGCCAAGCGTGCGAAATAATTATTTCCACATGTGTGTATAGCGATGTATGTGAATGGTCGATTGGGTTTGGGATTGTGGATTGGTTGCTGTGGAAGCCATTGTTGGGTGATTTCGTGACCATCGTAAAAACCCAAACTTGAGCCCCGGGCTCATTCGAAGGATATTCGCAAAATATGAGCTTCTCAGACCACTCTCATTGGATCTATATAAATTGGGAGGCCTCACACCCCACATAACGTCGGTATTTAATCCTGCCGCTCTCAATACTGTCCACGGTCGGTCCACCAGCCGTTTTGGTCCACTGCGTTTCCATCGTTGGCCTCGTCCTCATGGCCGTCGTCTGTTGTTGATTAAGTGGTCGCTATTTCCCCCTTTGTCAATTGCCCTTCACAGCATGAAGTCCATTTTCCAACATTTTGACTATGAAGTGTGAAATTTAAAAGCATCTGCTTTTTAATTAGTCGAGAAAGGAAGGGAGTGCGCTTGAAGGGATTTTGTACAGACTGACCTTTTACATGGCATTTAACTACAACCATTTCTTTTCTCTATATTGCAGGTAAGTCCGTTTGACTATCTCGGAGATGAGAGAGTAAGAATTTATCAGAGCACATAAATATTTAGTCTGTCTTCATCCTCTCCCATTATCCATTCGTTTCTTCTCGTTTGAATAACAAACCAAAGACCTCAAGGTGGAGGGCGGGAAAAGACGGCGGCAGGAGGACGAAAGTGTGGAACATTTCCTGTCGCGACCCAAGACTAAACTGGATATCTTTGTCCGATAGCGGGCGAGTGATCGGCGTCTGACAGTAGATCGTATCATAAATCTCGCAATACCATTCACAATAGATCGGTCGACCCGACAGACGGACAGACATGTTCAGGCCGACGGTCGAACTCCAGCTGAGCGATGGGCGCCTGGTCTGCATAAACAATCGACAGGGACCCTTGTCAGGGAGGTGGGCCTGACTGGCTGTGGGTGACGTCGGATACTCGGTGACAACTGGCCGGTGGTTTATGAGGCGTTTAAAAAGGGATTTCGAGGAAATTCCGATCGGCGATGAGTCCGAGGGCGACGAAAACCGCTTCACGACGAAGGTGAATAGCAGCGGGAAGGTGTGGAAGGAAGGGGGAACTGTCATCGAGGCGACGAAAGTATCGCATTTCAATTGGGGTTTGTGGAATGCTTAAACTGTCAATTAATATTTTATTGACATTTCTCCAGGCGTCACGAACACGACCCCAGTTCACGAACACACAGATTCCCATTCACCTAGAGACACTCGAATAAATTTCCTCGAAGCCCCGTTCTGGCGATCATGACGATCGAGCAGCAGGAGTCGCCGGCGGCGAATCGAATTTAAATATCTGTATCTCCTCTGGCTGCCCATTCGAGTCCCGTATCTGCGCCATATCTGCATCTCCATTTGTATCTCATTTAGATGCGGCAGCGACGCACCCTGGATAACTTCTCGGAGTCTGCGACAGCCGCAGCAATCGAATGGTCGCTGGCCGATCAAACAAGTTTACGATCGTCGCGCCGATTTATCTGCTGCTCAACTGCAGTCGCAGTCGCGTTATAAATTTATACAGGTCCCCAGCTGCCGCTCCCTCCCTCGTCGACGAACCCGAGACGGTCCGCGACCGCATGCTGGCGGGTAATTGATGGACTTGGGACCGGCGCACGATCTTCTTCCGTCCGATTCGATTGAATCCAGGCGTCGACGATTGAACGCGCTAGGTACAATCCGATCTCCGTAGCTCTCAATCTTGTGGCTGAATTCGCGGGTCCTTTACAAACTGGACATCGGAATCGAAAAGGATTTTATTTAATTGTTTTTCGCTGTGAGCGCCCTAAAGCCACAGGGAGCCGTTGGTGGACCTTGGTGGGGGACCAATCGATTTTTTGATGGCGAATTAATTGCCGGTATAAAATGCGACAACAATGGATGACCCGCCCATCAACAACATCCTCACCGCCCCCAGCAATATCAATGAAAGTAATAGCAACAAAAGCAAATAAATAAACCCACCACCCATCGACGAAAATTTCATTTAGCTCCCCACAACAACAGCCCCTAAAACAATAGCAACAATGCCGATAGAAGCAGCTATGAAAATAACAACAATAACGGCATCAAAAACACCAGCACGCAAAAAGGCTGCAACAAAATTGCATAAATAAATCATTCCTAATATTGCACTTGCCCTGTCTGTCTGCCCGTCCGTCCGTCTGTCTGGGTGTCTGCCGATACAAGAACAAAAACCATCGAACCACCAACCGAATGAATGGGGTCGATGGCGGATGGAGGTGGCGGGGACAGACGCCAAATGAACATTTGATATCCACGGTCGAGGCCAGAGTCCAACGCCCAGACGAGACCAATCGATACTCCTCTCTCGCCCAAGCGCTGGCATTTGGCAACACGTCGACGCAGTTTTTGTTGCCGGCTGCTGGTGTTGGACTCGTTGTTGCTGCCGTTTTCGTCTACTGTCTGATGCGCTTAATTCGTCACTAAATGAGGTTTTTCGTCCCCTCGTTCTCCTTTCCTCAGGCGTCTCTATGTTGTCTCCACCCTATTCGTTGTTTTTGTGGCGTCGGCAGCGGACGCCGGCAGCTAGATTGGTATTAGGGGCGTGAGTGGGCGGTGGCAGCGGGGCGGTTGGTGGTAGTCAAAGGGAGAGGAATGTGATCCGGTGTACTTTCGCAACATCACCGTGAAATTGCATCGCCAAATCGAATCGCCTTGAACCGAACCGAGCCGAGCCGAACGGGAATTCGATTTTCCACAATCGCCCAACGCGACCGGACACGAGAGCAGACGGATAGACAGAGCGACGGACAAAGAGAGAGAGAAGGTTGGACAGACGAAGAGGCGGCCGGACGCTCCCGACTTATTGCAAGATGGAGCGCAACATGGCTTCTCTCCTACTACTATCATCCTCCCCTCCCTCTCTCTGTGGATCTCTCTATTCCGGGCCGAAATGGCCGACAATGCGCTCTCCCGAGCAGAAAATCTATTTTTCAGAAACAAAAAACGAACGGAGCAACGAGCAGAGGGCCGAACGATGGGAAGGTGAGAGGGCGCCAGGAGATGGAAGGATAATTGATGGATGTCCGAAATGGTGTTGCTTGCAATGCTACTAAATGCCCCACGAAAACAACAACCCCAACACGAGCAGAATCGTATATTCGATGGACCCGGCAAACTGGATGTTGCTAAACCATAACAGAGAGAGGGGAGATGGAGACATCGAGAGGGGGAAAATGTGGACAGAAGCAGACACTGGGATCTCCGACACAGTCCGAGCCGGTTGTTGCATTGAGTGGGCGGGAGTCACTCGGTTGCTCGATTGATGTTGGCAACCATTGGCGTGGTTGCCGCGTGCATATCGCACACTTTCCATCAGCTCCGACGCATTGACGCCGCCTCGTTGCGGGAATCGTTAAATGAAATTACCACTACTTCTTCATTGTTTCTCTTTTGGAGTTGTTGCACTCGATGTCGACGGTTGCGTTCTGGTTGCCTATTCATTGTCTTCTGGCATCTCTCTTCGCATTCAGTTTCTCTGGCGCCCGTGAAAGAAATAGTCGGTCTTACGGTCGGCACTGGATCATTCAGTTAATCTGGGAAATCGGAATAAAAATTCTCCATCCATCACTAAATCCAGCGTCAGAATCCTTGTGGGTCGTGTTAAAGGATTTGACGAAACTATGGCATGGGCATCTGTGATTTGAAAGGAGAACAACACATCTGGGATGACCGAAATCCTAGTCAATGAAACCTTTTCAAAATGAAACTATTGTTTTATGAGTGATCAGGCGATCTGTCCATTGCTTAACCATTAAAGCATAATACCATTCCTATTGCACTTTCTGTCTATTAGGGCCGTTTACTGCAACACATGATTGCAACACATTTGATTGCGAATCCGCTGCGAACGTAATCAACCGGAGGCAGGTTGATAAGTGGACAGGCGGGCGGACCGGGGTGTGGAGGCGGAGGCTGCGGAAACCAAATCGATTGTCAGCTTAATTGGCGAAATTTGCGTCCAAGATTATCAGGAGCCACGAGTGATTTCCCGATTACGGCTGCGATTCCGTTTATGATGCCGAGCATCTGCCACATCAATATCGACATCAATCAAGCGCTCTGGCATCGGTCGGCATCTGCCGCATCAGTGGAATGCGATGATGATGAATGCGCGAATGCCGGTTGCCAGGACGAAATAGTTTCATTTCGCGAAATTATCCTCATTATGCGAAGGGAGGTTGGGTTTGTGCGGAGCGATGGCGATTGAAGCCAAAAGTAATGACGATGAAAATATTTCAGACTCCGATGAAAACTCGGCGACAATGGATGAGCTAAGCAGGAAGCGTGGCCGGGGGAAGATGTACGAGCTCTGGACGCTGAATTATTGAGCCATTCGCTGTCAAGAGGAATTTTAATGTTCATCCAAAATGCGTTTCTCGGATGAATGAGGAAGAAAGCAATTAATTTCCACTTCACTTTTTATTCAACCATCTCTGATTTCAGTCTCTCTCTCGTTTTTAGTCACGGGATGGTCCTTAACTTAAAACTTTAAGTATTCATCAGCACAACCTTTAATTTCTACTCTGATATTTCAGAGAATTAAAACCAACACTTTAAGAACAAAGTACTTTCAAACTCCTTCTGAAAATCTTTAAAACAACAAGAGTAACTATATTATTGAATTATACTGCTTCGTATTATTTGTAGTTATAATTCGGATTGGAAATATATTCAATACAAATTAATATCGATTTGAGTTGTAAGCGTAACTGGTAGTAGTCTGAGTTGGCTCTGCTTTGTACTTTGCCTGTGATGGAAAGAGCGGATCCTCGGTCTTTGAATTATTAGCATACCATGGAGTTTCCAATATCAAAGGCCTGCGCAACATCCTAAGGCGTGAATTGAGACATGTAAGGACATCATTAACCCGAGTCCAAGCTCTCACACACACTCACCCATTCTTTCCCCACAACTACGACTGTGTGTCGAATATGGCTCGGGCATAACACAACACGTGATTAGCATGGATTGAGCTCCCACCGCCCTCAACCACGCCCCCCTGTGCTTCTATTCAAATTAGAGGAACGTCAGGGAATGCAGCTGATGACCTCGCACCGGAAACCTCTTCCTCCATCTCTCTATGATACCTGAGCCAGGAATCAAAAGCTCGCTCGTGTGTGTCTGGATTATTGGAAGCACACTATCGAAAGGGCGGTGTGGCGTAGGGACGGAGGCGTGGCGTAGTGGGCGTAAAAAGTCAAACAATCAAATGGAATATTCAACACGATTCGTTCTGCAATTTTACGTTCGGTGCTGACACGGCCACGGCAAGGATAATACAGGGATAATGCGATGTTGGCCGCGGGGCGTCACTTTGTTAATTGAATTCTCATGTTGGGGGCGTGATCCGGGCGAGGGCCATGCAATTGAAAGCATGTGGTCGCTTAAACGGCCCCATGTTCGCCGGAGCGCTGCCGGCCTGGGTGGGGAAAGAAGTTTCTCTTGATCGGAATTAATTCCTAATTTCAATTTCAATATTTTGCGCGAAACTTTAATATTGAACAAAACCAAAATGAGCACGAAACTTCATAATTGAAATCGGTTTCCGCCGCTCTCTTCCTCCGCGGCAGTCCACATCCCTTGAACCGCAGACGGTCCCGCCAAGTTCCGCCAGTTGCGGCTTCGTCGCAGCCAGGCAGGTCTCCTTGCTGCAATTTCATTCCATTATCTTTGGAATGTCATCTCGTGATGATAGTCCGCCTCAGCGTCTGACGTCCTTGTTGTTCTCGTCCTCGATCTCGTCAGCAACTCAGCTGCTCCTCCTTCAGCTCCTGCAAATATGCAATTTCGCGAAATATCCTGCAACCACGGCAGTGGCTGTTGTTGCCTTCGCAGCAACTGTCCTTATTAGACTTTGTCGCGAGTTCGCTTGCTAAAGAAGAAGCAGAGACAGGGAGAAAGAGTGAGAGGTGCTGTTGTAGATATAACAACAGGAACAGATGGAGTAGGAACGAAGACCCGCCTCCATCGACAGTTGGTGCAAAATTTCAATTTAAACTGAAAACATTGTCAGTATAATCAGCTACTGTGGGGCAAATCATATCCCAACTGCACAATAGTTGCTATCACTTCATCATCTATTCATAAATGAATTTTTAGTTCAATTTGTTGCCCTATATTTTTTCTATTTTCTCACTTTCCGTTGAGTGCTTTTATCAGACTTTCTGACCTCTCGAATTCTTCTTCCTACCATCGACCTTTTCTCGTACTTTTTCGAGACTTGTGGATTTCATTGTTCTCGAAGAGCTTACTTTCACCATTGGCACCCTGAGAAAAATTATTTCTCGTGTTCTCGCGGAATACTCCGCTGCTCCACTTTTCCGACTGACCATCAACCGCACCCCTCGCTTAGGGTTTTCGTCGCTGAATTTTAGAATTATTTATGTAAAGCATTTCCTCTTTGGCTGTGGGTTCGCCCTACTACAACTACATTTTCGCTATCGCCAGAGGCATCAACATCATCAGCGTTCTCGTGGAAGGCTCAACTGCAGCTCAAGATGATGCTGCTGGGCTAGTCCGGGTCGTGTTTGCTGCTAGTAATTAAACTCGATCGGCTGTTGGGTCCTGTGCAGCTTTTGTCATTCTTCTTTTCAACTCTCGTTATTATTTTAAAGCCAGCGGCGGCACAGTTTTCCCCAAAACACAAACTTTTCTCATTGTGAAGAAGCAGCCAAGAGCGACGAAACGTGGGGCGTGTGTTGCAGCAATCGACAGCTGCTGCTGTAATCGAGGCCGCGTCCAAACCGCTCAGAGGAATCCGAAAGAAAATTACACCCACCCAGCTCTTCCTCAATCTCCCGCTTATGTTTCGTTCGGTTGTTATTCGCGGTTTTTCCTTCCCTCTTGGCTGCATCAAGTGGGCGACCTCTGGAGCAGGTCGAAGACGCGAATCCGACAGCTCATCGACCGACCGCATGACCTTCTCCTGGCTCGACCCTGTCGATTGGCTGCAAAGGAGCGGACGATGGCAACTCTACCGAGGCGCTACTTCTCGAAGCACGAGGAAACCAACCCAATTACAAAGTTTCGGATGGCTGGCATCAACCTGATCACTGCAAATGATTGTTAGAAAATGAAAACCGAAATGAAACCTAAATCGAGGGCAAGATAGAGAGTGAAAACTAAATATATAGAGAAAGAGGATGGGTGGAAAAGAGCGAGTGAACTGCAATACAAATAGATCCAGGGCCATTTAACTCTTTCTTCTGGAGTTTGAAAGGAAAACTTATAATTTTTTATTCAGTAATAGCTTACTGCAGATGGGGTTTGCTCAGAGACTTGATGGAACTGATATTGATTTAAATTCTTCTATCTTCAATTACTTTCTATGCACATGCACTGATAGCCGATAGTATTACCAATAATACTAATTGATATTAAAAATGAATTCCCTTCGATTTTAATGGCATCAAGATCTTAAAGAGGTACGTCATTTACATGACACCTCTTTAATTCACTGTGTAGCTCCACTCCATTTTCCCCCAACCAACCATCATAGAGCACTGATGGTCCATGGTCCATGATGACCATGATGAGGTGGGGGCGCTGAGGTATTATCCGAAGCCGCACGATAATAAAAAATGCAAATGGCCACAATTTACTGTCGCGGTCCTGTTGTTGCTCCGGTATTGCTGTTGGTGACGCTGATGGAGGTCGCTCGGCTGCGTGCGGCGTGTGAAATTAAAGGACACGTACCGAAAATAATTAAAAAATAAACCGATGGTGAGGAGACTTCGCCTGCGAGGGACAGAGGGATTCGCATGCATTTTTAATAATTGTTGTCGGACCGTCAACGCACGACTGAGGAGGCCCACGGTCGGTGAAGGTGGATGAGGTCAAAAAAACAAACAAATAGTAAATTATTTTTCCTTATTTGCGTTTCGTTTAAAATTTGATTACATGCGGACAACGTGGGGTGGTGGGGAAGAAAATCAACAGCAAGAGCCACAACCACGACAATTGTATGAACGCAACATCAAATGAGCAGGTACCGGGACCGGACCGACTTGATGGCAATTGCATGGCCGCCTCATTGTGACGTTACCGGACTGCACAAACTGATCCCCGGTTGCTTCGCTGAGTGGTCCCCGGAATCAGATGTCTAAAATGAATCTGATGATTGAAATGCGCTCGTAAATTTTCCCAAATTGTTCGGTCTTTCGAATGGATCCAAGGCGGACCTCTTCTTAATTTGATTAGCCGACAGAAGCCTCAAAGGCACTCTCTAGCCCCCTTGTTGGGGGGATGGTTGGTTTCCATTGCAACGTCTTAAAATGCCGCGGAATCCGATTTATAAAACCGCAAAATTTTCATATTTTCATTTTTTTCAAATATTAAGAAAAAAATCAGACAAACAAATCGTCTCATCCACAAAGAATCCATAATGAGCCCACAATATGGATATGAGTGGTGGTAAAGGCTTCAGGAGGAGGGCATTCAATGAAAAATCATTAGATTCATCAATTGTAACAACATTAGCAATCAGCGGGAGGGAGCTTGTGAGATGAATGAACTCATACTCTCGATGGAGGAGAAGGGGCTCTCGTCATTGAAGTAATTTTTTACGGACTTAAGCCTCGGCATATGAGGAGGCCGCGCACGTGCATGCGATTTCGCTTTGAATTCAAATGTGATTTCTCAAAGATTTCTCTCTCCCAACTTGAGCGATGTTGTTGTTGTTCGTGTCCTTCTTGCGTTGCGTCGGTCCATCGGCCTAGAAATGAATTTTTTATAGCGATAACAGACTCTGACCGGGGTCCAGCGGCAGGATTGCGACGAAGTTCTTGGCGTTGGGCTGGAGGTTGTGAATCTGGGTCCAGGTTAGTGTTACAAGCCATTTGAGAAAGTAAACGGACGGCCGAGATAACCAAACTACTCGAGGAGGGGACGAATGCCCCACCTCATTTGACCGCAGGATAAAAAAAAAAGACGCTCGTCCAGGAATTGTGATTGGGGATGAAAATGGCCCAGGGAACACGGCGGTCACGAAATAAAGAAACGTAGGAAAATCGCAAAACACGAAGAGATTATAAAGGAGGGGTGAGGCACACGAGAGTCCTTGGTTCACCTCAATACGAATGAGGCGGCCGCAACCACCAGACAACCGAACGGAAGCCAGGGGGTGAGAGGAAGAAAACTGAGATAGAGATAGAGAGAGCCAGAGGGGAAGGTAGTTAGAGCTCTGCCTTGGGGTTGGGAATTCCCAAGGGCAACCTACGTGTATTCGCTGTAATCAAATGAAAAATGTCGACTGTCGAATTTCGAGACGACGACCGGAAGTGGGAGTGAGACCGAGACATGAGGAAGGATGTTGGAGGGAAGCAGAAGGGAAGAGCGAGATGAGCAAATACGTGATTATGGGCAAAGGTCGGACAGACATAGCAACCGACCGAAGGATATACGGAAAACGAGTCGGTGAAAGCGCACAGATGAATCATTTCAACGGAAGCCGGGCGACTGCACTTCGAGCCATGGCCAAGGACCCTGGAGAGGAGGTGGCGTGGGCAGGGGAGGGTGGCTGCCGAACGAAAATAATGCGTGACAGCTAATTAGATTAAGTTAATTTTGCGTTTATTAACGAAATATTGTAAGTTATTATTAACGCTCGCAGAGTTTCTTCCTCGTCTTCCGGTTCGTCCCTCTCCTAATGGCGTGATGATGGCTTCCGATCCAGACACAGCAACTTCCGCCGCCTCGGCCGCTGTTCTCCGGGTGCGTGGTGTGTGTCGAAATACGAGCTGGCACTGAATTAGTCTCTTATCCATTATTCATTCGTTCTTCCACCTTCTTCGATTGTTCTTTTTCTCGTCCCGTGGGGGATGAATCGGAACCGTGATGAAGGGACGCGTTTTGGTTTCAAATCACAAGGGATTATTTGCTTTTTAAGACGGGTCCGTAAACGCGTTCGAAAGGATTTCGTTGGAGAGGAAATTGGATTGCAAATCTGAATGGAATTCCGGGCTGAGAGTGGAATCCTTGGATTATCCTCAGGATAGCGATCTTACACTCTCTTCACCGGTCGCTCTATGCATCGAGGTTTATCGTATATATGTTTGTGGTAACCGAGTCTCAGAGTCCGATGAATACCGACAGATTCTTGTCATCAACTCCTGCCCACAGTAGTTATCTTGCTATTGCTGCCCAGGCGTCCATTGTGATTCGACCACTGACCACGCCCCCTCCCGCGCTAACGCTTACAGAGGCACTGAAATCGCCGAGCCAATGCTAGATGTGCGAAGTGAATTTAATTATCCGAAGCTATGCATGTGTCGGCACACACACTGTAGCACACATATGAACCGATCGCCGTCTGTTGTAGTTGCTAATCCCAGTTACAATAGCAACAACCAAGTTATCAATTAAACCGGCCCCTCCTCGGGGAGCGACGGGCGTATCGGTGGCAAAGGCAACGGCCACCGTGTTGCATCATCCACTGTTCAGCATCACTTCGACCAATGCACACATGGCAATAGACATGGACAACAATAACAACAACAACAATGGGCCTCAGAGCGCAGATCATTAATATACAACGCACGAAACAAGACATCAAAAATTTAATCACCAATCGATCCGGATGCGTCGCACCACATCCCACAATCCGTGCCACTGTCGACCACCATGGACCGCGATGCACGGGGATGCTCCGAATCCCACCCCGCATGCCACCACCGAACGCACAGTCCCTTTCCCTCCTCGAACTACATCGACGCATCTGTTACATTTGCATTGCATTTCGAGGAAAGTCATGAAATTCCCCACATTGACACCTCGATGGGACGAGCGACGGGCCCGAATGGGACGCAGCGAATGGAGGAGGAGGAGGCGAACAGTCGGCCCTAGATCTGAGCCGAGGCGTTCATAAGCCCGACAACAAGGTGCTGAGGTGCGGTAGTCGAAGGGTGCAGGAATGAGAGAGCTCAAATGGAGCGGTGGAAGGATGTATTGAGGATGGATGGATTCCCCTGCCGTCGATGCATTCGGAACATCGGTTAATTGTGCATTGGGTCCAGCAGAGGCCTCGGTTATCGATGATTCAATTAGTTGCGTCCGTTTCCTGAAATTTAGTAATTAATCAATTCCATTGGAACAACCGCTCTTGTTTCTGTTTGGTCGCAAACTACCCTCAGCTCGGGGATTTGCAAACTATTGAACACAATTCAATCATGAGTCACCCACCCTCCCTCAGTCTACCATCTCCACCGACCTCATCGCCCACAAGGAACAGAGGAACAGAGAGAACTCAAATGGAACGAATGGATGAATCGTTGACTTCGAAGGGAATCTAATTTTGAGGCTCCGGGAATTCGCGTGGAACCCAGTTTGAACACCTAACGACCGTAAAAAGATAACCCCGTTCCCTTCGCTACGGGGTTCCCAGCTCAGATTAATGGTAACGCTTACTGCAACAAGCAGCCTCTTTGTTCACCTCGACCCACCTCGGCCGGGAGCCTGGCTACCGTTGGCCACTTCGCGAAACTTAATTAAATTTGATCTAAAAATATAAACTAATTAATTTGTTTGGGTTCCCCTGCCTCGCCCCCTCGCACTCGGAGGGTCGGCCATCTCAGTCGATTTGAATTTTAATTGCTCCATTCCAGAGCACTTCGTCGCTGAATCCGGAGACGCCGCGTCGCTCCAGCACTTCGAATCACTCAACCAGATCGATGCCGAGCGGCGGCTTCGTCACCACCACCGAGTCGTCAACGGCGGCAGCACTGCTGACAGTGGCAGTGGCAACGCCGGCGGCAGCTACTGGAGGCGGCGCGAAGCCTCCCCCGCGCACTTGCCTGAATTATTGCCCTCATTAAGATTGCGTCTCGTCGCGATAACGTGTTGTTGCAGTGTATTGGAGCTGGCTGTGTTGGTACTCCCGTGAGCGAGTGTGTGTGCGTGCAGACGTGGACTACAATTTTTCATTGCCATGACGTGTGCTCGCTGCTTTGTACTGCTTCCCGTACTACTTTTCACCGGCTTTTCTTCATATTTGGTTTCCTCCACGTCGTCACTCAGGAATACACTCGCACCAACGGTTGGCGGAAGAGCGGAATCTGTAGTCGAGATTCTCGAGTCGGTTACCTACGCATCGCCTGAGTTCATATTTCAAAGTCTCTGGGAAAATTCGTGTTCAATTTAATGAAACGTCAGAATTCTTGAGAAAAATTAAATCAACTTCTCAGCGCAATTACAACGCGTGGAAGTCCCCAACGTGGTTGTTGTAATTCTTTTCTTATTGCTGTGACGTTGTGGCTGTAGCCTTGTGGGCGACGCCACTGAGTTATGAGCTCCTTGATAGACACGGACACAATTGGTAGTGAAATCATTGCCACTAACTTATGCATATTGGAAACTTGTCTGCGATGTAAAGTTGATATGGAGGTTATTACTCGGAGATGAGAAGGTCGTGGCTCAGTGGTTAAGTGTGCTTACTATGAGGCCGAGGTTCGAAGTTCCCCGGCTCCGCCAACATCAATTTTTATTTAAGGCGTCCTCCTCTCGGCGAGCAATGCCAAATTTCCGAGAGTATTACTTGCCATGAAAAAGCTCTCACTCCAGACGTTCGGATTCGGCATTAAACTGTAGGTCTCTTCCATGGGTGTAAAACATTACAAACGCACAACACCAATGATTGCGAGTAGCTCGGTCAAAGCCCCTCGAGGGCTGTAAAGACCAATAATTTGTATTTGTTTTGTATTACTCGGAGATATAGGACGGATGGATGAAATATAATAAATGTATTATTTTAGAAATATATCTATCCTTGATCTTCCTTTCCATCTACGTGACTCTAAGCACTGCTTCAACAGACTTTCGGTAGCCTAGGAAGATATGCATTTTTTCAGTCTCGACACCGGTGAATTTCAACGATGTTATGCTTTGCCTCTTCATCCATCTCTTGTCTCATCCCGCCCACGGCTATATGTCTCGCCTGTCACTTCCCGTAGTTTGTATGTCGTTTCCGTCGCATGTAATTTTCTCGTATTTTTGCAGTTTTCTTAACGTAATTCAATTTGTAATTATGTCTGTCTCCTCCTCGTCTCCTCAATTCGGGTCTGTGGTAATGAGTTTATCAGATACACAGAACTGTAATTAATGCCACGATGCATTCACCAGCACTTGGTGGATTTCCATGATTTATGTATTTATCTTATTGCCTGAGAGAAGGGCTGCCAAAAGAAAAATTGCAGATTTCTACCTTGGCACAACATTCTAATCCATATCTTATCCGGAAACCCTTTCTCTCGTTTTCTCTATTTCTTCGCACAGCTTTTTTACGGTGTATGCAAATATTTCTCAACCCACACACACAAACACATTCTTATTCAAGTGGTAGCAACTTGGCTGCAATGTTGGACTTTATTTAATTTACAACGACGACAAATCCCCAGAAGATTCACACGGCTTCCCTCTTCCGCTTTGTCAGAGACGAGAGGAAGGATGCGTTCGTTGTTGTTGAAGGTTGTGTGTAGCTGGAAGTTTATTGACGAGAGTCCTAAAACGGACGACATATTTCCATACATCTTCTGAAGTGGACGCCAATTACATTCCATCCCAAGATATTGTGATCCCAGACACTGTTGACCTGTTGGACTTCACAACTTCACGAATTTCATTCCATCACTCAACAGCTCTGCACGTCCTTCCAATTAGCACTGGCTATCTCATCGAGTCATTGCATACGTACCGTCCGATCTTAAATAAATAAACCTGCAACCCCTACAACAAAGACAGCAGTCCCAGTAGATCGTGCCTCGTACGCGTCAATATTTGCTTATTCATTCTTTTCCATCCTCTGCCTCCGGTGGCTCCCGAAAAAAGGCGCCCGAAACTGTCAACAACCACCCAGACCAACCACACCAAGGGCGAGGCAGACAGTGAACCCATGTCAGCTGGCCGAAACAAGAGAGCCGGACAGACATGTAGTCAAACATCCACAAGGAGAGCCGCCGGGGCCTGAGGGACCCGCACCCAACGGGTACCGCCCCTCGACTTGACGTCCAGGTCTCCGTGTTCCTCCGATGCACTGCACTTTTTCACAGGCCGCAGGTAATTTGTTAGGCATGACTGTCAGGATTTCGGTTCACATGTCAGTCTGTCTATGTGGGCTGGTCCTCGCTTCGTATCCACTGGGGACTGAGACAGAGACAGCGATACAGTTAGGCGGAAATGGAGGTGATGTCAAGGCTGGTTCTGGGGCGGGTGTGCATGCGGAAATTAAGATGGAGGCGACATGTGTAGATAGAGAGAGAGAGAGAGAGATGTAGATGGAGTGGCAAACAAATCCTTATTGTTAACATATTGATGATGTGCAACATCGGACGTTGTTTTGAGCCCAGTTGCCTCCGTTTTTTCTCGTCGTCCTGCTGTCTTCTCCACATTCTGCTCGTCGTCTCTTTTCAGAGTAATTTTTCGTTGATTCTTCCACAGCCGCTTCCGTCGTCGTCGCCGTCGGGATGCCCGTTGCTATTGTGTCCGGTCATGCCTCGGGGACGTCGAAGCCGATCAGGTTGTTGTTATTGTTGATCTTCGTCTGTTGTTGCTGCCTTCGGCCTGACAATGAGTCGAGCAAATAATGGAGTTAAGGAAATGTCACAACTTGTCAAAACAGTTGGCAACACGAGCGGCTGATGGGCTGAACAGACGCATCCGAGGAACTGCTGCACACAAAAGACCTGGGACAGTGGGACAAACAGACGGATTGTTTGCTCGTAGATTTGGAGGACTTCGCTTTGGCTTCGCACCTTTCATTGTCCTTGAAACGACATTGAATAATTACTTCTGCAAAGAAAGAAAGTGTTCTGTTGAGTCCTGGAGAAATAAAATTAGTTTCTGGTGAAAAATGCCCACTCACGATGCAGCTGCTCGGATCGAAAGGGTTATCCCACTTACTAAGGGTGGGGCTAGGGAAACAATATCGGAAATTAGCACTTCACCCCACATGGGCCGTCCCAGACGACTGAGAAATAATTGCAGTAATCGTTTCCCTTAAAGGCTTCTGCCAAGATTTCAATTGCAGGCCGAACTCCAGTGGGATCCCACAGCTGTCGTGATTCGACGGCTGAAGTCGTGCACTGATCATTACAGTCATCATTTCTTTCGCCTGTCATTCAGAGGCCCCATCATTAAATAGCATTTATTTGAGTTTATAGTAATTTCAAAATGTTTAATCTCATATTTTCTTTCTTTCTTCATTCCAGGTAAGCATGCATTTCGTGACACCCTGACCATAGACATGTCCTAGTGAGTAGAATGTGTGGTCCAAGCGGGCTCAACCAGCAGTTCTCAAACATCGGCAATTTAATTCGCGCCCGCAGCTATTTATTTACATGGCCAGCGACGCCATGGAAACATTTAATTAAAAATAATAAATCACATCGCTTTTAAATCCGCCGCGCCGCCCATCACTCCGCACAATGGTGTATTTATTTTTGCATTAGTGTGCTAGTATGCTCTTTACTTCCTGCACGAGCGATGGTGTTAGTGAGGGAGCGGGAGTGTGCGTTCATAATTAGAACACATTAACTTTAGAGGCGCCCCGACCGTGTCCGGTTCGGTCTGCTCATTGCCGGCATGCAATAAATTTCGCGTAATTTTATATTATTTTCCCTTTATTCGCCGATGGTGTTGCCATAAAACAAAAAATATCCTTCTGTATCACACCTAATTGACAGCGGTCACGCGTCCGGACCTGGCTGGGCGGGGCCGGTAATAAAAACCGGAAATGGGCGGAAGTGCACTTTTATGCAGAACTTTGCAAATGGTTTCGCTCACCGATGCCGTGCGCAGGAAACGCCATTCAATTCTATGGAAAACCGCACCATTTCATTGTAATGGCCGAGGGGGTGGAGGCGGAGTGCAACGAATCAATATCATTGTGTATCATTTATGGACTTCATGGAGTTTTGAATAGTGAACACTCTCTTTAAAGAGAAAACAATGTCGTAACAATCGACCTATTATGGATTATCCTTGCGATCCCGATCATCGCACAAAGAACTTCTCACCTCTCCTCCCTTCACACACATATCCATCATGACAACGCATTTTTAAAGCTTTGATTAGCATGTAATGCTTGTTATATGTATTCGACTCCGGAAGCTCTCTCTTCCTCTCATTTGTGGTTCTGTTTCACTTCTGCTTCCGCTGTCACATTGACAGCTCACGTATTTCCTTGATGGCAGACGCTTAACCTTCTTCGACCGCAAACCACAAGCAACGAGAATGCCAAAAACAAAAATTGGAACAATGGCAACAACAGAGCATTGGCAACAACAATAACAAAGACTAGAGTAAACGACTTTTCACGACATCGATCCCAATAAAAAGGAAAAATTAGCTCAAATTTTGTGACTTCCGTCGACATGTCTCGTCTGAGTCACTCGAGTGATTTAATGTCGTCCTATGGAGATGAGGACACTCTCCTCTGTCTCTCTCTTTTTGCAAGTGTTTCAGAGAGGATAAATTTATTACTTCCAAAATCGATACGTGTTTAATTAGCAATATGGTAGATGAATCATAAACTCCACCTCTCCACTTCTCCACCATCACCTCCAAGAGTCGTAAAATGTATCTTCTTGACATTTAATGGTCGCGACTTTTGATGGCTGTTAGGTCTCAGTTCCTATCTAACAACCGAGTTCGGGAAAATTTATTTAAATCCCTTTGCATGGACACCTATTAGTGAAATTAATTGGGGTAACGATTATGACGCCGATCACTAGTTGATGTTAAGACTAATTGATAGTCACGTAAAAAAAATGATTGCTTTTACCGGTATGGTTTTCTCATCTCTCTGGAAATTATCACCGTGGATGAGTTCCTGACCTCAATTAATGCGGGTATCAATCAATTTTCGAGTTCAAAGGATATTTTTTCCGAACTTAATTGCAAGACTGTAGTGTGTCATGTAATGGAAAAAAAGAAATGCTCCAACAATGTATGGGTACATTTTTCCAATTAATATTTGCCAGTTGAGAGCGAAAATCCGCGAAAATGTCATTGCATATTTAAGGGCGTGAGGAATTCTGTTTGTGCTTTATTAATGATGGTTTTGTCGTTCATTTAACTTTAAAATTTTAATTTTTAGCGCACTTTATCGCTGCATTTCGCAGTTACGGCTGGCGTTGCTTTTGCCATCGTTGTTGTGGCTGGCGTTGTTTTTGACGCAGCCGGGAAATTTAAGAGTAATTGGCCCGCATTTTACGATCGAGTACTCGCCGATCCCCGGAACCATTTCAATTTATGCCCAGGCCGGCCGTGGCCTATCGCTTCCATCGATGTTGTCGATGCTGCCGATGTCGTTGTCGCGCGTGGATGACGGCCTGATGATTGTTGATGGCTGGCGGCGATGGAGATGGCGACAACTGATGGCGGCTTGCTGGAAGGCGGATGAAGTTTGCGATGAATTACGTCGTGAATTATGCAGGATTTAAATTATGTGAATTTTCGTCGCATTTTAATGGAGAGGAGGATTTATGTCGCCATCGACTGTTCGGGTGTGGGAACTCGTGCTGCGACATGCGTCTTCTTTTTTCACTTCTGGCACAAACCACAAAACGAAGAATCAATTTGTTATAGTGGCAAAGCTTTTGTCGGCCCAACAACACAATCACAGCCACGTCAACAACAAAAGCAAGGGCAAGAACAACGACAATCGCACGAAGCAAATCCTTTCTTAGAAATCCTTCCTCCAAGTTGCAACAGCCATCCTTGGAGCGGCAACAACAACAGCAAGAAACCCTCAAGTGTTTGCGCCTCGAGAAAAAAGGAGTAGTGTGAATTGAAAATGGAAATTAATGAGAACAAAAACACGCTCCCGCCACCCTCTCGCTTTCCCTTTCACTCCTTGGAAAGTGAAACACATGCAGCCCGATCGAAACTCCCTCCTCGTTGGCTCCCGGATTCGTTCGCGGCGGCTGCGGCAAACCTCTTGGCTACCGTTTCCGCTCCACTTCGCGCGAGCGCGTTATCGCGTGCGCCAAGTACCGTGGAGATGGGCGGGAGGAGACGGAGGGAGCGACCGTCCGGACGAAGGGTCTCCAGGCCAGGACGAAGACGAAGAAGAAGAAACTGCGAAGAATCCGCAACAGAAAGCGGCGTAAAGTGATTTTGTGGCAACGGCGACGGCGACGCCGACCACTTAAAACTCCGGCAGAGACCGAAGAACTGAACGAGACGTGGATTGGTGGCAGAGGAGAGAAAATGAAATGAAAGAAAATGCAAAATCTAAAAATATTATTTTATTCGTATTCGGAGGTGATGGCGACGACAAAGATGAAGGGTTGTCCGCATTGCGGTTGCCGGCGTTGCCAGAGCCTTCCACGGAATTTAATCTTCATTCACTTGCAGATTACGACGACTAGGTGGGTGGAAAATCTCCACTCGTCATGAAGGGGAGGATGGGAAGTGAGTGAACGGAAGCCTGGATCACGTGAAAATTTCCCGGAAGCGAGCAACTACGAATTTTCAAGGATATTGATATTCCCATCGACTCGGCTCGAAGTCAGACTCTCTCCCGACAAGAGCTGGTGCAAAAGAGGTTGTCGCCGAGATCGCATATTCATCTGCTGATCCTCGTCATTTTCCTCACAGGCTTCATTTATCTCGAAACAAAGTTGCGGAGTCTTCTCAACCTCCCACTCGCAATCCGACGGCACCAGACGCGGAGACTCACGCGTGCAGCCCGGAAACGTGATTAATTTTCAGTTCCGTTTCCATTTGCATTGCATCACACTTCAGCTTCTTCAGTCTCCCCTCCAGCGTCCTTCTGCGGCGCTTTCTCATTTTCCACCAGGGTTTTTCCTCCGCTTCCCACTGCAGCCGTCGAGACGGAGCTCTGAACTTTCCGTGGCAGCAGCTCCTTTTCTCCTGCAGGGTTCTTTAAGTAATTTCTGCTCCTAAGTGGAGCTGTGGCGAGACGGGCTGTGGGTGAAGGGGAAGCAGCAACATTCTGCGGCTGAACCGCATGCACGGCGACCGTTCTGTTCAAGAGCGCCAGGATTGGAGGACGACTAAGGGGCGAAGCAGCCGGAGAAGGGAAAATAAAAACGTGCCAAACGATTATTTAAAAGGATTTATGTGCGCTACGTGCGAAAGGAGAATAGCTGTTTGTTATTATTGCTTTTGTCTTCATAGCCGCTGTTGTTCTTGTTGCTTTGCTGTATTATGCCTGTCACTGCGATAAGCATTTTCTCGACGCTTTTCCGCGATTTCGCCCGAAAACTTTCGCACTCTAAGCCATCGAAGTTTGGCCCGACGGTTGTCGCCCGACTTCCGCCAACTGACCTGTTCTAGCCCGAACAAACCGTCAGACCAGTCGCCAACGTTTGTACACCTACGCCCACCCGCCGAGCTAATTGCATTTGTAGTTGAAGCGCTTTCCACTTGGTTTCTTCTCGTCTTTCTTTGTTGTGTCCAACTTCTTCAGAGTTCCTTTTGCTTTCCTTTGTGTTGTGCTCTCCAGCTTCCCCTTCTTATAATGCGGTCGTTGACAGTGTTGCCAACTCTGCTTGTCGCTGTTCGCCGCATATCAATGAGGTGTCACTCGACCGTTGAAGAGCCTCCGTCCTCCCGATCGAATGTCCTACAGTTCAATGTCACTTGACGTCGGGCTTTTCCCGATTTCGATCGATTCCTCCACACGACATCCCCACCTTCCTGTATACATTGTGCTGTTTCGCCCCTTATCACTCTCTCTCTTCTTGTCTGTCTTCGAGGCATCCCTGGTTGCTGAACTAATTTTCAACTTCGAAGCCGCATTTTTCAAAATTAACATTTTCTTGACTCCATTTGAAGTCGCGCGAACGAGGAAGGGAGGTTTTCCGAGAAAAGCTTTTAGCTCGCCAAACGCCCATGTACCAGCAGCTTCCGTGCCAACTCAACTTCAACTCATTACAATTTCAATTCCTTCTAATTACATTTGAATTCATTTATACTGCAGCAGCCAGCGAGTGAATTTTTATTTAATTTTCTCCGCCATTATGTCTGGCGATACGCAAAAAACCACCCGCACGCCCGCAGCATGCGTACCGCCGGGCTTCTGTCGGACCCGCCCCCACCTGCTCCATTACGACTCGGTAGACATTTCGCAAATGAATTTACAGAAATTTACTTTTACTCCAGTGCATCGCGACAGAGGGCTCGGGAGCGGGCGGAGCCACAGGGGCACGGAGACGGCACTCGCAAAGGACTTTTCAGCGCGAAAGTCCTTTTCAGGTCTGTCTCGGAGCCAGACATCGAGGAGCAGGGCGACGGAACACCTGCGAGATGCGTGACGAATTGTGAAAATGCCTCAAATAAATTTTCATTTAAGTGCAGTGAGTAAAAATGCGGTTTCTCATCTTTCGAGCACTCTGAGAAGTCAAAGACCTTCGAGTAGTTTTATTCACCATTTCAGTTTTTTATTTTAAAGCCTTAAATTCTCATTCTTAAGTCGTCAACACTCGGAGGAATGCCTTTCAGAGCACACGACGGAAAGTTCGACAAAGTTAGAGAATAGAGAATATTTCCAATTCCGAAAATCATTTCTTAATCCTCTTATTCCTGGCAACTTCTGAAAATATACGCAAGACGACGCTTCAACCTTCGCCGTTGATCACCTAAAAATGTTCCAGATTTCTAATTTTGTGAAAGTTGTTAAGCTTTTCTCCGGCGAGAACTCGTCGTAGGAACCCCGAACGCATCGGTCCCTGGGAGGCGCATCGTTGTGAGCCACCCACACTCTGTCCCTCCCCCTTTTGGCAAATTTCAACACATCAGGATCGGCTTCACCTTTCTGAACTCAAGCGACAGCTGAGCTCCATCTGCCCCTGCCTCTCGCGCTCATCACAGTCACGCCAGGCAGACATAGAGATATAGAGAGGGACAGACAGGATATATACAGTCGCATAAATAACTGGGGAAATCCCCAAGGACACGTTCGTCGTGCAGCAGCCAGAGCTGCCGGAGCGACGACGTCGCACAAATTGAAGTGCAAATGCAGGACCCTCCCTCGGCTCTCGCAGCTTTAGGTTGGCGACTGGGCAAAGGCGGCTGTGGGGTTGGGGCTGGAGCTTTGTCGCAGTAGACTTCCATCTTGGTCTCGTCCTTATGCAAAACCTATTAATTCTTTTCATAAATTTCTTGAAGGTGTTTTTCGCAGACGCCTTGCGCCCGATGTCCTGGTTGCCGGTTCTGCCGTAGCTCGCCAAATTTGTTTCGGGAAAATTGCATCGGAGACAGAGACGAAGACGGAGACGACCTTTAAATAAGGTTTATAGGAGGAGCCATAAAATTTGTTTCTCCGGAAGGAGAACACGAGGGGGATGAAGAGGCGAGAGACGAGGTGGAAATGCTTTCGAGTAAAGAGAAACTAATTTAGGATGTCCTCCCGTGGTTGATGGAGGCACTCGATGAGGGCGACGAGTCTTGAATCGTTCACCTCTTTCTCGGGTCCTTCGCCTCTTTCTCCTTTCAACTATTCATTCAACTACAATTCCCCACTCTCTCGCTCTCCCTCGCCTAATGCGTTTTTCCGTGATTGTCAAAATCCTCCGCTCGGAAATGCTCGTCTGGTTGACGCCGCTTCCCGCTCGTCGCAACCCGCCCCTGACGCATTAAGCGCGAGATAAGCGACTTCTCGCTGAAACTCAGACGCAGTCGGAAGTCGTCTCCAGGCGAGTGTCAAGCGACTTCTTCCCCTCCCCCGTGAAAACTCGCTCATGACAATCATTAAAGCGATAGGGATTCACAAGATGAAGACCCTCGCTTCTCCCGCCTCTTCGCGCTCCAAATTAAAGCCTTTTTCTCTTAAAGACTCTCACCGCGCAAAGGCTCGGATTCCACATCTCTCCGAGAGCCGGATCCCAGGAGTATCGTGAATAATTGATGGCCCCTTGCCTCGGGGGCCTCTGGTAAATTTCGTTTGCAATCCCTAATGGACGATATCGAATGGCCATCTTCGCCGACTCACAGGACCTTCAAGGATCTGCGATGCGGCGATATCGATGCGCGGTGAATCAAGAGTCGCCGACTGAGGGTTGAATTCATTAATATTTCGATGGACGATTGGCCTGAAGGAGCACTTAATGGGCTCAAAAAGGGAATGATTCATGTTTCCTTTGAAACCGTTGAAAGTCGAAAAGTTTCTCACATGAAACGTGCTTTAATGGCATTTTGCGATCATCTTCGCGTCTTAAAGATATACGAGGCGACTTCAATCGAGTGGAAAATGGAACTGTTTCCTCGTCCCACTTCCGGCAGACCTACGGACACCATGTTTATGGCCCCCACAGGTATGCAATGCAATGTTTGCAGAATATTAATTGGCGGCCGATGGACGTTGGTGCGGCCGGCGTCATGGCCGACAACGCCTTTTAATTACGAACATTCGCACGCCACTGTGTCGCGTCCGCAGTTAATAGTCCCGGCGCCATCTTGAGGGACACAGCCACATTCACACAGAACTACAGAGCAAGATAGAGG
The DNA here is from genome assembly GCA_017309665.1 of Coelopa frigida. Taxonomy (NCBI): domain Eukaryota; kingdom Metazoa; phylum Arthropoda; class Insecta; order Diptera; family Coelopidae; genus Coelopa; species Coelopa frigida. The sequence goes on from CM029561.1 coordinate 24,066,152, forward strand.
GAGGTAGGGAGAGGGAGAAATGGAGCCGACAGATGGCTCTTCATTGTCGTCGTCGTAGTCGCCATCGTCTAATTGGAAATGCAAATGGCGACGCAACATCCGGCTGCTACAAATCGCCAAAAACCATTTCGAGCTACGACGATTTTTTATGCTACTCCCACGATTTGTCATATGGCCGGAGCAGCAGAGCTTTTGGCAGGGAAGCAAGGGCGACCATGTGTTATCTTGATTAATGGAGTCGTCATCCGAGGAAGATGTGATGTGGGGGAAATCGTGGGATCCGGAGTCAATTCGTCGCGGTCGCTGCAATTTCAAATCCGACTTCTTCGAGTTCATCATCCGACGCAGCCAAGAGTTCATGCGATTGACGTGGACCGAACCCCGGAATATTTTGCATTCGTCAGGCATTCGTCGGGCGGAGGCCGTGACTTCTGCCGCAGCTAATTTATGTAAAGCTTGTCTTAACTTTGCCTCCACGCTGGGGCTGCGAGGCTGTAGGTGGTGGGGATTTTGGCTTTAACTCTCGTTTCGAGCAGCGAACAACTGGGATCGAACAATCCATGAAGATGTAGGTTTTCCTCTCGATGCTCACTTTGAACTCTCGTCCCACTTCCACTCCGACGCCCCTCTTGACCCTGAAATGCTAACTTTTGCGCTTGCTGCCTTGAAGGAGAAGATCTAGACCGAAGTAAGGGGGAAATTTATGCGCTGAATCAGAAAAGACGCAGGAGCTTCGTGAAGAAAGCGGTCGGACGGGCAGGAGGAGGCACGAGTCGAGAGACGTATCGGCAACTGTCGTTGAATTCGTGAATTATTTAAGCTTTATAAAGCGACGTAAATAAAATATTGAAGTCTACACTCGGGCGCGTAAGCGCCTTGCCTCCGCTCACCTCACCTCTCCCCCTTCAGCTCCTCGCATACCACACTGTGGCTGGGATGAAGTGATGGAATTCTATTATCATCATCGCCATCGTCAGCGACAAATATTGACGTCGTAGTTGAAGCTCCGTCCTCGGCCCTTCGTTCAGCGAGGGGGAGGGTGCAGGGGATCCGTGGAACCGGGTGGTGCGGAGGTAAACACTGTGGGGAGATTCTATAGTGTCATGGGAATTTCCTGTTCCTACGATTTACTTTCTCACAACGAGGACTTGAACGATTTGTTGCTGCCACAGATGTTGTTGCTACTGATGTCGTTCTCGTGCTCGTTGTTGTTGGCTCGTCGCAGCGCACATGAAAATAAATTGAAAAATTCCATCAACATCATATTTACGCATGATTTTCTAGTCTCTTCGTCATTGCGAGCGAATGTCTTCATCAGCTTCATTAGTTGGTGGCTCAAGGACGTGTCCTGGCAGTTGTTGTGACGATAGTTGTTGTTGATTGGCTTTGCTTTTTCTTCTGTTGGTCAAATAGTTCCTCATGGAGTGAGGAATGATCCGAAGATGTTTCCATTAGTTGATATCTCGCAGATTGAGTTCTTCGCTGAGGATGCGAAATTCAAAGTGATTTCCCATTGGTGAGTAGAAATGTTGACAAATAAATCGTTGAAGGGACGTTTAGAAAAAATAGTTGAGGAGAGATCTATTTTAAGATTAGTGAATAATGATATTGAATGAGATATTGACAAGTAAAGTTCGTTTTGGTATTTATTTTCTGAAGGCTTTTTATGTAAAATCTAAAATATGTGAAATCATTTTAGAAATTCACGCTGTAAACTCTCATTTTAAAAATCCCTCACTTCCTGGGATTGCGATATTGATACGAACCAGAGGGAAAGTAATTTAAGGCGAGCGAGAATAGAATGAAAACCAAACCAAACTAACGGAAGTAATGCCAGGAAGAAATGGAGCGGAGAATGCGAAGCGAAAGGAAAGTTATCACAGGCGAACACTAAGATTCGTCTTGCCCCCGCCAAAGTCGACATCGGGATTTCGTCCTGGCCACATCCTCATCCTCGTCCGCCTGCCCTTCGTGGTGATCTTCGGCTTCAATTGCGACCGCACGAACGACTCAAGTGAAATGGGAAAAAATCAAATTGCCTGGAAACCCAACAAATTGCAGTTGTTACAAAACGCAAACATTCCCTACTTCCTCCCTCTGCCTCTCGCTCACGCCACTCCAGTGCCGCCGCTCATTTCAATTGACGGGTGCAATAAAATCAGGAAATCTGCAATGAATTTTGTCAACTGTTTAATGCGGAATCGAAAGCGATTAAACTAGATTCTCTCCCCGCCCACATGAGTGGGTCTCACTCTCTCCACTAGTCTCTGCTAGCGATAGACTCTGGGACAACATCGAGAACGCCTCTGAACCCTCCGCCCTCTCCATCGGACCCACGAGTAAATAGGAAAAATTCAATTTCCTTGAAATTTAGCCCGAAAAAATAAAATAATCCCTACGAAGGATACGAAGGAGCGAAAGACATTTTCCATGCACGCGCATTTTTATCCTTTGCCATAAAAACACTCCTTCAGAGGGTCTCGGGCGAACCACGAAGGGTAGGTAAGGACATGGCATGGCTTGCAAGGAAATCCACTCGCGGGAGGCTCACGAAAAGCACCGCAATAAAAATGGAAATCGAAAACAATAAAAAAGGAAACTTTTGCTGCCGGATGAACCCACCGCCCCCTGCACCCACGGCATCCTCGACCCCGGCACTTTATGGCGAGGGCAAAACTCAAACGTCGCCGTGCCTAGGCGGGGAGCGGGCCAAGGGGCGACGGGGTCGGCAATGAAAGTAAAGGAGGCGAAGGAACTTCTTCGGCTGCAATGCGTTTCCTTCTCCGCCGCGGCCGTACGTGCGTCTCCGTGGGGGAGGCACGTATGAGAGCGAGAGAATCCCAGTGACTTCTCTCGGAGCCTCTGCAGAACGTGCGACTGTCGTCGCCTCTTGCTTTCTTCCGTCCTTACTTGCCTGTTGGAGTCGTTGCACCTGTGGGACCCGCGAGATGTCTGTGGTCGGGGGATGCACTGTCTGTAAAACTAGCGAGCATCGATTTCTTTATGTTCGTCTCGGCGGGAATTTATTGAATCGAATTCACGAAACGAGTCTGCGAGAAATAAACCCTTTGACGGCGTCGGTTGTTCCCTCTTGCTCTCTCAGACGTCGCTTTCAATGCGTGGAAGGCAATATTAAAAACGAATAAAGATCATAAATCCCCATAATGTTGTCATCAGCCCCCCTCTCTCACTCGCACACACACTTCTCTCACTCCCACACCGAAGCCACATGCAGAAAAGTAACCATGTGCGAAATGAAATCGAAATTATTCGATCCATTAAACATTGAAAGCGGTTCGCATCCGTTTCCTTCTCCACATTTTGTTACGTCGAGTTTCGCTGCGTTACGTTACGTTGCATTACGCAATGTGCCGCGGCACACAAACGCGCCAACCCCTCAGTCCGACCACAACCCCCAACGGCATGGCCCACATTTGCATTGAGAGCGAACCCAAGGACTTTTCAGATCCTCAAGCAGCAGCAGGAGGAGGAGCTGCGTTCCACCTTAAATCGACTTCCAGGAACGATTCGTTCAGGACTGGGGAGCAACCGAAACATTGCAGAAATCCGAGGCCCGCGAGTAAATGTCGAAAATCATTACGGCGAAATTTAGGCACATGACGGAGGACGAAAAACCACTAAAGAAAAAAAAGGCGAAGCAACAACCATCATGGAAGAAGGAATGAAATGGTGGCGGACTTCTGCCAAGCACTAAGCTGCATATCCTGTTCGCCTTCTAGACAGACCAACCGACTCCAGACATCGCAGTTGCACGCCAGTGGTAAAAGGGCCCACGGCAGACCTCAGGGTGCTTCGGCGAACAAAGGGAAGCCCCCGAACGAAGAAGCACTAAAATTTTACAACTTTCGATTTTCAATTTGGCAACAGACCACCGTCGGAGTTGCTCTAGGGTGTGCCAGTAATAGACACGGATCTTCTGGCGTGACACCGGTTACTCAATGTATTGAAGTAGAATTTTTTGTTTTTTTTTGTTTTGAGAATTATTTGAAATAATTATTTCAAATCGGTATCTCATGGAAAACATTTGCATTACTTCTGACAACACTAGTATTCTTGTAATATTTTATTATATTTTGTAATATTTAGGCTGAACTTAATAAATTAAATTTCTCATTTCAAAGAAATTTCCCCTCATATCAAAACCGATTACTCGTTATCTTCGGGGCTTATTCCTAATTTATGGATTCCGTTGCCAATCGAATTGGGACGTTGGAGTGGGGCCCAACCGACTGTTTATTCATTGAAAGTAAGAATTATTTACTCTATGCCTATCTCTCCTCGTTATTGACTTTCCCTTTTCCTTTCCCTTTTCCGCCGCTTCGTGCTATTTGCACTCTATCGTTCCCCTTCTAAGCGAGTTTAATCGATCGAAGGAATTGTGGAAATTGAAAATGAAGAAGGCGTCGGCCCCCCACCGACTTCCTGCACGCCCCTCGCCCCACCAACAACTCAAACACTGACGAGCTCTCTCGTTCATTCACTCACTCAGTTGGTTCTTCTCCTTCCTGCACTCATTCGCAGAGTGACACGCACACCACCTGCTCCTCACCTACACCTACCAACTGTTGGTAGTTTGCACTGTTGTTGGTGGAGGCAAATGGGCGGGAGGTGAAAGGAGGGCGGCAAATGGAAATGAGTTCATTTGAATAGAAATTGATAGCACAGGCAAAGGGGACCGTCATCAGAGGAAGGAGTAAAGTCTGCTGAAGGAGAGAGTGGAGAGGTGGAGTAAAGAAAATTGCAAGACAAACGAGTGCACACCGTAATCACAGACGACGTGGACGTGGTCGGAAGTGACGCAGGAAGCGTTCCTCACGAACTCCTCGATTCGGTATCGGAGACCAAGGCAGACTTGAACAGGCCAAGAGGGCTGAGAGCAAAGGGATTGCAGGTCTAGTAAATATGATTCTAAGGAGTTCATCTCATCTGATTTCTTCTCTCTCTCTCATGATCTATGAGAAAACAATTGAAATCTAATTAATTATGGTTTCTTGTGTAAATATTCAGCTTCAATGGAATTCATCAATATGCAATTAAATTTCATTGTACATAACGTGTAATTGATGGAATAAACATAGAATTAATTATTCGGAAAGGACTTTAATTGATTGACGGAGGAAGGATTCGTTGAAATTTCTCCAAATGAAAGAGATCTCCGACTCCGTTCAGCAATTTTCACGCCCAGTCGGTCTTCCCTCTTAAGGTGTTCGTTCTTCATGTGGCTTCGCTCGTTTAAAGAGCTGCACTGACGGAGCCGTTTCACCCTTTCAACCCCGGCCATGGCAAATAGGGGAAGGGAGAGCAGCGCGTTGTCCACTCAGACCTTGTTAACCACCACTTTTCCGAGCGATAAAAAGCAATTTCTGCAACTTTGCACCTGCAGTCTTCGCCCTGGCTTCCTTGGCCGCCCTCGTCCGCAAGTTCCGAGTACTTCGAAGAACCTACAGCGAGGGAGCCGCCTCCGCTTCACTCGATTTGTCGAAACACTTAAGACAATTGCCCGGTGCTCGATGTCGCTCCTTCCTCCGCTCTAATGGACTCCGGCCCCAAGTCTCCCGGAAGCGCTCTTGGCCGTCTTCATGGCTGACTTGGCAGGTTTGTTGCCTCGGACGGAAGCCGGCGCTGCACACGTCGTCCGCAGCCGAACCCGAACCCCGAAGACAAAAAATGATGACTGTGTCGACAGCCACGATGACGGCTGGGACGACCCGGGCGGTCTGGGGGGCGGTGGCGAGGCGAGGCACGGTCACAGGTGGCTCTGGTTGCCGCTTGGAGTGCAGTCGTAAAAGTGGCGGCCATTTTGTTTATAACAGCATTATTATTTTTGTGCTGTTGTTGTTGACTCTGTCCGTTTCCCCGATCCACGTGGTCGGGGAGGTGGGACGTTCGTGGAACTGTACATAGGTTAGCTCCGAGTCCGAGGTTGGGAGCATTAAATTGCACAGCACCTAAAAGTATGCACTGAAACGCGGCATGTGTTGCCGGACTTCATGTTTCCGCATAATAAATGCGGCTGGTGAAAGAGGCGAGAGAAGCGATTGGTGGTCAGGGCGAAGGGTGTGACGAATGCAAGTCGCAATGATGCGAAGCAAAATATGCTTCGACTTTTCATCTTTCGACGTAAAATTCCATTTGTGCAACTTTCGACCATATGCCACTCGCTCGCCCACCGTCGACCACACACATGCTCTATGCACGCATACTAATGCACTTGGTAGCACAGACACCGACATCGACACGGCACCAATCGCAGGCGACCACAAATAAAACATTCTGCAAACACAATCGTGTTCAAGTTTGAAATAATGAAGCATACCTTTAGGCGACCGCATGCCAACCGCTCCGAGCTACGAACACACACGCAGACAGTCTCACCAACACCAATACCGAATGCACACACACATGCGGAGGAATTGAAACAAGCGGATAAACGCATAGATTTGCATTTTCATTTACGTTAAGAAGATTCCTCAAATTGCATACAACGCCGAGCCCGCACCCCTCACACACAGGGAGACATACACGCACATAGTGCAGAGCGAGATAGACAGAGACATAGAGGAAGTCAGTGAAAGAGAGGGCAGAGAAAAGCCAAACAGGACACGAGTCTCGAAATATTTGTACTCCGAAAGGATTACCTGGCTTCCGTTGTACTTTACCTTTCTCCCTCCCTCTCCCTCTATCAGTGGTCCTGTCTCCTTTGCACACACGCGCTCTACTGTTCTTTGTCGGAAAGTTTTCCACTCTCACACACACACACATCCATACGAAATTAGATTGCATCGAGCTCCATCGAAAAGTTCGTCGCTTGCGAGGACCTCTTCGAGTTCCACTCCATCGCTCGCTCCCCCTGTCTTCGTCACTCTCCTCCAACCCTGTCTCTTTCACCCTCGTTCCGCCCCACTTCTCGATGTCGTCCATTGTCTGCCTCGTGCCTGAGCGCTGACTTGTTCTGCTGTCGATTTGGTTGTCGTTGTTGTGGTTCCGTGCACCTTGTTTCAAGTTGAGCCCGTCCCGTCGCTGGGCATGAATCGATAGTTTCTCTTCCTTTCTGTCGGAAACCCTGTTGAATTGTTTCCAATTTTCACTGAAATATTTTCCGTTCTTCATTAGGCTTCGTGTTTCGGTTCGTTGTGGCGAGGACAAGACCTCGACAGAGTCGTCCTTATGTCATTTCATTATCCCTCCCTGTCCTTGCGAAACAAAATGATTTATTATATTGGATTCTTGAATGGAATTTGGAATCTTCATTCAGTACCAGATTCATTATATTCCCACAAAACATCTTCGATCTAACTCCTGATTTTCTCCTTGTCTCTTTTCAGGTATGTAACTCGTGAACCTACGACCACCCAGCAATCGATCATCGACGAAAATATCGTAGATGATTTTAGAATGTCGTCCATGACGTCGATGTCCATAAATTCCCTTCCAACTCCCGTTCTCCACCATTTCTAGACTTATCTTTCTCTCGCCGTGGACTTTTATGGGCCGTCCAATGATTTTGTCACCACTGACGACGGCTCCAGAGCCAGCATCCTTCTTAATTAACTTCTAAACAGAGGAACCTGGCAAACTGGAAAAACGCACCCACACCTCCCGATCCCCTTCGCCAGTTTAAACGGTGGACGGCCACATGCAAAATGTCGAGCACGAAATAAATCACAACAAAATATGGCGAGCTAGAGATGCGGAGCAGGAGCAATAGAGCCACAATAACAATGACGCCTACAAAGTGAGCAACTCCAGCAATGGTGGCAAGCGGTAGCGGTAACAACGACGCAAGCGGTAAAGAAATAAATGTCTCCACCGCCAACACCAGGGCCGCAAATAAGAATGATTTATGCAACCACACGTTGGGGACTCACCTCAGCCGCCTCCCATTGTGATTGCTGATGTTGGAAACTTTGTCGCCTCTCGAGGCTGACCATTCGGGGAGTGGGGACCGAGGGGTGGGTCGAGTGGGACGTTCCCAGGTCCCTGGACGACCGCTCGGGTCAGCAGTTAAAATTAATGTAAGAACTTTCATCGCTCAGCACCTCGGCATCGACCGACTGTATCGGCAGCAGCAGCAACGGCAATGAAACCATCCGAGGAGCAACATCGAAATAATAACAAAGCCCGCGACAACAATTCGAGTTATTGTGCTGTTGCCGTGTCCCACAAAAACGCACTCAACGAAGCCAAACCATTTCAACTTCCCCGTTTCCATTCAATTCTTGGTCCGTCGCCTGGCGTCCTGCGCGACTCCCGTTCGTCCCTCTGGCAGCATCTTCGTCTTTGTTGTTGCTCCTGCTCCGTGATTGTCTCACCTGGCACCTCGTTATTGCCGTCTCCGTCTCCCCGACCTTCTCCCTTCCCCACTCATACCGCAATGTGTCAATTTGTGCGTCGTTTCTCGCTGTCGTTGGATTTTTAGTTTCCTCTTATTCGCAGTTTTACGTGTTATTGTTGTATTGCTTTCTGCGTAGCTGGAGCCACTTGAAGTCTCCCCCCCTACCTCTTCTCGGCGGCCTATTTCCCGCCAATTCACCTACGTGGGCTTCCATTCTCGCTCAATAAATCGTGTCGCTCTAGGAAATCGCTGCCAACTTCGCTGGCTCGTGTGTGTTTGTGCGTTTATAGATGTGGGTTTGGAGGGCTCTGAACAGTGTAGGGCTAGGTGTGTACGAGTGGTGCGGATAGGAGAGCTTTTATAGGGGTAGACATGTAGAGGTTTATGTTAGGAAGGGTCCCATAAATCCCTCTTCTCTTAGTCCTGCCAATGGGAGGGTTTTCTCCTAGTTTTCCCCTTTATCGTTGATGACAGCGTGTTGACACATTTTCGCCTCCATTTCCACTGCTGACATAATTCTCGTCATAACAATTCCGGGGAGAACCGTCATAAAATCCCGATTCCCAACTTCGTAGTTTACTATTATTTTCTCAGGCCACATGCTGGGGTCATTTCGAGATAAATAGCATATAATGTTCATTGGATGGATATCAAGGCTCCTAATTAAATATCTTCTTAGAGAGGAAAAAGAAGAGTGAATCACTTCCCGCAGTCCAGTCGATCCGTTCACGTAAATGAGTCCCCTAAAAAGTATTCGCATTGAATATGGCCCCGGACCCTCGGTGGGCCTTTGAAAAATGGGGGCAAATCACGACTAAGCCCTGAGGAAATCAAAACTGCCCCCAACAAGCACAACCCACTCAGAGCCAAGGCACACAGAATTTCGTGTACGACAAGGAAATCATTTTCGCAATAACGACTCCTCTAGGATTACGCGACACATAACACAGGACACTGACTCCCTCACACACACACACACATATATACCTGCGACAATACAAAACAATACAATGGAATGCGATAAACAAGACACTCAGATACATTCTCAACCCAGTCAAACGAAACGAAAGAAAGCAATACGAATGCAATTTCCTCCGCTACTCACACATACACTCAGCGGACAGGAGGAGGCCGGGAGACGATCGTAAAAACTCATATCAACAGCGTGTCAACAAAACACCCACACGTGCCCTGACCCCAGAACCTCGTAAATGGAGACGCAGCGAATGGGGTGAGGGAGAGAGAGCGATGAGGGTGGAGAGGGATGGCGGAAGTCAGTGGCAACCAAAACAAACTCGCATAAAAGCGACCAACTTTACGATTCCCATCCGCGGTGGCCGCCGACCGCCGCCCACCCCGTCGACTTCATCGCGGTGCGTGGCAAAGCATCGCAAATAAAAGTGGAACGACAATAAAAGTGGCTAAAATTAGTTTGGCAGCTATTTTGTTTCTTAATTTTACAACCGCAAGAGGTCCAGCACGTCGGCGACATGGTAATCGTGGGGGCAGGTGCCACCGTGGCACGCCTCCCGCCCACCTAACTGTTGCGATAAAAACTTCTTCACACTTTTCGCAGGCTTCGCGCTGATGGCCCGTGGCTGAAATGGCTGCTGCCGCCGTGAGGAACGTGACTTGCGCTTAATTCGAGCACCCGATAGCTTCCTGTGCGTTTACCGTTATACAAAACCAACCAACGCCCACCGCCCCCCACTACACCAACAACAACCACCAAGGCGGCGGCAACTTTAATGAACAACAACTAAATTAAATTATAAATAAGCCAAGGCGGGTGGAAGGAAGGCAGTGGACAAGGAAGAGGGCAAAAGTTTCAGTGATTCCTACGAGTGACACTTGGGACCGGGAAGTAACTGGACTCATCGGTGAGTTTAGGTGTTGTGGAGTCATCTACAAAGAGAACGAGTGTCTAACTTTTATCGCTCTTTTATCCAGTGGAGATAGCTCTATGCTGAGATGAGCGGATTCCACTTTATGGGTTACTAGAGGTCCACAGAGAGACCCATTTCGAATTACTGTACACCTCTCGTCATCAACGGATTTCGATGAATTTATATTTATACACTATTTTGAGTGACAGTAATAGTGCTACATTTGACATCAAAGTAATAATATCGCTCGAGGATATTTGTTTCGGACAGGAAAATCCTCTGATGAACATCCAGTCTGTCAAAGCGGAAAAAGATCCTCCACACTTGGAATCTATATGAAAAATGATTCCCAGATGATTTGAAGCCACATCGTTTGTGAATTGTAATGCTCGAAGGTAGGACGCCTAACAGTATGCAATGAGTTCTGGCGTGTACGCGCCGAGGCCAGAGTAAACAAACTTTTGACTCCTTTGTGTTAACAAAGTGTGAATTGCGTGCTGCTCGTTGGCGATGATGATGTTGTTGTTATGGTTTTTGTACTAATGACAACACATTCACACTCCCCACACACACACAAACAAAAACACGAAAACACGCTTCCCATACACTCGCACACATGAACTAGAATTGCTAATGGGCGTGAATCAGCAGCAAGCGTCTGTGTCGTTGACGTGTTCTTGACAGTTGTCACAACAACAACACAACAGCAATTATAAAAACAATACACAAACACGGCAACAGCGAGAACTACAACAACATCCTTGTTGTCGTCCGCGTTCTGATGGATTTGTCGAGGTGTGGCATCACTCCGCGTCCAGTGTTGCATGCTATTCGGTGGCGTGCAGCAGCGCCCGAGAAGGAGCAAAAAAGCCCCTCCTCACACACACACTGACACTGAGACAGAAGGGATGAGGATGCCTTCGATGGGTTTGCGGAAATAAAAATTCAATTGAATTTTCACGACGTCGAGCGGCAGAACCGTAACCGTTGACGAATTGGTTTTCTGGCGCTTGCATTTTTATGCACCACTGACGGTTTATGACGCTTTTGCAGTTGCGGTCTCAAAGGGTACTAAAAAACTACAGCGCAAAAGGTAGTAAAAACCGGTGACGACGACTTGTCGATGCAAATTGCATTTGGACCGTTTTGTTTTGTGCGCGAATTCAATTCTATAAAGGCTCATACACAACGACACAGGATTCCATCCCTCCCACAACAACTGATGGAGGTAATCCGTATGAGAGATGGATAAATTCTTAAACTTCTTCAGTAATATTTATAGTATTCGATTTTAAATTCTCCGAATTGTCCCATCTCCCCGATAGAAGCTGTTAACAAGTCAATGGCATGCAACGGCTTGGCTCTTTAAGGCAAATTACAGTGAATTTCCGTGATTCGCAATGTTGCCGTTGGCGCTACAAAACGTAGCGAATGCGAATTGTAAACATTTTCGCGAGCCAACAAAATCATTTCGTTCGTGCCTCGCAAACGAAACGCTATCCCATCCGCCAACAGCGAGCCGGCAACACATGGAACTACCCTCGTCCCCTGCCACGCCCAAACCACCAGTCGATCTCGCGGCATGCGATGTCATATAAAATTATAAACATCATTTGCGGGGAAAATAATGCGAAGTAAAATGCTGCCAACGAGACCCGAATATCGACTGCAATTGGCGCGAAGTTGGTCCCAGGACGAAACATCTCGTGGAGCTGCCAAAATTGGAGCAGATAACTTACAGTAATATTTTATTTATTTCTCTCTGCAACGGCTCCATTGTTTAAAACATTTTCTGTATTATACTAGAAAGATTTTGCTTCCAACTTCGTCGAAGTTGAAATTGAAACTGGAAAAAATTATCCGCGTGGCCTGGTTTCGTGCCATGCGAATCTCTTTTTATGGGAAATATTTTTTGTTGATAATAATAATATGATATTATCAACATAACATATTCGTAACTGGGTTACAGCCACAGTTCTTTGTGTCTGAATTAACCTTAAGGACTATCCGGGTTCTTATCTCTAACCTATGCATGTACTCTACACGTGTCAATGACTGATGAGCAGTCCAATGTCTCAACCTGGGACTCACTAGGTCATTTGAACAATTCGAAATATCAATAGTCTCCAAGGACCTATTACTTATCCATCGAATCAAAAATCAATACAATCTCATATCGCAAATCACCACAATCTCATATACATTGGTGATCCAGTATAAGGAATGCCGATATAACGAATGTCCAGTATAACGAACGTTTTTTTATAGTCCATTGATGACTCTAAATAACGGAAAAATGAAGTATTCTATGTATATAACTAATTCTATATTGACTTCAGTACAAAAAAAAATATTTTTTTTCTAAAAATTAATAATTTTGTTCATGTATGTACATTTTTTCCGTTCTTTTTAATGAATGAATTAATATAATACGAATAGAGTTTAACTTGCTATTATGCTACCACCACTGTATGTAGTATACAAATTCACCACAAGCACATGTCGCAAATCGGCAGATTCTGAGTTCTCGGACACGATTCTGGCCATAAAGGACTGTGTGAATGCCATGTGGTTGTTGTTCCTGGATTGGAATTCAAGTAACCGCACAACTATTGACTCGACCCCGCCCCTCTGCCACAATATTCCCCCACTTGAAATGGAAATTGAATTGTTCGAGTGATTCGGTTTATTACGGGTTATCATGCCACAGCGGCGGCGGCGATTTGGACGAGATGTCGGCGCAACCTCCGCCAGCGACAAGAAATGGAAATTTATATCACTTTTGATTTACGATCGAATGGGTCCGCCAGAAGACGAGCCAAGTGGAGGCAGACGGCAGGCTGACAACTCCATTTGGAAGCGATTCGGAAGAGGAGTTCTTCGCGAAGACGGGAGACAGACGGATTGGAATTTATTGACGAATTGCGTGACACTCGTTGGAGGCCTTGCTAATTGCATCCACCAACTAATTGGGATAATTTATGTATTGGGACCTCCCATCCACCGACTCCTCCATCTGGTCGTCCTTCCTGCTGGAAACTGTCACCGTTAATCGCCCATCCTGCCCTATGTTTCCGATTCAAGAATAGCTTTTTCTGAAAGTCTCGGTGACTCCGTTCCCTTCCGTGGTTGAAACTTCCGGTCGGAAACCGGCCTGAGTCTCGATGCCATAAACATAAATTCCTTGCCTACTTTCGGGCGACGGAGCCGCCGTGACTTCTGCTGAGGCCGTACTTGCATATGAACGGCTTTTTCATGGTAATTTTGACAATAATTGTCCTTAAATCATTTTCGCAATTTCAGTCTGCGAGTCTCTCTTCCATTCTCATTCTCCCTGTCTCTCTCTCTCTCTGTTTCCCCTCTTGCGGAGAAATCGGGCGAACTTCCAAACATATTCATATCATTAGGTTTCCTGGGAGGCAGAGGGAGAGGGCAGGGCCGGAAGGGTCGTTTTGCACGACTTCTGACAGTTTTATTGCTCCAATGAATACGGCGGCGGTGGGAGCCAGGCACGGCGTTTCATTGAGAGAGAGAGAGAGAGAGTGAGAGAGAGGAAACGACGGGAATATTTGAATATATCCCATAAGCAAATAAACAGTGGACGGAAGGACCTATAGGGCGGAATTAGGATGCAAGCGACGGGCGTTTGTTTGATTCGATCGAGAGCCCCTCAATGCTTTGAATAGGAATCGAAGAACAACAGGCACTGTAAAGCTTAAAGCATAACTTTAACTGAGGTCCAGGCTCTCAGTTCTTCTTTGCCTCTCTCAAGGTCACTCTATCGATCTGCTCCTTCCTCTCGCTACCCTCGCCGCATGGCCCATGGCCCATGGTCGAAATCCTGGCCTCGCAGCCAGATGTGCTGCCTCCTTGCGCCTTGATTAATAATTCAGGACGGCCTCCGAAAACAGAGCAGCAATAGCCGATGGAAATCCGAAATATGGTTTATTAATGCCCGGAAACAGTTAACCTCAGCATCCTGCATAAATTATTGGGTTCGATTGGGTTTGTGTTTGTATTTGTATATGTATTTGTGAGAAAGCCTTTCACTACGCAGCCAGACTCGAAGAAAGAAAAAGTTCTAGCGTTGAAAATTGTGATGTTAGGGGTTTAAGGATTTCGGTTTTTATTTAATTTGTCCTGGAGCGGGATCAACTGCACGCCGAGAGTGAAAGTCAATAGATAATGAGAGAGAAAGTAGAGAAACAGATGAGGAAAGTAGTCGACGAATGACGCTCGAAGTCTTTAAGTCCTTAATATCTGGGAACTGCGGTAACGTTTTCCAGAAGATAGAGACTATTCGCTGTGCCCTTGGCTGATTCTTCCACCTCCTGCTGGCCGAGAGTCCGCTTGACAGAGCCACAAATCATGAATAATGTGTCGCGATCCGGAGATAACGACTCGAAGGACTTTCGCGACTCATGAACGCCCACCTCTGGCCAAAGCACGTAGCTATCGGGAGCAGAGACGGCGATGGCGGCAGACGACCGATAAAGGACATGCAACAGGACAATGGCTGGAGCAGAGCGACGGACTGAACCGACTGCAGGCGGGCCGGAGTGCAATGCGGAGGGCGCGATAATTTTAATGACCAAAGCGAATTTATGTAAATTTCCATTAGAGTCGCCCTCGACTGCGACACACGGGGGCGAGTTGGGGTCTTGAAGCGTGCTTTGAAAAGCCCCCGGGTGCGCGAAGGACATTTGCTCGGTAGCGGTTGGTTGTTGTGCAGACTTCGTGCGTCCCACACGTATAGAATACGTCACAACAAAAAAAACATTATCTACAACAATTACATCCGCATGGACAATAACAACAATGCGAAACACTTTAGCTTGCGAATTAGATTTAATGAGCTTTTAATGTAGTTTGCGCAGAAGGGATGTCGACCGAGAGAGTGAGAGAAAAGAGAGCGAGGGTCCATTTAACAGCGAATTAAGTTTGAAAAAATTGTTTATTGCTTTCCAAAGGCTTTTTGTCCACTTCGGGCCACTTTTAACTTTGGGTTTGCCTTGATTTCTTTTATTCGCGGGGTTTCCTGCGCTCTCCGCCCTTTCACCCCTCTCTTACTCACCAACATGGCGACCTTTCCGTATCCGTCGCTCTCTTTTGATTCACGCTCGCAGTGTTTTTTCGCCGATTGGCAACAATGCAAATTAATGCAAATATTTAATTTAACATTTATTTCTCCGGATTTCGTTGTTGTTTTCGCCGTTAATCCTCTTAGCAGTAGAGTGGAAAATGTGACAAAGAACAAAAAGAACAGACCGTTAGAGGGAGATGAGAAGGACTCAAAACCTGGCCACACTCTCGACCCACTGTGGCCGGCTCTTCGGCCATTCGCCGGACACGCAAAAGATGGCGATCAAAATGGCGCAGAAAATGGCATATAAATTGACTCATTAGACGATTGTTGGCGGCTCCGAATGAGACGTCAAGGAGCTGGCTACAAAGCGAGACAGAGAAATAGAGACAAAGAGAGGGATAAAGAATGAAACGACAAATGAAGCAAATTAAAATTTATGCAATGACTGAGGGAGGCGGAGTTCGTGAGTCGGGCTCTTCTGAGAATTGCCAACTTTTCGCAATTATTCAAGTTTTCTCCCTGTTTCTCTCTCCACAATTTCGTCTTTCGTTTGTCCCCAAATCAAAATTTTTCATGAATCTGTTCGCAGCAGTTTTTTCTCCCTCTCCTTTGTATTTGGTTTTGGTCTTCGTTTTATTCTGGTGTTCATTTTGGCATATTTCACACTTTGAGATGTACAACATTCTTTCCCGTTTTCCCTTTCCCTCTTTTCTCTTCGATTCATTTTATATTTTAATCTCTCATCTCACTCTCGTTCGTTGTTCTTCCTCCTGCTCCCATCCATTTGTCTGATAGTCACTCTCAGCGTTCTCGCGCTCACAGTGGGCATGAATGCAAGAACAATAATAATAGCAACGAGAATACGAACACAACAACAACAATACTCCATCAACATTAGAACAACAACAGTATCTCACAATCAACATTATTATAAATAAAAATATATATACTTTTTTTATTTTCGGTCCGTGCAAGTTTTAAAAGTTCCCCAAACTCATAACACTCACACAAACATCCTGTCGACCACACATACCCCGCCATACATATTCTTGCACACATATACAGGCATCCACACCGACACGCACATCTATCTCGATACACTCGTCGGCGCTTTGCATATTTAAACAAGTTAACAAGGATTTAAAAGGTTTTTCCTGTCACCCGCGCCCCAGCCACAAGACACGAAAACGAACGAGCGAAAGAGAAGGGGAGGGAGAGAGAGAAAGAGGGGGGAGAAGGAGACGAAACATACTTCGGGTTTCGAGGGGAGCAAACGACGAATTCTCGCAGGGAAAAGTTGAAAATTTCAGAATTTCGACTAACATACGTGCCAACAGCATGCAATCACAATAACAACACCAACAAAAGAAAAAACATCAACAAAAGTACCAAGAACAAAAATACCAACAGCAATAAAAGCAGAAACAACTCATTTTCAAAATTAAATTGTGACTCGTCGGGGATTGGGATCGAATTTGGATTCGCTCCAATGAGGGTTTCCGAAAAATAAATGGCGAGGTCCACATAGAGAGACAGATGGAGTCAGCGAAGCTGTCATGGAAAGATTTTCCAAACTCATCAGATTTTTCGTATATTTCTCAATTTATACCACCTCTCGAAGCGATTGGTGCGAGTTCAAAATCACTCATACCTTGCACTGGAATTGTAAGAGATTCCAAGAGGCTTCTCTGGACTCTTACAGATGCCTAGAAAACTCTTTAGTCACAGCGCCTGGGGTCCTTGAGTTCTCAAAGGCCCAAAGCGACGCTTTGGAGGCTTCTTGTGCCATCCAGACACGCCGAAGGGAACGATGCATCGCCGGCTGCGGTCGCTGGAGGAATCGCGCAGAAGCCTCCAAAACAGAAAAAAAGAAGTTGCACGGAGTCGGCCAGGGAAGGAGGGATTTATTTCCGTAATGAAGTCTCGATGGCATTAAATATGCGCGAGCACACGACGAGTGAATGTGTGTGGGCCATCAAAGACTGATCCACCCACCGCCCAACGCCGTAACCGTTAGCTGGCTTTTCAGCTCCTTCAACTCGGTGTAAAGTTGGAGCCCGAGTTTCTGCTCTCCTCCCCTTCTAGTGCTGAATGGACCGAACCGTCATGGTGTCTACTTGAGACGCATTTATCAAACGTCCCGCTCTCCCTTCGACGTCAGTCTACCTCAATCCGTCGATCCTTCGTGCCCTCCACTTCTCTCTTCAATTCACCCCTGCTCCCGCTTTCATCAGGAAGATTCTCAATCGGGCTTGATGGCGGAGGGTGGCTGGGCGCGGAATGACATTGAAAAATTTATTGCTTACACCCTGCCAGCCGGAAGCGGAGAGACGAGCAGAGTCAAGTCGAGCGATTCACACCCCAGAAACTTGCGCCGCCGGTCTCTTATCTCTGCCTTTGAGCGATGGGCCAGGGGCTGGGGTCAGCGGGTGGTGGAGAAATACCTGCCCACCTCCTCGACCCCGCCCTCGAAGATGGTGGAGTGTTTCAAAATTAATGCAATTAAATTTCAACACTTTCTGCGTGCGTTTGTTTCCTCACTCGGATGTTGGCGTTGTTGTTGTCATTGCTGTTGTTTCTGGTATTTATCTCAAAAGCTGTTGTTGTTCTTTTGCGATTTAATTTCTCTGTTTTCGCTGGCGCTTCTGTTGTTGTAACAGTAATTTGGAGCAATTATTCTGCCGAAAGATGAGACAGCAACATTTAGCTCTGTCCTCGTCTTCGTCCTCATCGTTCTCTGCCTCGTCCTTTTTTTGCTTTTGTTTCTAAGGTGAAAATTCGGTCCCATCTCTCTGTTGGGGCCAGCATAGCATATCTATCTCTGTCTCATTTCGGTCTGCGAAACTGTTTTAATTGCGTTTGGATTTCAAACCCGAGCGCGTAAAAATGCAATTTCATCGCTCGTTGGAGAATTTTTTGTCGCTGCTGTTATTGTATTTGCTATTAAATTTACCACCATTTTCCAAAATATTCCGGTGTTATTCGGATTCCTAACTTTAATGTCTTATTAAATTCGAAAGGTGTGGGAGAGAACAATGAATTCAATTTTAACTGTATTTTCATTTGTTTTTTTAGTCACAATGAACACAAGAAGAATTTCTCTTTAAATTTTAAGAAAAGCGATTCAAAATTGTGTTGAATAGTAGATTTGAAAGGTTCGGTGGAACAGCTATCTAAGTAGATGAGGGAGGGACGGAGTCGTGGTAGGAGGCTGGAACTTCAGCCGCTCGCTGTCCTCCTAAATGTGAAATCTGCAGTTGTCAGAGGTGCCCAACCTCACCGGCGACCTTCTGTTTATTTCCATCCCCGAGGCATGAAATATTCATGTCTTTTCCCCACAGGACTTCGAGCAAAAACATCAATTGGCAGGAGCAGCAACATCACGAAATGAACTCATAAGGGGAGCCGGACAGAGGGGAGGGAGTGGGTAATGTGTCTCCAAAGGGGCGTGGAAGGAGGTCGAAGGGAGGCGGTAAACATTTTCATTTCGTTCGCACCTTATTGTTGGTTGACATGCAGTGAACTCGATAATAAAAAGCGTCGTAAAACAACCACACATGAGCAGCAAATATAACAATCGAGCCACGGCGACAGAACAATAACAGCAAAAACCAACATCGCAACATGTCACAACATGCAGCGGCCGAGTCATAAATTTTTCACGTTGACGCCGTGATACCCGGACACCGGCCTGACGTTTCCCTTGCCATCACCGACCCCTTCTCTCTCCTTTTATCCTTTCGTCCTGCTGGCTCGCTTCTCTTCCGGTCGTGAAAATCACTCGGCTCGTCGCATCCAGCGACAGAGGGTCGGGCGGTCCTTCGACTCGTTGCCTCCTGTTGAATTGTCTGATTTCGATCTGCCTTTTTTCGGACTGGTCTCTCAGACGGCATCGATTCAGGACGAGCCAACCGCATTTATAGACATATTTCATTGACTTCTTGCCCAGTTCTTGTCGCTGTATCTCTCTCTCTCTTCGCTTACTTCCTCTGTCTTGTTTCGGCCGACTTCTTGCCTCTCGTGTGGCGCCATATTTTCTCGAGTGTTGCCAGACCCTCGGTGTCGCCCCCGAGACCCAGGGGCCAGAGTCGATTGCGTCGCGACGCCGCCGGGACCGAAAGGAGGTTAAACCATGCGACATCCGATCCGAACTTCCACCGCCGCATGGACAGACGAAAAGATACTACGAAGGCGCTCGTATAAACAAACACTCGAACAGACAACCACCAGAGGAGCAACCGGAAGACGGCGAAGATGCGGAGGCGGAGAAGGTCACATAAAAGTGGATTCGACCAAAGATTTATTTGAGTTTAATTCTTCCTTCGGCTCCTTTGTCTGCGAATCGGGGTCGATGCTCCGAGGGCCACGGAGTAAGGGAGAACATGGGTTCGTTTTCGGTTTCTTTACAAGGTTCCTTTTCGGCGGCAGAAGACATAAGAAAAACACGGAATCAGATCGCTGGGAGTGTTTGCAAATCTGGCCATCTGGCGGACATTAAATAACTACAGACGGACCGACATATTGCGGAGGGACTTCGCAGTCGCACTGATTTATTCCGGATCTGTCGGAGGGAGCCCAAGTTTCGGCTGGGAGTTCGTTTGTGTAAGTTTATGTCCTTCGTCTGATATAAAGATGTCAGGAGTGAACCGAGTGTGGATGTGTTTTTCTGTATGGAGTTTGAAATTTTATAATATATTGTAAACAACATACCATTCAATGTTGTAGTGTATCCGACCTCTAGTCACATAGACTATAGTCTGACGGACAAATCCTTGAACTGAACGCATCCACCCGAGTGGAACGGGTTGGAAATTACATTAGTGTGAGATTGAAAAATCGAAAGTCCTGATCGTCCTCATCTCGGTGCCATAAAATGTCATCAGACCTGTAGGTAGTGGGCGACAGAGTGCCATCTGGCTGCACGACAGGATGATAGCGTCCTAAGTCGAATCGAAATAAGCAATTTGCGGCGAGAGTCTTTATTGTTATTCCGTGCACCAATGTGGCTGGCTGTGACGCTGGTCGTGGTGGGCGGTGTATTGCGGGGAGGGCGGCAGCCCAGTCGACTTCCCCCATTGGGTCCGTCGTGTGTACTTTTCGTTAAAAGTTAAAAATGCAAAATCTTGTCACAACAAACAATGGCCAGACGAGCTCAGACAGACGGAGCACATAGAGAAAGAGGACATAGAGAGAGTAGAATATACAGACAGAAGGAGCAGGGAAGAGAAAACGAGGACAGGACTTCAAAGGAGGTTGGTGAAAAGTGAAGAAAGAAAGGCCAAAGAAGAGAATTCAAAAAACGTATCGAGGCGAGGAGCCAAAAGTCATAGTGAGGCAGCGGGGATTGTGGCGAATGCCGCAACATGCAGTTGAGCAGATAATGTGGAGCTCACACACACTCACACAGCGACAGCGGGGGACACTCACACTTAGACGCATTTGTACACAGACGCCCCAAGAGGATGTCCGGCGACAGCAGACAGTCGAAGAGACAAAGGAAGCGATTGACAGTGAGAGAAAGAGAGGGAGGGAGGGAGATAAGCTCAAGTTGGAGCAGGAGAAAGTGAGTGGGCGAGGAGAGCGGGAACGTGCGATAGATGGAGAGCGAGACACCTTCGAAATTGAAAAACGACGGAAACGACTCGAACGACACAGCATTGAATTATTTACAGTAACAAGGATAACGAAGGACGACACCGGAGAAAGGGGGACAGAGAGAGAGGAAGAGTGCTTGAGACTGGATAACGGCACATGAAGCGCCCATTCTTGCTGCTCGTTCCAGCAGGCGTCGACAACGGGAGCGGAAGTCATGGAGTGAGAGGAGGAAGGAGGAGGAGGAAAAAAGAGCGAGCATGTGACCAACGAGGCGAAGCGACGGCAAAAAGTGAAAATGTGTTGAATTACAAAAACTGCAACAACACAAAGGGAGCAAAAATCGATAGGCGGCAACATTGCCTCGGTCTGTGCAGTCGTTGTTGTAGTTATTTGGAAGCGAGGCCACTTTTACTTTTTAAATGTACACCACGGCAGCCAACAACAACAACAGGCCTACTACAACATGACCGCCCACTTGATCTCTACGCCGCCCCTCAGGCGGGGAGGGGGCGTATCGTCGCTTAATGCGCATTTAATCCCGGTCGGCACCGTGCGTTTAAATGTCCTCCACTTTGCGCACTCGAGGAGCAGATCGTTGCGTGCTGTTTGTGCTATTGTTGTTGCTGTTTGTCGCCCAGAGAATGTCTATCGGTGGCCACAATATCAACAACAGTGCCAGCAGCAGCAGCAAAACGACGACACATGTGCTGCCGGCATTTGGCTCGCTCTAGCGACCGCCGACGTCGCCTCGCAATGGAAGACAGCTTGTCTGGCTCTGTCTCAGTCTCTGGCTATCTCTCTCCATTTTTGTCATTCAATCTGTCTGCATGTCTCTCACTGGGCGCGTCCTCCGTCTCTCTCTTGCATTGCTTCTCCCTCTTGCAGACAAATCAGTCGACACCTTTGACATGCGGAACACTCGGGACGTGTGCACGAAGGACATCCACACGATCTTCCGGTGGCTCAGAATGTGAGTGTGTTTAAGCGAAAGTGGTTCCTGGCTATCGTGTGTCCTTCCCCACGCTCCTCCCTCTCTTTCGTTTTCACTCTGTCCAAGAAGTGCAGAGGTAATGCGAAAGATTGCTTCTGTAACGGAAGCTTCTTGTGAAAGTGATTTAAAAACATTTCAGAGCGAATTCCGACGAGAAGCAGAACCTGTTCATGCCCGAAAAGCGTCTCGTTCAGAATCGGAATTCGTCCTCGTCCCCACCGCACCTGGGGCCGTCGGCCAGCCCGACACCGAGCGTCCCCATCGTCCTGACAGCAGGACTCTGTTGCTGCTACCTTGTCGACGAGAGTGTGTGTGTTGGTGGATGCCTGTGTGTGTTTGTTTTTCATTAATATTTCACAGGGATGACGTTTGAAACCCAAACACAAATATTTATTCTGGCGAATGAATTTGGATTTGTCCCGCGGCACGCGACCCCCGCGATCCCCCTTCGATACCACGAGCTGATGCTCAAAAGCATGTGTTTTCTCTCCCTCTCTTTCCTTCTGTTTGCTGCTTCTCATTTGAATTTGTGGGAATTTGTGGACGGCGCCTTTCGGAGGCCTGCGTCCGACATGTGAATTCGCTTATTAATTCCATCTCTCTCTCTTTCTCTTTGCAGGTAAGTGTGCCCACCACGTCGTCGCACGTTTGCGTCCTCCTCATCACCGTGTCATCTTCATCATCGGCGTTGTTATCCTGGCGCAGTCGTCCTTGAGCGTCATCTGTTGCAACACTTCGTCGCTTCCTCTGAAACGGATTGGATTTCATTTCCCCTTTTCATCATCTTTTCTACTTTATTTCTCCTTCTTTTTTTCCTTCTCAGTTTCTCCCCCCTTCTTTCCTCTTATTCCTTCATTTTGCGCTTTATATTTTGGTACTTTCCTTTTCCTTATTTATCATTCTCTAATTGACCTTTCCCTTCTTTCATCTTATTCTCATTCTCCCATTTCGTTTCATTCATTTCAAGGGAAGCCCTTCAAATGTTTAACTGATGTTATTTTCTCCACTCCTCCATATTATTAATTCCTCTACCTACCCCACCAACCGCCGATCACCGCGACTCTCCTCAAAACACTCATTTTGCCCCTCGCCCGCGAGATTTTTAATTAACGCGCAAAAGCTCGCCATCTGTTGCTTCTCACTACGATTTCGTAGTATTTCAGCCGCCTCGAGTGGCAAATTAATTAGATTCGAGAAATGTTCGCTTGCATTCGGCCCCAGCCGAAGCGCTGACTGGGCCGGCTGGCGGAAAGAGAAGAAGAGGAGCCTGCTCTCAGTTAATTTCGAAGAACCACGAGGAAGGTCGTGGCCTGCGGTGCGATTCTTTCCTTTGCGAAGGAAACTTCTTGAGAGTAGGCACTTCCTTGGACCTTCAATTCTGAAGTGCTGCAACGAGAGTTTCCTGGTTAAAGGACTTCACTGTGTGCATTTGATTGGAGCGAAGGAAGTTGTCATGAGAGAAACGAGGGAATAGCTGAAAGAAAGTATTCATGATTCTTTCCAAGTCTATTTGGTCGAATTGGTCGAATATTGGGACGAAGATGCAGTTTTTGCAAATAGAGGACTTTATCTCAACTGCCTGCTACTTTTTAAATTGTCCTTCCATCGTCCGATTTAAAACTCAAGACTCGCCATTGGCTTTCCATCCGCTCGTTCTCCCGATTAATCTCGTTTGCTCGCATGGGCGTAGCAGGATGTCATGTTTGACACAGGATTTCGTCGCACTGCGCGACATCCTCGGCGTCCTTTGATTGACAGGCAAAAACTCGCCTCGGTCACAGGACACGCGTTTGCCGATTGGGGGTGAGGAGATTGAAGATCTCGGTCCGTCCTCCTGCTTACACGACGTCGAGTGGCCGCGGGGCGTGGGTCGTCGTCACTCCCCCTCAAACCTCGTCCGGCCAATCGGCTTGTTTTCCCGCCCAGAGTGCACAGTTTGGCGAACATCCTCGCAACACGCTCTAAAAGCACATCCGGTCGAGGGGCGGGGAGGGCGTCGTCTGTGGATGGACAGATGGGCGGACGGATCGAAGGGCGACACGTCATCGGACTAATTTGCATATTTATGCAATATTTCCTCCACTTCCACTTTTTGTCCTTCCCCGTGCCCGCCTTCCACCTGCTCCTTCTCCTCCCTTCAGCCGTTTGCTCCTGATTTGTCGTCCCTTCCAACGCTTGTCACCTGTCAACCACGTGGGCCGGCCGCTCTCGCTGAACACGCCTCGAGGTGGCGTCCGAGCTGTGTTTAGTGACACACACGCCATGTTTGCCCTTGCGACCGTGGATTGTTGTTGCTCACTTTGTTTTACGGACTACATCGAATGAAGTCATTAACAACAATAACAACAACCAGTAATCCTCACAGCGCTCCTATTCTTTGCTCTCTCTTTCTCTCCTTCGGTCTCCAGCTGGTCGTGTGCTGAGCCAACAAGTAGATGTCAGATTGACAGCAGTCAGGGCGACCACGCGTCGCTGTTTGTTGTTTGAGAGTCATCAACATGAGTTCAAGAGAAATGCAGTAATCCGAACAAATAACAACAATACAACAAACAAGTTTAATCCTGCGATCCTGGTTCAAAAGTTCACTCATTTATGTACCTTCAATCGCCAAGGACCTCGATACGTCAGCAAAGGGATGCAAACGAAGCAGCTGGATAGAGGACCGATCGAGATGCTGCACAGGTCCTTGCCGAAGGACTCTCCCCGACCGAGACTTCTGCAGCGCACCCCGTTCGCGCAACTCGCTGCGGTGTCTTCGCCTGTCAAAACATCGAAACCTCGCATTTGTCACCCTTCGAGGGCTCGCCAACCCCATTCTCCAGTGATTACTTTCCCTTCCCTTGTCGGCCTCATCTTGCGGTCGGGTATCGGGCGAATATCTCAGAGCATATTCCTATCGCTGGGATCGGACGCGGGAAAAGTTTTAGTCATTAATTAAAAGCAAAACAACAACGACCACCGAAAAAACCACAGCAGAAAATCGTGGTTGGAAATTCGCTTTGTTCGCGTGACCTCCCCATGAAAGGGGGTGTTGGAGGGAGACGGAAACATTCGCCAACATTTAAAAAGTTGCTCGTTTCAATAGATTTGAAAAACTTTTTCCATATTTTCCCGGTTTTGCGTCCACTCCGTTAACAATCCGCCCACCCCACGACACATGTGAACAACGCGATTTTGGTTGCTAGTTTTCTGTGTGTGTGTGTTGTGGAGCAGCCGAGGATTCTCAAGGATCTTCCTGTTATTTCGAGTTGAATGAGTCGGAAGTAATTCGTGGTATGCGACGAGTTTCAGAATTTTCCAAAAGTTTCTCCCGCCTGTCGAGCTTTAAGCTCAGTCACTTTCTATCTAACTCTGTCCCTCCCTCTCCCTACCTCTCTCTCTGTCTATCTATCTCTTTCTGTCTTTTTTTCATTCCGTTCCATTTGAACGAATGACTTTCGGGAGAAAAGAAAATGGCGGCAAAGCGAGTGCACCATGTTTTGCAGTTGAAAGCACAGAAATAATTCCACAAATGTCTGCCTGTAAACACTCTGTCAGAAAAGAGAAGGGTGGAGAGAGGGCGAGAACAGCGTTGAACGGGGTTTCCAATGTATTTTTAATTTGTTTCGCCGCTTGACGGTTTCCCATATGCATGGAACTAGATTTTAATTAGAGGAAACTACAACTCTACTTTATTCTGCACTCAAAAACATGAATTATTGTCTCCATAACGATAGATGTGTATTTTATTGGAAACTCTATGGATCCCCGTGGTTTTCGTGAAGGAATTGTTTATTTACAAGTTCTTAATCCATTTCAGCAGACCTCATGTTGTCTGACAAAGAGAAGTTCTTTCAAGACTCAAGAATTCGATTTGAATAAAATAATTTACTCAATTTTCATGCTTTCCCCACAATCCTTCATGATTGATAGTTTGAACGCCCGAATGCCGTTATATCGATTGTGCATTACTTGCGAATGTTTGCATTCAATAAAAGGAAATTCCTCCCATAATTTTCTCATTTTCCGCACATGAATTTGATTGCGATTCAACTGTCAGCACTCATACACAGCCATACTCGCCCACACACACATGAACATAACCTTGGCGTATCCTTTCTGGATATCATCTTTGTTCCTTCATTTCATTTTATTTCATCTGATGTCGTTTTCTTTCCTTTTCTCGTCTCGTGTCGCTTCGTTTCGATTCGTTCGAAAGGTGAACCTTTTCATAAATTCACGATTCTGTTTCCGTTTCCGGCAGTGCTCGCCAAAAGAATTTTAGGACAATTGTTCAATAAAATGCGACGTCGTCGCGCCCTTCCGCTTCTCGCTGTCTCTCACTCTCTCTTGCTTCCTCTCCCTGTGTGCCGTTAAGCAACATTCACATATTTCCGAGTGTGCATGTGTTCGAAACATTGTTGTTGCTGGTGTTGTTATTGTTGCAACTTTACGATCGCAAGCTCCGTCGCAATTTGGAGAAGAACTTTTAAGAAATTCGAAAACAGAAATAAGAGGAATACGTATACATAACTCTGAATGAAAGCGAAGGAGCGAGAAGGAAGCCGTGAGAGGAAAGAGAGAAGGGGAAACGGTGAGAGAGAATACTATGTTGTAGAGAGCGGAGCATGCACAAATTGGAAACTCGAGCGCACAATGGAATATGTCGCAGAATCGCAGCGAAAATGTATGGAATGAATTTTCAGACATGTCGGAAAATAGCAACACATGCAAGTCCTTTTCGACCGAGCGCAGGCCCCTCCCACATATTATCGGGAGATCAGATTCACTTTTCCCTTATCTATCTCCGAGGGCTCGAGGACTTCATTTGCCACCCTTCGAAGGGATACAATGTTAAAATGTCCAAAGTTCAAAACATACGAGTGTTGGAAACTCCACTGATTGCCTTCCTGAAGAATATTTGATCCATTGTATGAAAATTTCAAATTCGAGTCCTTCGAGAACGCCGAAGTGTAGCAAGACCAGCCAACGATCGGGACACGTCATCGTCCGGACTGCGTCCAGAGCGGAAACTTTTGACAGCAGCTCCACCCTGCGAACATCTCGTCGACCCCTCCGCAGTCGTCGTCGCCATCGCCGTCGTCATTGAGCGCTGACATGTTTTCAGCAAGTTCTCTGCCAACTCAAACGAAACTAATTTCCCACCGACCCGTTGGCAGGACGCGGTCGCCGCCCCCACACTCACACACACGACCATGTACGGTCTCCCAGACGCACACACACACGAATAGTCTCAGGAACTAACGAAACGTTGCTCGCACAAAACAGATCAAACGAAAATTTAATTTGCAACAAAGGAATTCCTCCAAACAAATTCAAACGAACAAGGATGACGGCGATGACGATGACGGAGGCTTCCATGGAGAAAGGTTCGCGACGGGCCCTGGAACTTTGCGCAAACATTACTTAAAACAATTTAGCATTTTATCAATTCCTGCCTTCTGTCGTGCCGTTCCTTGGCGCTCCGGCTCCAATGATCCACGGCCACCCCTTTCCCGGTTCACCTTCCGCCCTTCGACCCTTCGGCTTCTTCGCGACGTTGCCCCCCGAGTTTTTTTCAAACAAACGAAATGAATTTCTTATGACTTCG
Organism: Coelopa frigida; assembly: GCA_017309665.1. Lineage (NCBI taxonomy): Eukaryota > Metazoa > Arthropoda > Insecta > Diptera > Coelopidae > Coelopa > Coelopa frigida. Next base: position 24,093,656 of record CM029561.1, read on the forward strand.
CGTCCTTTGAGTTTTTCCTCCACCGTCCTTTCGTCGCCCCTTTGTCTTCCTCCCCGTTCCTCCTGTATAATTTTAGGGGCGCCCAACGACAAACACTTTGTATCACTGTCTCTTCGTTGGGGGACGCGGCAGTCGTGTTGGGTGTGGTGGGAGACGGGGATGAGTCATCGTGTCATTCGCAGCGTAGTAAAAGTTGAAAATTGCACATAAAATGCGACGGCAGCTCATGTGGCTGGCCCTAAAGGGCTTTCCTTCCGAGGGGCGGCGAAGGGGGCCATTCGTAAAAGTTTGTCATAACTTTTAACAAATAAATTTATTGTCTTTGAAGTCGACGGCGAAAACAGACGGAGCACCAGAAGACATCGAGGAAGTACGATAAGAACGACTCCGGAAAATGGGTCCTTTGTCCTTCGATGCTGCTGTGGGCCACAGGGGGAAGGTTGGGAATAGTGGAGCTCAGAGAGCGCGGAAACATTGTCTCATTGCATCGCGGTTCCTGGAGATTGAAGTAAAGTGCGACTTCGCCCATTTACGTTCGCCACATGTCCCGAAGGACTTAATCACAATCGACACTCATTACGGGGAGTTTTCCCACTAAAAGCCTTTCTTTCTCAATTAAGTTTAATGCAGTTGCAACAATGAACAACAACAACAACTCCATTAATTACAATCACAGCAACTCGAACTGCAGCAACAACACGAAACCAGTCGACGAGTTGCATCCGTCTCATCTGACGACAGTTAAAAGCCTCGATATCCTTGGGCAGGACGAGGACACAACACGCACTGCTCCGTGTGTGCGGTTTCGTACACTACACGCCCCGCCCCTCTCCTCACAGCCGAAATGGGTTCTCCATGGCAATGGGCTCCACCCGCCGCTCCTGCTGCGGGACCATTTGTCAAATGTGTGGCTGCTGCCGCTGCCTGTTAGACTTCAATAAAAATGCCACAATCCGACCGACCACGAGTGAATGTTGACCGAAGCAACACCAGCAATCGCCATCGAAAGCAACAACGCAATCAACGACATCGATGTCGTCGGCGTCATCCACAGCTCCATCGCCAGCAGCCGCAACACGTCGCCTGTAAAAGGGCCCCTAATGTATTTATGGAGGTGGGTTCCATGGCAGGAACAGCGGTCGGTGGGTCGCTCAGGGTGTGATGCGTGTTGTTCGAAGACTCGCAGGACCCAACAGCCCCATGGCATCCCCTTTCTTCGCAGTAGGCCCCGAGTGACGACGTAACGAGATCCGCCACTTGTCGGACATCCTTAGATGCGGATAACGAGCCGACCACCGGGGCTCGGGTTTCCCAACCGAAGCCTGGTCGTGATGAGTTCCTCGAAACCGACCACATCCCCTTCCGAGGATCAAAGCAATGACCACCGATGGGGAGGGCGACGGATTCAATTGGAGCGAAGGAATCATTGCGAATGCCCCGAAACAGCGATGCGGAACCGGTGGTAGTTCGAGGGTTAAGTGGAAAAAAGTGAAATCGAACTTGGAGTTAGAGGTTTCATCTTCTGAATTTGCTAATGGAAGCACATGCGGACGGACGTGTCGAATCAATTTCTAAATCAGCAATCGAGGAAGGACTTCGTGGACAATCACTCTGTAATCAGCTCCCCACACGGGTACCAGACTACGTCTAAGCTGCCTTTGAAACATCCCCACCTATTATCCTGGTATTGCGTAGAGCAAACCGAAGAAACCCTTCGAAACCAAGGATAATGAAGGTTCTTCATCCCTTCCGCCGCATTCACATCGCTCTTCACTGCTCCCAAAAGGGAGCCAAAAGCAGACCACTCTCTCTTCCACAATTTAACAATCACCCATTTCGAGGACACCGCTGTCTCTCTGTGGATCCGTCGGCCATCGCTTGACATCAGGTGTTGGACCGAAGGATTCTCGTTGGAGGGATAACTTTTCGGGTTCAAAGTGGGACCGCCTTCGACGGGACGCAAACCGCAAAGTGCGTTCGCCTCACCGACCTCCCTCCGCCCCGCTCAGAGGCCACCGAGTTCGGGACTCGTCCGGTCGGAAGCCGCTGTCTTGACCAATTAATTATTCAAGTGAAAATTTTCATATCCTGGACCCGAGAATTTATGGACACAAATTGCTTTGACCCTTCGGAGGTCGGAGCTTGGAGCACGCATGGCGCATCCTCGGCTCGACCGGACTCATGCGACGGCCTGGCTGTGGTGAGTGGCAGGATGGATCGCCTCGCCTCGCCTCTCTAATGACTCGCGACGAGGGACTCAGGAGAGTGTTTGGGGCGGCGACTGAAGCCGGAAGTCGATTTAAATTCTCGATTGTCCTTTTTCTTCTCACGCCTTTGCATACAAATCGAGATACACGGACGGAAAGAGACAGAGAGTGAGCACGTTTCGTGGGGTTGTTGTTGCGGGTGATGCTGTTGAATTTGTTGCTGTTGGCATTGTTGCTATTGAAGTTGGCGGTGTTGTTGTTTTAGTCGCTGATTGTAATCCGGTTTGCAAGTTATGTGCGCCTTAATTGAGTTCGCATGCACATGACCTGAATCCTTGATGCCACACGGTCGCTCACAAACGCAAGCACACTCACGACACATCCACACACACACAGCCAACGACCGAACCCTTGCGAGCGCCGCACACGAGGACATTAAACAAAAAGGCGTTATCCTTGCTGATGCGAGATGATCATCGTCCTCGACGGTGGCAGCAGCAGCAGCAGCAGAGCAGCGGCTCCAGCCATCAAGCACATCCTTCCTTCCGTCCTTCCGCTTCCTGCTCCCCTTCGCCACTGCGCTGAGTATTGGAATATGGCTGCCGGAAGTTGGACCCGTGCGTGTGTATGAGGGCATTCTCTGTCATCTACGTTGGTGTTGCTGTATTTTTTGGAGGTCGCCTCAGACGTCCTCTTAATTTTCGCCAATATTCACTCCATGCATTATTTTAATTGCTGCCACACGCCCGGCGATGACAAGGATACTCGAAGGTCAGTGGGCGTTGGGCGCGGCAAGACATGGGGACCAGATGTGGTTGTAAAGGGCGATGGCAAATTCCGCCACTCGTCTCGTCTAGTTGTTCGCTCTGACTGCGTGTGCAAATGTAAACGAGGATCAAGGACGAGAGGAGGCTGCTGAAGAAAGAAGCGACATTTTTATTACTTTCTAGATGAACTGCAGAAGGGTGTAACGAAAGTTGAAAGGAAGAAGGCAGAGGATCATAAGAAGACAAAATGCACCGAATAGTAAGGCACGTCACGTGTTGCCACCTGCACTCACAACACATTCGCCCGACGTCTTCGAAGTTAGTCTGGGGAATCCACCAAGCGATACTGCTTTGAATCAGGGCGTCGGACAGAGACAAACAAATGGAAGTCAATGAAGCACAATCTTCGAATGATGGAGGGTCCGGCCTAATCAGAATTCACCCAATATCGACCAAAACCATTCCTGCCCCTGTGGAATAGAACGGTCTGATGAAGGAAGTGTAATTCTGAGCCAAAATTTCACTTCAAAGCCGCCTGAAGAAGGAATTCGCAGCATTCATCAATAAAGAGTATTTCCTTTTCTAACACCAGAGGGCGGGAGGGAGAGGGTATTCGCATAAATTGTTCATTCCAGATGCGTGTCGTTAGGAAGCAAATAAATTTCACTCCGGCAAATCTTTTCAATTTCGTTTTACACTCCTTCGAAATTCGCATTGATTGCAACAACTTCATGGGTTACAACAACACTGAAATTGACTTTACCGAACAACACAAGAGAAACATCGGCGTCGGGGAGGAAATTGCTGAAAATAAAGAGGAGAGCAGATAAACGAGAGCGGAAGCATGGAGCCAGAGGAGTCGAAAGTCAAATCAAAACGTCCAATAAATCCTTCCAAGTTTATTTAGCATTTTCTCCACACGGACTGATCCGTCCCTGCGGACGGGGTGAGGCCGGAAGAAGTCGCTCGTGCAGCAGGCCAGAGTGGATCGGACAGCCATTAGATAGCGACGAGGGGCCAGAGGGTGGGGGGCCGGCTTTCGCAGAGCTTTAACGTCGCTCTCTCTCACCGCAGCCTTTTCTCTAAATCCACATCCGCTTCGGAATCCTCGTGAGAGCGAAGGAATAGATAGCGAGTGCGGACTTTGGCAAGGGCATTTAATTCCATTCCAGCTCGCGTGAGCAATCGCCCACGTTGCCAATTGCAAGTATAATTTTTGCCACAAAGAACACTGAAAGAAGCAACACCGGCAGCTGGTCCCAATCGACTCTTTCTCCACCGTCCTCTTCTGACTCACTCCCTTGCTCATCCTCTGCCGATCACATTCCAACTTTTAATGAAGAATCGAGTGAAGCACAAAAATACAAGAACAACACGTCAGGGAGAAACAAACCGCGTGAAGGAGGGACCGCGCCAGCAAGAGAGAGAAAACTTTCGATTGAAAGTAAAACCAGTGGCCATCGACTCCCCCTCTCGACCCTCTTTCGCACCCGTAATAGTTACTGAGGGAATTTAATGGCTTCGCCCGTTCTCCCCACCCCGCCTTCCTTTGCTTTCTCCGTGTGTCTCTCATAGATGTAACCTATGGGGATTAGGCGGAGGAGGTGCACGTGGTCATGAAGGAGGAGAAGAGGCAGAAAACCGTGATTCATTAGTGGACGCTGCGCGATGCGGAAGAAGAAAAGTGACCGAGGGAGTCGTCAAGGTGAAGCGTTTGAATGGACGGATGAAGATAGGCGGGGAAAACCCAAGCAATAGTTTGGCAATTTCCGGCAGCTGATGAGTTGCTTCGGTGGAAAACAAATGAATCGACACTTCGCGGAGAGCGGGGCGGACGCGCTTTGGTGGGGTTTTCTTAGAGATCTGCTTGAAAAGCCCTCGAAATGCGCCCATCCTTAAGAATTTCGCAGACAGACAGACAGAAGCTCTTTTGTGCGAAGGGCTGCCTTTGTTCTCTGATCCTTTCGCACCGTAAATTCCTCAGAAATCCCCCAAATCGTGGTGCGAGAGGATGGAAATGAGTCGTAACCGCGGAAGCAGCGACATCCAAGAAATCCGCAGCCGGGGCCGCGGCTCTTTGTTAGCCATGGAAATCCGCTTAAGCTGCCGGCTACAACAAAAGCGACATCTGGGCCTCCCCGCGATAAGCATTTAAATAAATTAAACCCTTTAAACCGCGCCGGCAGCGTTGCCAGATTGCGCCGCCTCCCCTCTGCAATAAAAATGAAAATCGCATCAAGATCTGCGGCCGCCGATAGCGCGAGGCAGCGACGGCGACGACGCGTCGCCAGGGACTTCTGTCAATGTGTGTGTCGCACAATCACATACACACACACACTCGTTGGGCACGCTGTTTGTGTGCACTGCCGGCTCCGCCTCCGCTTGGCTCGAGCGCCGCAAAACATGCAATATTTTCGCCAACAAACGTTGGCAGCAGCGGCGTCGGTGGCGGCGACCACAAAATGGCGATCGCGATAAGCGAGACGGCAAACAGCGGAGAAGAGCGGCCCGTAAATAAAAACCGAATTCTAAACTGGCGACAGCGCCGCCTGTTGGCAACATTGGCTCAAAAACGCATTCCGCAGCGTCGGCGGGAGGAGCTGCTACAACAACAAAAACATTGGCACGCAGGAAATCAAAACAATCGTCGCCATAATCGTAAAATAAATGTTTGTTCGCTCCCTCTCTTTTACTCCCTCCTTGTCCTTGCCATTCGTTCTTTTTCCGTTTATCGTCCCGTTGGCAGCACTGGCAGGTTTTTTGCGGCTGCCTCTGCCATAATCATAAAACATAACAAATTTTTAATTTCGCGTCTCATGCGCCATTGTGAAATCACTTCAAATCGCATTTGTCCACCTCTCCCTATCCTTCTCTGCCCATCATTATTGCTCGCTCTCTTTTCCTGGCGATTTCGTCCTACTCCAGGATTAAAGGGTGGCTGAAGCTATGCTTCGCCACCAGATTAATTATTATTTTAGACCTTTTATGGGCAAGAATTAAATTGAAAAACGAATCATTTGGAATAAATACGCAGACCATTGCAGCTATTGCCATTTGTAGTATATTTTCTAGGCCAATAATTGCATATTCTTATAATCTTATGGTGACTTAAATTTAGAGAAGAAAATTAATGCCTGGAACTCAAATGTAAAATACGCACGCAAATACACTGAACAGCCATTCACACCAAATTTTGTTTTCCTAAAATACGTTAAACCACCGTTCCACACACCTTAAACTTCTATATTCTACATGCTTTATTCTGGTTCGACACCCGTTCGGTCCTTTGGCATAGAAATTTGATATTGCAATTAACTGGAAATGTCTTCCGTTGAAGTTTGAGTTTACATAATTGATTGATTACCGATTTCCATAAGCTTCAACTTCAATATTTAATGAATAATTGTGAAACAATTTCCCGTACTTCACGGTTCCCGCAAATATCTATACTATATGTGAGTGCATCTCTGTATAATTTACCCACGGGAGTCAGTGATCACAATGGAGATCTGAAAAATAGAAATTTCGACATGGAAATGATGGGAAACTAGTTAAATTCGTGCAATTTGCACGACCACACACTCGCAAATCCCTGAATAGAAACTATTGGCGAGTAAATAAATGAAATAAAGCGAGAACAGAAAATGTGGTGGACTCGCCCGAGACAGAGTTGCCAACTAATGTACTATAAATTTAATGATTGATTGCTGCAGGAGCAAACAAACGCCCCAACACACACCTCTTTGTATATTTGCATTGCGGTTGTTCTTGTTGTTGTTCATTTGTTGTCTTTTAATCATTTTAATTTTATTTGCATACCGAATTTTTCGACTCGATACTCTTTCGAGCTCACGAGGTCAACTACAAATTGTTCGTCTATACAGTTGTTTTTGCCTTCTTGATTTTATTGTTCGCAAGTTCGTTTGTTGTCGTAGTTGTTGCTGTTGGTTTGGGAAATTCCTCTGCAAATTTAATTAAAATTGTTTCAAAAACCAGTCGATACACAGAGGCGAGGAATGGGGTGAGAGTGCTGAAGCAATCGAAATTCTACAAGTCGTCTACACGTCTACAACTGCACTCAATCGCGTTGAGAGCCGCCTAAAAGTATAGACTAGTCGCTGTTGCAACTATTTTCTGTGTCAAAAGGCAGTCTCGCCCGCGGTCCCCTGCCCTCTACACCCTCCTGACAGGCGACGCCAGTTTGTCTCCATTCGATCCATCCGTCCCTCTTTCGGTTCCCTGTCTGTCCTCCTCTTGTGCCTCGCATCCGCGCTATTTTTAGTACCACCAGCCCTCGAACAAGACGCGCCGTCGACGAGGCGTATGTCACTCGACGTCTCCTTCCTGCCTGCCTTCCTTCCGCCCTCTTGTCGGCCTCGACAAGTGGGCGTCGCCGGGACGTCTCTTGACGCCGACGGCTTGTCGTGCTCCAAATGCTATGACCCCCGTGCCTCGACACGCAGAGACGCCGCTGGCTGATGCGGCTCCGGATGGCGCTGTCGCATTAAGGCAGACGATGAGGCAGCAGCAACAACAGCTAGCAGCAGAACACGAAACTTGGAAGCAACTTGCAATTCCCTGATTACAATGTCAGCATGTTTTGCTGTTGCTTCGTCTTCCATTCTTCACACTTTGCTCTCGCTCTGAGGCTTCTTTCGTAGGCTCTTGATCTCGGTGTTCGCTTTATTTGGCATCGCGTCCTGGGGATCCTGGACGCCCCACAGTCCCCTCGCCCTGCCGCTGGCCCAGTGCCAGGGAAGTTGGTCTCCGGGTCTCCGCATTGATCTCACCGCCCGTTTGCACCAAACAATCCCAATTCAGGCCCTCCTTGACAGGAATCGAGAGCCGAAGATGTAGGCGGCGTAGGAGGACTCCGAGCGATCCAGTTGATAAGCAAGAAAATGTTTGCGAAACTTGTCGAGTTGATAGAAAAAGTTTTATTAGCAGCCAGCTTCTGTTGACTTTCTGTTAGTTGGCCGAGGTTCCGGGTCCGGACCGGGACAGGGGGTGGATGCAGGGTAATAGTGTTGTTGAAGAGGAGGAAAAGCTGCTAAAAGTCTTCGTCGGGAGCGACAGAAGTTTCATCGCTTGAAGTGATTGAACTGGCGAGAGCGAATTCGATCAGTTTCTTGGTTCTCGAACCTAATCTGTAATTCAACATGCCACCATCTCCCCTCCCCTCACTACCATTCATCATTACTGTACACGGCCCTCAATGGAAATTATCAAATTAATACGGCACAGAAAATTGAGTTACAACAAAGGCATGTCTTTGTCTCAGCCTCCGTCCAACGCCTGAAAATATGCCCCATTGTCAAGCTTCTCCCCCCTTCGCAGCAAATCAATTCAGACTTAGCCGAGCTCCCTCTCCTCCTCCTCTTGGTTCGAGCAACCATATGGACGCAAATAATGCTGACCGACGACCCCGACCATTCACCGCTTATGTTGCCCGAGGGTGAATTATTATTATAATCGCCAGCGGATGTGAAGGATGACATGGGGCGGGAGGGGATGTGTTTGTGGGGAAATCGGATGAGTGAATGGACAGTCAAATGGACGGACGGACATCGCTGGGACTCGAAGGCGAGCGACCAGAGGGCGTGCGAGGCGAGATAAACCATCAAAGGAAATTGTCTGCGCGCCCCTGGCGGACAACTGGTGGTTGTGATGGCCCAGGGGTGGACCACAGGGGGGCGGTGGCCTCGAGTCAGCGGCATCGCTGATTGGGCTGATTGCGATGAAGGCAGACAGGAACTGGGCGAGATTCGGGACGAAACCAGAACACGAAATAGAGAAAGAACCACTAGAAACAATGAAGTGAAGAGGCGGGTGATGATGGAATGAATACAGATAAAAAAGGAGGACAACTAAATAAAGTCCGGATAATCAGGAAAATAATAGGGAAAGTCAGAAACACAATCGAGTTAGCGACACAGTTGTTTGTTGGTGGCTGTCAGCGACCCGTGGCCAGACGATAAGCAACGACGTCCCGGCAGGACATCCGCCACCACCTCTCGCAAGCAGCTGACAAGTGCAGTCGGCCACCCAGAGGTCGCTCCTTCTGCATCTGTCCATCATTCGGTCCTCACCCGCCTCGCCTTGTTGGCCGGTGGCGATTCCTTTGTCGGATGTTGTCGTCGACGACCCACAGCTTCCCAATTTTATGCCCAAACTTTATCCGCCTCCCCTCATCCTCCCTGCCCACAGCCCGTCAGATGTCATCGGCCAAGAGTCCCATTTGGAGGATTCGCACAAATGACGGTGACCGAGGACGCCACCTTGTGTCGAACCAATTTCTCTTTATCTCCCTCCCCTGTTGCTCTCCCGGAAATCATCGGCGTGTAGGTTGTGTGTGTCCAAACGACGCCGGACACATTTGCCAAATGACTTTATTTCGGGCTCTCGTGTCGATGGCATATGTGAAATTCGACTGCGTTTCGTGTTGTTGGTTGGTGTGGTTGTCATTATCGTTCGGACATGAAAAATTACGAAAGTTATTAAAATATTTGAAAACTTTTTCCTTGGCTTTTGCAAATATGTTTGCCTTCGCTCCAATTAGGGAACAGTTGCTAATGAATCCACCGCATGCTGCTGCCTACCTCAGGACTCAGGATGCAGACGAGAGGAGAAAATGATTTTTTCATATGAATCCTCTGCGTTATTTTAGCAATTATTTATATTTCAACCACTGTTATATTAATATACTATGTATACCCAACCTAATACCTAGATCCCACTTCGCACTTATTCATCAAACCTCATGTCTCGCACTCCTCCTTCCATTCGGCTGTCCTCACATGCCAATTTCTGATTCCACCAACACATAACTCGTCTCTGCCTCTGACTCGTTCGTTACTTCCCCTGCCTCCCTCAAATCTCCCAGCAAAGTCGAAATTATTTCTAGCTCCGATTCGCTCCGACGGTCTGCTGACCCAGCGATGGCTCGTGCTTCGCCCAGCGCATTCATCCATCGCAAGCAAACCAGAGGCGCCACACGTCCCTGATGCTGTCGATGCCGCCAATGCCAATGTCGATGTGGATATCGAGTGGATGCGGTTGTCGGAGCCGCTTTCAGCAGCATCAACAAATCGCTCAACAAATTCATAAACTCGCAAATAACTGTCTCAATAAAATAATTTATTGAATTTTTCATCGCCCTCCCTATCCCAACGCCAACGTCATCGTCATAGTCAACGTCATCGCCTCCGCCATGGTCAGGGCCACACACGAACGTGGCTTCCATCGATTGCCGGGCGACGCCTCCACCGGGAGCTGATGGAGCATGTGCCACGAGTCGGAATCGCATTGAGTTTTCTTGCGACTGCTTCGGCGAACTCGCGCAAAAATAGTTTCCCTCCGCAGCGAGTGTGGCCAGCGATATGTCCGAGTATGAGTCCGTGGCTGGGTCTGTGTGTATAGGTGTCCATCTGTGTCTATGCGGACGAGTGTGTGTTTGCTTTCTCGCGTTCCGCAGGAGGATCCGAGGCACCTCTTGACACACATCGCACCGAGTCTGGCTCAGTCGAAGACTAGGGAAGGCAGCGCGAGAGGCGATAATGGCACAAGTGCTGACGAGCAGCATCCGGGGCGCCGAGGAGCGAGGATGCAGTGGCAACGACACGAGCTCCGGGTGATGTACAGCGATGATGAAGTGAAATATGAGTTTAACGCCCTCGTAAATATGAAGTCGCTGACGATGACTTCGATGCTGCAACAGTTGTTGTTGGCAACGGACGCGGTGTTTATCGCCGGTATTTGCCCGGATCTTCACCAGCTTCCACCGTAATTCAGTCACTCCCTCCCTTCCACTTTCGAGGGGCACCTAAAGACCGGGGTCTTCATGGCGAAGCTGCACCTCATGCTCTTGTTAATATCCTCGAACTGACAGTTATTGGCAGAAGAAGTCCGAAGCTTTCTTCTGGTGTAAGCTTCGTCGTTAAGCTGAATCGTGGGGATTGTGCGATTTCGCGTTGCAAGTGTTTTCAAGCGGATCCTCACTCTTTCTCACCCCAAAATCGTCCTTGGTCTCCATCTGAGAGAGGTCTTCTTAAATCTCTGCTGTATAACCATTAAACTCAAGGATCACTCGAATCGAGAGCAGGAAGTCAGCGATGCTCTTGAGTGACGCCCAGAGAGATTTTTCGCCCTACGCTCTCTTTTATGCGACTATTCTACATTTTAATGATCATTAAACCCTCGATAACTCCTCGTTCCGACCTCAAAATCCGGTTTGCTTTATGGTTGGATTTACTACCGTCATTCCATCATCGGTGGACAATGCCTCTTCCTCTCTTCACCACCCTCTTCATCGCTACTCCTCTCTTCATCACCCTCTTCATCCCCACTCCTCTACTTACCACCCACAAACTTTTATCATTAAATTCATAACTGAACTTTCCTGTGCAGAGTGCAACCTTTTTAATTGCATTAAATACCGAAATTTCATTAGAGACAAAAGTTCCCACATGACCATCGACCGTCCGAAGCCCCTCCATCCCCCTGGTCCGATGAACGCCTTCATGCCTGGCTTTTTAATGTCGATTCCATGTCCTGACTTCGAGCTTCGACTCGATGGGATTTCCCGTTCCATGTTGCGCAACTTATTAATAAACTTCTACTTCTTTGTTCCTCTATCGTTCCCCGCCTCTTTCCTCCTCTCCACAATAAACTTTTATCGGCACCGATGGAGGGGAGGGAGCAACCCGAAAGAGAAATATCAAGAAAGCATTGAGTCGACGACTCGCACTAAAACTGACATTAAATCGGAAACTATTAGCGCAACATGTCGGATGCCCCGACCTGGGTGTGTGCGTGTACACATCCTTGCATGTGAGCGTAGCAGGGCGTCTTCCGCACGAGTTCGTGGGATGGGAAATATTTTTATTATTAGTTTTGAGCTCGGGGCGAACTGTGGAAGGCCCTCGATGTTGGGGTTCGAACAGCCCCAGGACTCCCCACGGTGCAGGGCGAGGTTGGGGTTGCAACTGCCTGAAAGTTTTAATGAAATTCGTTAAATATTCATTGTGTTATGCGGTGTGCTCGGATTATTGACAGACAATGTGTTGAAAGTGAAGACACGTCGAAGGCGAAGCTACTTTGCTCAATATGTTCTTTCCGCACCCGGGGCTGAGTCGAATTCGCCACCTTCTCCTGTGTTTGCTCATTACTGAGGCACACGGAGCCATGACCGAACGGCAGACAGTCCTCCTTTCGCCCCGCCCACCGTTTTCGCTCGCCATTCTCGCTGATATTGGCGAAGCGTCTGTTAATTATGGTCAAACAAATCGATGGGCAAATATCGTTATGCTCAAATGGACCGCTACCTCTTCCTCCGCTCTGTATCGCATCCTCGGCTCCAGTGACCGCATATCTGGCTTCCCTTCTTTCCCTTGATGTCGACGTAGACTTCACCTCAGGTCAACATTAATGAGCCACCGCATCGACGTCGTTTCAGTCACTCATCGAGTGGTGCCGTTGTTTACTGAAACCCAATCCCAGGGCCGTGTCGACTCCTGGGCCCCACGGCGTTTACTCAGCGAGTCGCAATCGTCTAGAGAGACCAGAGCTTTCGTTCGGCTTAAGCTCTCGATTCAATCATTTGATTGGTTTCGTATGAAATCGATAATCTTTAAAGCATCTCTCTTTGCTGAGATCTCAAGAGATTTCTATCTAGAATCAAATAAAGGGTTCTAACTGCCAGCTCAACCCATCCTCGGCACATTTATTAACTTATCGGGAAGATATGGCCACGAGGAGAACCTTGAGCGGATTGGCCATGGGCGTCTTCGTCGAGTCGGAGTCACTTCAATCAATGGGATTTCCTGCTGATTTATTGCGAGTCGCCTGACATGGTTCATTACGGTCGACAGCTGCCGAATGCAAGTCAGGCTAAGGGTTAATTTCCAACCCCACACTTCAAAGGCGACCGATCCGACTCCCCACTGTGAGCAGTGGCTGTGAATAATCCTTTTACATCGACAATCAAAGCGTTATTAAATGACTTTACAATTCTGATTGGGAGCCTTTGGGCATCGACAGAGTTCCGTCATCGTCATTGGAATCAGGTTTCAAGTTTCAGGAATTGTAGGAATTCGAGGAAACACTGCTGCATTCAGGAATTAAAGTTCTCTTCTGGGCTTCTAGCCGAACGTCCTCCTTCAACCGGAGACAGTCGCCGACATTAGTAATTGCGGAAAGGGCTATAATTACCGTTGTCCCGCTCCCGCTTGCAGAGTTCATTCGCACGAATTTATGGAGCTTTCTAACATGGCTGCTTGCTAACTTCCGTTTTAATAATTAAAGTCTAGGGAATCTCGGCGAGTGGCGGATGGAAAGAGCGAGGTGATGAGGGACGGAGAACGAAGGACGAATACTTCTTCATTGAAATACTCATCGACAGACATTGTGTCACACACACACAAACTCACACACACGCGCTCGAACACATCCACAGGAATTTAGAGAGAATATTCCGAGAGATTCTAATTAAATACTCATGTTTTACAATATGGCGCCCAACCGGAAATTCCTTTAATTTCTCATCTAATATGAATATGTCTGCATCGTTAGTTGTTGTTGCGATTCGTCGCAGTTGCTTTCAATGCATATGACTGTCTCGCTCCCTCTCTCTGTATCTCTCTATCCTTGTTTGCTTCTTACTCATGTGCGAGGGTTGGGCAAATTTTAAAATTAAAACCTTTCCTTGTTATTCGTCGTTGACGTTGTTGCCGATGTTAATGTGTTTGTGTTGTTGTTGTTGTTATTATAGTCCCTGTATAACTTTGCAAACACTCACTCTCCCCGCCTCCACCCACTACAAGTTTTCATATCAAATTCAACACATGTGCCGAGCCCAGAATATTCGCTCCATCCAGTCGACTGAACGAGGGCTAAGGGAGACTCGGATGAGGAAGGAAACGAGACGGCGCGAGGCTGAAGTTGAGCAGCTGTTGCTCTCTCTCTCCTCCTAGGATGCTAGAAATTAAATGAATCCTTTTTTCACATGTCTTCTTATCGTCCTCTGCTTCCTGTTTCACTTTCAACTAATAGAATTTCAAATGATTCTCTCTCTGGCGCAGCACTCTCACATGGAGACTGATTCCAGAATACAATTTCCGCAATGTGATTAAGAGGTTAATTTCGAGCAAGAGACTAAAATCTAAAAAAATTAACTTCCCATATGCGATAGAAATTTGTCATAGAAGTCTGGAAATTTCATTCATGTCACTTTAATAATTCTCAGAATTCACCAAATCGACCTTCCCGACTATCGCACGAGTGTCTGTCCCAAGAGGATGTCTCGATCCTTCTCGTCTGCTCTGCATCCGTCAAACTTCACAGACACACAGCCCGCCTCAATCCTCCGGCCCCGCCCTCGCCTCATTATGACGCCATTATTAGTTGTTTTTAATCCTAATTCGCAGACAGCAACTCGAGCATTGTCTTAACTCAATTCGTCTGCTTTCGCTCAGTTGTTCCTTGGATCACATTAGTCTTCATCCTCGGGTAGTGGGGGAGGGAGGTATGGAATTATGCTAATTGTTGCTTAATATTATTTTTAGGGAAAATAAAGTACTCCTCCTCCGGGAGTCGTGAGTCGAGATCCTCACGCAAAGCAGCGAGATCCGCGAAAGGACGAAATCATTTCGGAGTCTGGGTGCACCGAGCCGTTGTCTGCGCACTGACAGCCTCATAGAGAGACAGACAGAGGCTTTGTGAGGCCTGTCTCTCCTTCAGTCCGTCCGTCTGCCTGTCTATTTGTCTACTCGCTCGCCTCGCCCGAGTCCTTCTTAGAGTTTGTGATTGGAGCGATTACCATGCACATGATGTGCGTGAGTCTCGCATGATTTTCATAATTTATTTCCGTCCCCCACCCGCTCACCCCCAATCTCGCCGTAATACCTTCTCCATCCGCGTCATCCATCATGTTGTTTGATTTTTAAAATGAAGTCCTGCGCTACGTGACTTCCCGGCGCTGAGGGCCGAGGCACGAGACGCCGAAATGAGACCAATTTATGGTCGTTTTTCAATCCCTTTTTTTGCTCCCCTGTTGTACTCTCGTTTTATCGCTCCGCTTTCGCAGAAAAATTAATCCTGCTACAAACGAAACCCGACCACATGGACCTCGGTGTGCGCCTGTGTGTGTGCGTCAATTCGCTCTAAACACTGCATTTTCGCCAATTTTCCGCACTTCCTTCCGGCGCTCGTCCCCCTGGCTGCCTAATAAATCGCCGAGCGCTTCGTTGTTGGGCCTATAAATAAAATTGTTACTCCTTCCGGCCTCGCGTCTCAGCCTCCGCCCCTCCGCCTCGTTCCGCTGATTGATGCGCGCCCGTAGGAATCTCGCGCCTTCCTCGAACGACATGCGAATATCTACAACAACAACAATAATATTCCAGCTGTGCACAATAGCGAGAATATCTGCCGCAACAACAACGACATCGCCCCAGGGCTCCACACATGGAAAGTGCGTGGTGAGTGATGGGCCTATCAGTGCGGCTTCCACACCACACGACGGGTCCAGGGGAGGGGCCGAGGAGGCTGGGTTCCAAATTTCGTATCGTGAACATGCGTAGAATTTCTCGCACATCCCTCGAACTCGGTCGTTCCGACTCGAAATCGTCCTCCTTCTACGAACGCCTGCAGCCCGCCAGTGTGGCTCCTGCTCCGCTGCTGTGCAATTATTTCTGCTCCCTTCTTGCCAATTGCTCCTTTTTATAACCTTTCATTTCCGACACCTCCCCACGGCCCTCTCACTCTCTTCGTCTCTCCTCCGCCCGCCCCTCGCCAACCACAGCCTGCGCCTGGGAATTCGGGGCAATATCCTCACTTTTCCTGCCCCGTTTACGATCGTCCTGCGTTTAATTTTCACACTTTCGACGCTCGTCGTAGAATTTACTACCTTTTTATTTGTGTTTGCCTGTGGTTTGGCAGAGTGTGCGTGGCCCAGTGCGTCGAGCCAACCGTCGCCCCTCCGATTGGTCGACCCAAATTTGGTTCCAGGCAGTTTAACGCCCCGCACAGAGGCATTCGGTTCCCCTCGTCCTCAGCCACAGAATTCTCGCTTCGAATCCCCGTGAGTGCCTTGAGGTGGCCTCCGTGAATTTCAGGTTTCTACTTCGAGGCCTTGGCTCGGTTGATTTATCGTCCACGAGGACCAAGAGTCTCCAGGATCGTCCTAGCGAATTTTTCACTTTCAGGCCCCGTGGTCAAAGAGTTCACAACGAGGTTTCCCCCACTCGATGTCTCACCGTGAGCTGTAGAGAACAACAGTTACACACTCAGCCACTCAGTCCCCACTTCTCCCTCTTCTCCTCTTCAATTTCTTCCCGCAAGGCCTTCAAACTATGATTAAACCTCCATTCTATCATCCTCCTTTGTCTCCTTCTTCGTGCCCACTTTCAATCCTCCCACAATCCAATGCTCGCCCTTTTCTTTCACACTCATGCATACAGGAAAGAGATACCCAATCGCGCCCTCACACTCACTCACCCACTCACATACAGCATTTATTGACAGCCATTTGTGACGATTGGTGTTTTCTTGCAGGACGGTCAACGCGGTCACTTAGAAGGTCTCGCATCCGTCTATTGCGAGTTGTTAAATGCTCCCTTCGGGGATGTTCTATGTGCTTTAGAAATCGCAAGGCAAGCAGCCTGGGCGGAACGCAGCCCCCTCAACCCCGCCGGTGGCAGTGGGAGTAGCGGCAGTGGCAGTGGCGTCAGTGGCATTGGTTGCAGTGGCACACAACGACACCACGGCCATCGTGGCCATTCCAGCCAGGGCGGCGGTTTACCCAATAGTCATAGTCAGCCAATTTACGTGCCAGGAAAGTATTCGGTATGTATTTAAGCCAACCCCTTGACGCACCATCACTAAGATCTCCTCGCCATCCTCGCATCATTCCTAACACGACATCTTAATCTCCATCCAAACCGATCTATTGTGCTTATTATAAACCATTTAATCATTGTATAATCAAGTAATATAACATCGACTAACCAAGGTGAAGGTGCGTTTGTTATGGTAGTTCCGTAGTTTAGTAGTGCCCCCGTCGCTCACGCCGCAGTGGCTCCATCATTAGTCGAAGAGCCGCTGCTTCCTCACAACCGAATCCAATCATCCAACCTCACCACTCACGCCGCCTATAGAATGCATGTGTTTCGTAGTTGTAGTTGGTTTTCGTATAACAAAATATCGTATACTAATTGTCGGAGTCTCTTCTTTGCGCCTAATCCTAGACCCGAATTTTAGTGTATGGCTTAGTCTCATCATCACAGTTCAGTCCACCTAAATGAGGACCAAATCGCTTAATATCCAACTATGATCCGTTCAACCGAACTCTGTTAAATTCAGAGAGTTTTATCCTTCTTCGTCAATTCTTAAATTGAAGAGAAAGATAGCAAAGGGGAAGAGATTTCGCACAAGCGGTTTTATTGTTGCCGGAATTTGTTCTTTCCTTTGTTGACATGTCCTTGGGGATCATTTTTCCTCTGTTCGGCTTTCCTCTGACTTTTATGTCTGCTGCCTTTTCCAACGTTTTTCGTCTTCTTTTTATCCTCTTCCTGCTTTAACCCTAGAGCTCTCCTCCAACCACTCCCGCAGGGCCAAGGAGTCTTGCAGCAGCCAGCGAGCCTGTGTTGCCAATTACCATTTCGCTCGCGTTGTTTGCGCCGAAAATAAAGCGATGTCAACAATAAAAACATCCTTAGACGATGTTTGATAACGCCGCCCCTGCTTCCTTCGTCCTGAGCGTCATCGGTGCCCTCGGTGTTCTCTTGTTTCTTTCTTTGGTTGGCATTGTGTACTCCTCCCCTCGCCTTTGCCAATTCCTTGGCACAATACTTCGAGCCAAATAAATGGAAGACAAACATCCGTGCATTAAGTCGAGGACCCTCGAAGGGTTCACGGGGCTGCACATAACTTATTGAAGCTGGGGTCGGTGCAAGTGCTGCCTTTGAGTGGCTGCCCTCTGTCTCGAGTTGTTGTTCCCAAGGTGTTAATTTCACTTGACGCCAAACAACAACAACAACGGCAATTGTGATGTAAGCAACAACAACAAAGGTAATGGTGACAGCACGATGCTCGGCAACATTTGCCGTAAAAAAGCTCCTGAATTATGAACGCGAAACACTTGAACCTCGGGCCCGAATCCCTTCAACGGCCATCGATGAGACACGGCCACGCCCCTCACCTGCTGCTCCGCCCCCCGTTTCTCCGCCACCCACTTCATCCCGCGTGCTTGTTTTGCGTTATGGCTTTGGTTCATTATTTATTAGCTCCGAATTTTGCATGGTTTTGGGAAAACAAACAAAAAGTTGAGATGGGACTCCGGTTGGGGTCGTGGGGAGTGTTTTTGATACAGTGTTACATTTATTTTAATTTTAACCCTTTCTCCCCCGTTCTCGCATTCAACCCTTTTGACTTCGACCATGCTCGACCCTGGGCAGCCCTCGAGTTGTCTCTCGGACAAGGAGGAGGACGAAATCTATGGCTTTGGTTACGGAGTGTTTGCGCCGCGCGTTGCTCGGGGCGCGCTACAGCAGCAACAACAACTACCACTAGTGCCAGCAAATCAACAACACCAACTACAACAACTGCAGCAGCAACACCAACAGGCCCTGCAGTCGCATCCGACGATGCCGCCGAACGCAGCGAACATGAACTTCGTGCAACAGAAGTGAGTACCATTGTCACATTCTTCCTGTCAACTATTCCTTTATGAAATATAAATTAATTTATTCTTTGCCTAATTCCAGTTGCCTGAGTCCTCGCTCGGCGTACTTCTATGAATTCCCTCCCAACGCAGGTTAGTACCAACCTCCGAGAGTTAGACCTAGAGCTATCTCGGAATATCGGAAGAACTCCCTGAGAAAACAATACTACCATTGATAGCTCCAAGTTCTCTCTCTCTCTTCTTATCTAAACCATCTGAGTTCTTCCTAACCCCGACGTGTTCTTTCAGAGGGTCGCGAGACCAAGAAGCGCACAACCCTCGCTCGGCTGCTCAAGGGCCTGAAAACGGTGAATCGTCGAGATCGGAACCAGCAGAACGCGGCCCAAGTGAGGGTGAGTTTCAGCCGGAGCACATCGTGGGAAGCTTCGCCGTTCGTCCCACTGTACTTTGAAGCTTCCCCACGAAAATACCCAGTCTCTTCCTCTTCCCCAGTAGTTTCTTCTGCCTTTCATCATCTCTTTCCTTTTTCTCATACATTATTGTTTTTTATATACTTTTCTTCGCTTTCTTTCGTTTATTTGATGTTTATTTTTTCGTCCTCTGCGCAATTTGTATTCGTTGCCTGAGATCTTCTTGCCCTTCTCCTCTCTAGTCTTTGCTCTTTCATTGCTTTTGCACTCTCTGCTCCTTCCACCTGCTCAGGTTCTTCTCCTTGTTTTCTTTTCTTAATCTTTACCCGGGGGACATGTAAATTTTTTGCCGCCATCGACGTCGCCTCCTGCATCCTGGCTGTTTATCTCTGCAGAGCACAAAGGATTCGCTGAGGACGTTGATCGAGGCGGCGAGATTGGTAGGAGGGGCGCATTCTTGGCAATGAAACTGCGGCCAAGATAACGGTAAACAAACGGCTGAGGGCTCCAAGGGCGAGGCACACACAATCGCACGAGCGACAACCAACCGCCGAGAGAAGCTCGTGCTTACCTCACCACAACCACAACCCCAACTACAACAGTGAATAAAACCACATTAAAGCAACTCGGTCCATCAAGGAAAACAGGTCCGGTTCGAGCCCGCGAGCGTATGAAGGACATCGCATCCAGGGCGCGTTAATCAGCTGCTTATGAATTTTTCAAACACAATTAAAACAGGAGCCCTCTCACAAAGGGACGCTCGAACGAGTCAAACGGGGCCTTGGCAAAGCCCGGCGTGAGCCCCGTGGCCCCAGCCACACGACCCTTGACTTCCGGCCGCCGAAGGTGAAGGTGAGGCCTAATCCTTTTGCGGTCGAGTGCGAGTCATGTGCTGATCGGAAATTGATGATAAGCTCGAAGGACACAAGGTGGAGTCGATGCTGGGCTCGGGCTTTTGCTGCGAGTGGGCGGCTCATTAAATTGTCCTTCCTGGAAAAGAGCACACCCGCTCTATTATTAGCCGCATCAACAATGGCGGGCACAACAACCACACCGCGAGTGTAATTAATTGAGTCCCGGCCCTCGCTGACGTCCGCTGATAAGCCACGACCTCCCTTGAAGTGATTTCTGATATGCGTCCTGTGCGAATTATGAGTCCTGTCCCTTCGACAAACAGCCCTGAAGATACACTGCCTAGCCTTCGTCTTTGCTGCTTGTCCTCAACTCAGGTCACGGACGTCATTCTCTTAGAATATACTAAAGTTTCATTGCAGAAGGACCTTGCGGTTTCATAATAGTATTTCGTATTTTTTTATTTCTGAGCCGTTGAGCACTGTCCTCCGCAATCATTTTGGTTTTTTCGTTTCACTTATGATTTTTATATTCTTACATTTCTTCTTCTATGCAACATTTTTCTTTTATTATTTTCCTCAAAGTTGTTACCATTTCTTTCTGTTTCTAATCCAAACTATTTAATTTCTCATTTAATGACTAAGTTATTGATTTACTTTCGTTTTTTGATTTTTGTGTTATACTTTTCTCACCAAGTCCTTCCTTTCATTTAATTGTTCTTTCATCCCTGTTCTATTCTTTCTGCATGCCTCAAATTTTCGTTATTGTTCTAACAACTCTTGCATATTTCAATTGCCTCTCTCTCTATATTTCTCTCACCAACATCGCAATTGTTACTCACTCATTGATGATGTTTCTTACCCTCCCTCCGACCACTTTCAGGCTGCCAACGAACGACTGAGACACTTCCAGACCATGAACGGCGGTCAGCACCAAAGTTTCGAAGAGACAATCCATAGGGTGAGTTTTGTTCTTGCATATTGTCTTCGTCTACCTGGCCTTCGCGCTACTCTGCAAGAGCCCACTGTACTGCGAGTCATTACCATAGAGCCACAAGGCTGAAACCCCCCCTCATCACCCACCCCTTTTCTGATCCCGTCACCGTACTCAAATTCCGAGGCTGCAGCGCTGCGACATCTTGTGAAGTGTCTGAGAAATTTTGAACTACACCGCGCTGTTACAAAAGCAACATCATCAGCAGCTACAACAACAAGGGCTACAACAACATCGGCTTGAACAACATCCGTTACACAACAACTACCCCAGCACCATGTTTTGTGCATAAATATTTATGTATTCGTGTTGAACGTGTTTCTGCTGCAGATCGCGCAGACCGCAGCCAAAAACACAACAGCAACACCGCGCAGCAAGGACAGCAACATTACAGAACAAGGACAGCAACATTGTGGCAGTGAAGGGCCAGAGCGGCGACCGAGGGGACGTAGTTGGAGAAGTTTTCGATACGAAACTTTGGAATTTTTATCTGCAGGTGTGCGCACCCACTTCTCCTCGTCTGTCGCCCTTCCCAGGATATATGCATGATGCGTCAAAATGACATTTCGCTCGAGATAATGAGGCGCGCTGCTGTGTGAGCGAGATAGGGGGAGCGAGCAACGACGTGGCAGGGCGAAAGAAGAGGAAAGAGAGAAGGAAAGAAGAGAAAGGGAAGGAAAAGCATTTAAAAGTTCATTGCCGTCGACATTCACTTTGAACGACAGCGCCATCTGAATACTGCTTCGAGAAGCTCTGCTGTCGTCGTCCCCTCGTCCACCACTTTGTCCTAAAAATCCAACTCTCGCCTTCGTCATTGTTGTTGGAGGGCTAGTATCTTTGTTGTTCAACGTGTTGTTGCTGTTGCATATTTAATGCTCAACGTTGTTGTTGTTTTTTGTTGGCCCCATCACTACAATAACAACACATCATCCAGTGTCGCCTCTTTCGAACGATGCGCTCACGAGATCCTTCCAGACACTCACAACAACAAAATATAATATGTTGCTCAACTTTTGTGCATTTTTGTTGCTGTTCCATGAATTTCCTACTTTTGTCGCTACTGCTGCTAGTTGGACGAGAGCGGCGCCATCTTCACGGAAATCGCCTGCCAACACCTTCGTCTCGACGCCTCCTCCTCCTCCGCTATTGTCACCGCCGCCGTCGCCTGCCTTGAAAAACGTTGTCGTTGCCTCTGTCGGACCCTCGGGAGGCCGACCCTGCCTTACCTCCCTCCACCCCTCGCCAGAGCATGCTTTATCATTGGTTTGTTTCGCCAACTCATGCATAGAATAACGGTACTTAGACACTTATGTTATGTGTTGTTGTTGTGGCTGCTGCTACTGCTGGGCAACGGTGGGGGCGACAACAACTGCTGCAGCGACTGCTACGCAAATATTTGCAAAACTTTTCCACACGTCGCCAGAAAGAGAGAGTTTCGTCCTCCCACCCACGATTTGGATAAAATCTTAAGGCGAGCTGGCGGCTAGACACGCAGTGGCTTCAGCGAAGGACTTACGCTGATGGAAGGCAGGATCGCGAAGTGATTTGTTAGAAAAGATGATCTCGAGCTGCCTCTTCGCTAGATTATCTCCCTTTGCACGACTTTCACTTTTGCAATTATCACTCATTGAAGTGTCGTCGGCTTCTTATCTGCAAATTCCTTTCTCGCAATTGCCTCCCTACTTCCTTTCGAGTGAAACTCCTGGTTTAGAGAAATCATTGTTGAATTTAATATATTTTTGCACTTCTCTTTTCAGCTAAAAGTACAAGAAGCAATGCGCAAGAAGGAGAAGTTCCAGCGGGAGCACGAAGAGGTGAGTTTCGTACTTTATTCCTACCCAGCGATCATTTAAGCACTTCCACCAGGACCCCAGAAAACATTTGTCGCAAACAAACTCAGCTTAGAGATTAGTTGGATCGATGAAAATTAAAATCACAATGAAATATTCTCTTAGATGGCGGAAAATCTGCGTGCTTGCAAAAAGTCTCTTCTCCGTACAAATCTTCCTTGTTTGAATAGAGCATGAACAATGGAAACTTTTCTGAACGAAACTCTTGGAAGTGCGACGATTCTCTGCAGCATTTGCGAGTATTTTTGGGGAATTTTTAAAATCCCTTCTAGTTGAACGGAGAACTCTGAGTATTCAACGAAATCCTTTCGGATGACGAGAACATTTCCATTTCGGACTCTCGATCGTGCGGTCTCAATAATTATGCTCGACCGAAGGATGTTGTTGTCTGTCCTGCCAATGGCAACACCAAAACCGCCCCCAACCGACGTCAATCACACACATGGGCACTAATGCAGCATGCATCTTTAATGGATGGCCGTTGTGTGCGAGAGTGAGAGCGGAAGAAAAATGACTCCTTTCGAGCGGCAGAAGAATCCTTCACGAACGACGACTGTTCTTGTTCGAGTGCACAGGATGTTGTTACCGTTGTGGCAAGGACATTTTTATCTACTGCAATGTAGACGAGTCTATGGCTCCGAAATCCTGCCGGAGAGGACGAGAGGCGTTCAGGCAGGTCACTGTCGCTCACTCTGTCTGTCCCTCTATACCTCTCTCTCTCTCTCGCACCCGCCGCAGATTCACAATTGCATGCATTTTGTATGAATGAATGCCTCATTCTATTGTTGTTGTCTCTGTACAATAATAATTATTTTATTGTTGTTGTACCCATTCTCTCCATTACTTGACGTTGTTGTTGCTGTTGGTCTCCTATTTTCCTTGAGTCCTCAGCTCGTCGTCCTTGCGACGCTCGTCGAGGATCTCGGAGCTCTCAACCAGGACGTGAGCTTTTGGAGCAGACGGATGGATGAAAGAATGGGTGTGTGTGTGAATGAGTGTTGTTGGTGCGGGGTATGTGTGGACTCTGCTTGTGTGTGTGTGCTGTTTGTTATCCCTTAAAATGTGTGCTGCTCCTGCTGCTTCAGCCTTTGTTTGAGCTGCAATTATGCAAAAGGTTGTTGCACCTTCGCACTTACAACAACAACAGCGACAACAAAAATAACAAGAATTTCGTTGTTGTTGGCAACAGCATCATCGACCCCATAACAACAATCTGCCTCGAGCGATAACAACAACATCTTCCCTCGAGCAACAACCAACTCAGAAATCAATTTAGTTCATAAATTTTTCAAAATTTCGCATTCATGGCCATCGCTTGCAAAGGAATTTCCACCCCCAACAACAAATCCCCCCCTCTCTCTCCTCTTCGCTATTCCTTCTACATCGACGTCAGCTGTCCTTCGTCTCTTTCCTGCGGAGGGCGGGGGGGGGGAGGTGGATGAAGGTAGCAGCGTAGTAAAAAATCTACTCCGGACTCGAAGTGCAGTCCATTGCTATGCAGGATGCATTCGCCATTCCGCTGCTGCACGTCTGCTCGACAGTGTTGTTGGTGCAACTGATGTTGTAGTTAATACAGTTTGTGCTGCAGTTGTTGTTGCCACTGTAAGGACCTCCGCTCGAGATGAAATTTCGTAATTTTTATGCTCGCTGTGAGCGAAGCCCGTACGAGTCCCGCCGTCCATCCATCGCTCCATCCGGGCCACAAGTCTTTTCTCGTTCTGTTGCAATTGTTTCAGGACGCTTAGAAATTCTTCTGGCCCTTCTCGTCCCTGTCCATGGCTCATCACGTAGCGAACAGCGATTCCGCGGGTTGAGTATTCGAGTGTCCTCTGAAATTCATCTCAGCCCAGATCGCGAGACAAGCAAAAGCATCACCGTCAATTGCACAGTTATCTTTTTGTTCTGAAATATGTTTGAATTTTGTATTTATATATTTTTTTATTTTTCGTTTTTCTTCTGCTGATGACAATCAATTTTCAACAAAATGCGAGTAATTCGTTCTTATTGCCATTCTTCTTTGTCTTCCTGTTGCAGATCCTCCGCGACATTCGTCAGGGTCTCCTCCAGATGAGCAGGGAAGGACGCATCGGTAAGTAGAGGAGATCCCGAAATACTATATTCAAAATCCATTCGTCGAACTTCCAAGTTCCTGAGAAGAAGATTGAATGCCATCCTGTCGCGAAGTCCTTTCGAGTCAGGAGGCGGGACGGAACGAAGGAGGGACGAGCACGCACATATGTTGCCGTCTGTTGTCTGTCTGCGCGCACACACTCTCACTCACACGGACACTGCATAAGTCGCCAAGTCGGGCGGAAAATTCAATGTCCGCTTCCGTCTCGCAGATGTCTCGCTGCAACTGTGCTGGTTTAAGTGGTGCGTGTGTGTGTGCCGATGCATCGATCCATGTATCCGTCTCCAGGCCTTCCTCTTCTCATTTCGATTGCTTCCGGCCACCTCTAATCGTGCTTCTCTCTCGCCCACAGACGACACCTACATGTACGACGACGCCGTGCGTGGCCCCGCCTACGCGGTGGGCCTCCACCACCAGGGCCACTGGTACGACGAGCCGCCCTACGAGAGCGACCCCGACGACTTCCTGATGGCGGGCATGAACTGCGGCCCTGCGGCTACCATCCAGGTGAGAGTCCCGCCCTTTTTCCACCACCCTAGCTAGGAGTGCTCGCCCTACTCCGAGTTCTTCTACAAGTTCACCCCTTCCCCAAAAGCAGCGAGTCCCATGGGATCGAGAGAATCCCCGTCCACAAAATCAAACCACAAACCAAATAAGTAAAGCAACATAAAGAAACTCGCAAAGTGCGAACTGCGAAGAAAGTTATTAAGGAACCGCATCCGTGGGGAATCGGCGGGAATCTATGCATCGTCGTCCGGA
The DNA here is from genome assembly GCA_017309665.1 of Coelopa frigida. Classification (NCBI taxonomy): domain Eukaryota; kingdom Metazoa; phylum Arthropoda; class Insecta; order Diptera; family Coelopidae; genus Coelopa; species Coelopa frigida. The sequence goes on from CM029561.1 coordinate 24,119,301, forward strand.
ATCGAAGAGACGCACACGGTCTCAGATGTGGGCAAAGTTCGAAAGAGAAGCCAGGGAAGTGTGGAGCCCAACTCCACTCACACTATCCAAGAAAATTGAGGGAATGCCGAAAGTAGAACATCAGGAGATTTTCTCATGTCCCGCATCTTCCACCCGTCCCCATTCTGTCTGCTCCACCGCAGTCTCGGTCGTCGATGTTGCGTTTTGGTTTGCTCTCTTCCAGCGCGGGGCTCGAGGATTCCGCAAATAGTGAAATCATTTTGAACTCGTCCGCGGAAGCATCCTTCGAAGGCCTGCGCCCTCGAACGGGATTCTTTGACGAGCCCATCCATCCGTCTCCTCATCTCCTTCAGCGATTGATAATCCATCCGCCGGCACCCTTCGCCCCCGAGTTCGACTTCTACGAGTCCCTTCTTTGTCAGAGCAAAACTTTCTCAAAGTCAAGTGCCACGTCTCGACGCAGGGCAGGATCAACTCCGCGGAACTCCGTAGTTGACTCCGCTCTAGTCGTCTAGTAGAGGGAGTCGCGTCCTTTGTGGTTTCAGTTCGAGTTCTCTCGACGCCATCGATTTCTCGAGTCTGTGTAACGGTCGTCCTTCCTCCTTAGATCCGTCGGTCCGTCCGCCCCTCGTGCTCTTGTCTGCCTGGCCGAATTCCTTGCCTCGGTATGTGTGCTTGTGCGGAATATTCTTTTATTAAATTATATGCTGAATATATTTTCAACGAGCATTGATTTGCTGCTTCTCCCCCTCTATCCTGTCTGCCACAAATTGAAAGTCTCCCGCTCTATTGACATCGAGAATTGCATAATTTTGGGCGCTTAGTCAGTCGTCATCTCTGGGTCGTCGTTGGATCCGCCTTCTCTTTGCGCCACCCGCCCCGTCCTCCTCGGGGAGATGCTTTTTAGTCGCTTCCGCTTGGCGAATTCTCTCGAGTTGCCATTTGGTGCCTCCTCCTTTCGCTCTTTTGAATTATGAATTATGGTCTGCGGTTCATGAAGTGATTCTTTCGACCCCCGCCACTCCCTCGGACCGCTTAATTTGCGTTCGACTTTGATGTTCAATTTGCGGTCGAAACAAATTCGGAGTCAACCGGAAATCGGAAACGGAAGCTTTCTGATGTAAATTCAGCCAAGGGAAGAGCAGCGAAAAAATAGAGAGCCAAATGTCAACTCAGCGATAAGCTTTATTATTGTTGCAACTGATGGAGCCGTTGGAGGGAGAGGAATCAATTGTTATGCAAATACAACACAACGATTATTCTTCGTTTTCCTACTTCTGTAATTCTTTTATCCCCCTCACATTTGTCGAATCCAATAATCTTCGGGTGCTCCGAAAGATGTTTGCTATCTGCCCAAATTACTGTTTTGTCTCCTGAAGCCTCCCAGCCTTCAACCCAATTAATATTCAGTACTTATCCTCAGAAGACTTTGTTTGTCACCAGCTCCTAAAAGCAAGAGCCAGGAAGCATTGTGTGGTTGGCCACAAGGTATTGGAACTACATGAAGCACCTTGAGCACATATTGACACAAGTTTTAATACCTGATGTAAATGCTTGAATGAAGAAAATATTGTCTTTCAATTTGTGTCATTGACTTGAGCTATAGATGCATTTTCAAATATTTAATACAGCTTCATGTGATCTCAGAAGGCTTTTATTGATATTAAATATCTGGCTTTATATTTTATGGCTTAAGAGGTCGTAAAATTCTTATAGGTTACTGCACAGAACTCTAAAACTATCGGATTAAATTTCCACTCCCGGATCCTCTGTAAAAACCTCTTTGCAAAATGTCGCCGAGTCATGTGTCGGATTTATTTATTGGGCATAATATATTTGTTATGCTAGTTTTTGCCGGAGTCGGAGATGTTTCTTTCTCGTGTCCATAAATCAGGAAATAACTGCAGAAAGTACCACGAGCGAGTGGCCCACGCCGTTATTCACAGTTTGACAGTTAAATAGTTGCCGTTGCGAAGAAGTTGGCGGAAGGACGAAAGTCGCTCTCCCTCTTTCGATGCAATTTATGACGATGAACCCCGAAAATTCCCCAAATAGTTCTTTAAATTTCACAAAGCGTCCGTAGAGCAGAGAAAAGGCGTTCGTGAACCTTTGTGAATCCTTAGTAAATTCCAAACTAACTCTTTCTCTATCTCCCTTTCTTTTCCAGGGCGGACGCGTGCGCTTCACCTCGAACCGCGAGAGCACGGGCGTCATCTCGCTGCGCTCCGCCGGCGACATTTCGCTGCCACAGCGAGGTCCGCCCCGCCGAGGCCTCATCGTCCCGCAGCAGCCGCCGAATCCACCGACCATCATTCCGCTGACGCATGCCAGGTGAGTTGGACCAAGGGAGAACCGATCGAGAGCTGCTCGGAGCCGAATTTTCCGGGCCCGCAGCACATGCTGAAATACACCAGGGTCCAACGCCAGGATTCGTTCGTTTTAGATTCAAACCGATCATCGAATTTTATCAGGGTGCAACAAGATTGAAATTGGGGTTGGAATTGAGTTGCGACGACAAATGGCAAACGCCTTCGACCGCCACATTTCGACAGCTAATGAGAACAACACAACAACAAAAAGCATCCACATCACCAGCAAAAATAACAGCAAATGAAGTTTTAGATAAAATAAGCTTCGCAATCGTTATGTTTGGTAACGAAAACAAATATGATGCAAAATCAAGAACCATTGTTATCCTCCGAGTGTTCAGCCATCGATTGAACAGTTCCTCAGGGTAGTTATTATGGTTGTTGTTGGTCTCCTTATGATTCTGTTATTCAACAGTGATGATGGTTGTTGTTGTTGCTTTGTGAGAAAATAACTGTGAACAACAGCAAGAGGAGATGAAGAGAATACCAGAAGCCAACCCGCAAACCCATACAAATTTACCACAGAAATGGTTCTGAATTGTTGTTGCGAACTGCGAATGACTGCGAAATAAGATAAAATTTCATTGGATTTCAATGGACGCAGCTGCTGAAACACGTAGAAAGGCAGAGGGCAACCAATAGGGGGGAAAGAATTGAGCGCTTGCTTCAATCGATTCAATTGTGGTCGGATTTGTCGGGTCCACAACGGAGTTTCATTCTCGCCTCACTTCGCCACGCGAGAGAGGACGAAAGAGAGCGGAAAAATAAGTTTATTGACTTGACTGTACCGTGGTCCCAGACATTTTCGACCCTTTCGCGTCCCTCGGGCGGGAGGATACGCACCTTGACGTGACCTTTGAGGCGGCTCCCGACCCGACAGAAGGCTTACGATTCCACCTGAGAAGGTCAACTGTTCCTCCACATCTGAACCTACCCCCTTTCAGCATCTTCTTAATATATTTTTTTTCCACCCCTTCTTCGGGTCCCTTCAGACTCGTCGCTATGATTGTGGCTATTGGAACACGAATGCAATAAATAATGTTTGGAGCTTGTGTCTATCGGTGGCTCTGCCCTCAACTCCCATCCCCTGCGTTCATCATTCACTGTCGGCGCGGGCCCGGGCGGTCCTCATGAGGTGTTCATCCGCCCATTGCCCCGGGTCGCCCGTTGCGAACTGCGGCCGACGTCAGTCAGGATGCGTACGTGTGTAAAAGGATGCTCGATATCCGGAATTGTGTTGGGGGTGTGTGGGCAGTGTTGTTGTTGCTATTAAATGATTGAATGGCCAGTCGCTGACTAACTGTTTGACTGCATGGCTGACAGGAAGGATATTTCGCTCTCTCTCCCTTTCCCTAGCCCACGACGTGAAGTTCTGCGTGTTCCAATCGCTCTTCAAATACATCCATTTCCGATCCAGTGTTCGTCCCTATGTCTCTCTCTCGCAGTTAGTGCGAATGTGTGGTGTGCCTCGGCGTAACAATGTGATATTGATGATGCCCTTCGATTATGATTTATTCCCTGGCTATTGACGCCAACTATCGCCGTCGGAAGCTCCTCCTGCCCATCTTGGCCCTGCTGTTCGTCCGTGATAAGAAATGAAATATATAAGTTTACCACCGTATTTCCCGTTTAATCCTTTCTTAACCTTTCATCGGTCACTCAACTGACACATCTTCGAAGAACAATGAACAGACGAGAGCACCAGACCCATATGATGGACAGCACGGACGGACACAGCGGACGGGACAGCTATTAAAAAGCCAACGAATTGTGGAAATCTATCGATGATGTTATGTTGACTTTTGACGGCTGCTGAAGGCGATTAAAGAAGCATCCGCCATTGCGGAGAACCAGCTTCCTAACCGCCCTTCTTTCTTCCTTGCTAAACCCTATTACGCCTTGCCTTCTTTCTCATTTTCTCAATAATGCGCCTTAGGTCGCATCGCGTTTTACCGCCTTGGGAAGTCGAACTCAATATCCGGATGGGTTTCTAATCTTCTTCTTTCTCTTTCAGGTCCCATGATCGGGAGAGCGGCGACTACGCGGGCTCCATCTCGGATCTACAAAGTGTTACCTCCCGGCTGAGCACGGTCTCGGTAAGTCTCATAGGTCGAGCAGATCCCCACAGTGATTTCACGAAAAATCCTCCATCGTCCTCTCCTCCACTTGCGCCTCCTTAATTGGCAGCGCTTTGCTCTTTCGACCCTCATATTTCACCACCAGAGAGTGTTTGGTCTGGAGTCTAGCAATAATTATTAATTTAGAGAAAGTTGAAACTCTCCGGCGCGTGCGAGACTCAACATTCCGGCTCCGATTGGAGGTCCAGCTGTCGTGACCATTCGCCCGTCACTCCTTCCCTCTCCATGGTCGGCGTCAAACTTAGTCCGAGGGTCCATCGTCTGCTCGGCGTCTGCTGCCCCGAGACGAGCGCCCGGTGCTGAAATAAACATTGATGTCAATTTCCTCCGAGTTCTCAATTGATTAACTGCACTTAAACAACAAAGTTCTGCCATTTGTGCTGCCGCCTCTTACGAATCGGCCCAACCCCCGCCACGCCCCACCAGCGATGTACAGTGCGTAGGATGAAGTGAAAAACTTGAAAGCTTTTAAAAGTTGGCATTGGATGCATTTGTTTCGTCTGTTCGCCAACAGCAGCAATCGGCAAACAAGAACAAAACTCGAACAAACACATTCGCAGTGATTTCTTTGAGTTCTCGTTCATTGCTTTTCGAGGAACCCCCACCATGTCCATTTTCATTTTCCATTTCTGGCTGTGATTTAATTTCGCCATCTCTGTCTTGCAGATCGGAACCAACAACTGCACGGCCCGGTACCGCACCCTCAGCGGCGGCATCGGGGAGTCGCCCTCGCTCTCGCCGAGCCCCTCCTCCGACTACGAGGACATCGCGGCCACCCGCGGCCTCCCGCCGAGCCTGGCGGCCAAGAGCAAAAAGAACGGCGTCGCGCACAAGGCCAACACAATCAGCCAGAAAGCAACGGTGCATCATGTAAGTTAATTACCGCTCTTTATGCCCTGCAATCAACCGGAAACGTACCCCAACACCAACCAAACTTCGGACTCCGACACAGACGTAAACGAGAAAGCCGGCGACGACGAGGCGAAAGTTGAAAATTGCAATTTACAATTGCAAGTCTCTGAATCAAAAGTTGGCCCTGCCTCCGGATCCCAGACTAGTCGGTTGGGCCCCGGGCGCATTGGTGATTCTAATGTCTATTCGTGGTAATGGTCGCCGTCGGCCAATGTCCTCCGCCGTCATCCGCCCAAATAATCCCCGTTGCGGTGTCGTTCATCATGGCTAATGCGATGCGTTCCCCATAATCCGATACTTTCGACTTAATTGCAAATAAATGCCACGACCTGGGTTCGTTCGTGCGCCTCGGCCATGGCGTGCGGTCGTATTTGTCGTGCCATTCAGATTCCGACGGAAGTCTGATTGTGGACACATGGGAAATGGTATTTACAAAATTTCCTACTCTTCATCCGGTTTTGTACACTCAACTATTCGAGAAGCTTCAAGTTCAGTCTGGCTCTTTGTGACGTTGGGGCCTCTGGGGACACAGGATTGTCTAGTCTGTCAGATTACGACACAAGACTTGTCAGGTCGCTATGCATCTCCTACCATTAGTTTGCCTACCATTTGAGTCCATAGAATAGTTCTTAGAATGGGACACGATAAACCTTAGGTCACAGTTCATTTAACTACAAAATTAAAAAGAGTCCTAGTAATTGCATATTAGAATTTCTATGTCAGATGTGTCTGCATTGCAAATGACTACTGTATGTAGTTTCGGCGCAGTGGCTTTTCCTTATCTCCTACCGCAGAAACCAACTGACTTTCTTATCTCTATACTACATCTTCCTGAACTGCATCCACTCTCATTCGAAATCCCAAGATCGGATTGAGTACATTAACTACCCGAGCTTTCTGTGCTCCTTCACTAAACTAACCCACGACGAAACATCTTCGTGCATTGTCTTCGCCCACTCGTCAACTCATCTGCTACCATTAGCAGGGGTCCCCCGAATCGAGGATTGCCAGAGAGCTGGTTCATTACTAACTTCTGCGACTGTTCATCCGAAGGTTCCTGTACACGTGCAGCCACCTTCGCCAATGACTCTTCCCTCCCCTCCGCGCCCAGCCGTTGCCTTTTTATGGAGTCATTGTGCACGTTCCGCATCGAGTGCATGGCTTTAAGTGGCTCAAACGCTTGCATTAGTGTCCGACGATCTGCTCCTCGCGTTCCTCCCGTGGTTCCAGGGTCCTTCGCGAGCCCCTCCTAATGCAGCGATGAAAGTCGTCTCTCCCCAGAGAAGCAGCATCGAGGGCTTCTCGGCAATTTCGCAAAGTGTTTTGGCAATTGCCTTTTATGGCATCTCTGGCTGCACGTCAACGTCCTCCATGGCCCCGACACAGCATATCCTTGTGCTCACTCTTTCGCTTAGCATAAGTTCGGACAAAGGATTAAACTTGTGCTTACGAGGTCCAACAACAAACACCGTTACGATGACAATGACAACATCAACGACCAAAACAAGAACATCGAAGCACTTCTTATACAGAGCCAGTTATGGCACCCCGACTAATTTGGCCTCTACATGCAATGCTGCAGAAGCTCCCGTGCCTTTTTCTCGGCCACGTGGGATTTTTAATAGCCCGGAGGAGGCTGCCATCGATCTCTATCATGGATGGGCGAATAGGCAGTATTTAGCTCCAGTTGCTCCCGAGCCACGAGACCAAGAAGGAGAAAGCCATTATTTTTTAATTGAATATTTGATTTTAATTTGAGCTTAAAAGCGACGACGTCGACGGAACACCTTTGGCGCCGAATTGAAATGCATTCCTTTGTGCCACACCCCCGACACTCCTTCGACTTAGCCCCAGTACCATCTTCCTGCGACAGGAAGGACCCCGACCAGAACGACGTCTATCCTGCTTTTGCTCTTTTGTGCTTCTAAACTTTTAACGATTTAACTAACAAACTTTCGTCTCTCTTTGTTTTCGTTTCGTTGCATGCTGTCCGTCCATCTGCTCGTTTCACGGCGTCTCTTCCTGCATGTGAACGTGTTCCTCTGCGCCTGAAAATATGCAACTGCAAATGCTTCCTTTGACGCTGCTGCAACTCCGACTCCTGATGATGATGGCCATGACGATGATGCTTTCGGCTCCCGCTACCGCCTACAACTACAACAACTGAACTCGAACTCAATAAAGTCCAACGAAATGCGGAGCTCGCCAAAGGAAATTGGCGCTTTTAATGAGAATGGCAGGAACTTCGTTGCCACAAAGGATACTTCGAGGGATTTCAGCAACTCCCAAGACAACACCGACCGGGGCAGCATGAGCGATCAGGCCTTCGCCTGCTCGGCCAGCTCCGTCGAGAGCTTGCCCAGCGCTTCCGGTTCAAGTAAGTTTCACCAACCCAGCCCCTCCTTCCCCCTATCACCGACTAATTCCGCACCGCCTCATAGAGGTCTGGGCCAGACCTGAACGCACGGCCCGATCCGCTGCACCCACGCAAACAACCAGACGATTGGTCCATTAATAGTTTAGTTGTTGAGCTTTTTGTTTCGGCTCCCCGTCTTCTCCGCAGTCCCTTCCTCCTTTGTTGTTGGGGTTTGTTCGTTGTTTTCGGGTTTTAAGTGGTTTTTCGGTTTCCGTATGCGAGCAAACAAGTAAATTCCAAACTTAATGAATTTTTAATGCGCTTCTGCGATGAGACGAGACACTTGAGAGTTTTTTCACCACCCTCCACGCACGAAGAGAGACCCAGAGAGAGTGAACCAAACGTGGGCAAGAGGAAGGGGCGATCAAAAATTTTAATGAACAAAACTTTTCAAGTCTCGCCTCTCCCCTCGATCCGCCGAAATATCGCAGCTCTAGTTTTCATTGCTCGCATTTTTAAGGCTTCAAACTTCCGAAACACATGCATATTTTTGCATGCAATTTCTTTTGCCTCTTTGATCTCGCATTACCACCACTTCTCCCCCTCCTCGGCCATGCTAAACGCGTCTGCTGTTTTTGTCGAAGATACTTCTGCGGGTCTTTGACATCGACAGACCGCTTGGACCCATTCACCAGTTGGGATTCCCTCTCTCTCGATATGTCAAATACTCGGTCTTGATATGGTTCTTATGTTCATGACTCCTTTACGGAGTTCTATCTTTAAAGCCCTCGAAGACATCCTTCAACACTTCGCATTCGAAAGTCTTCTTTCGCAGGTTTGCCATATGTCCGAACTGTCCTTTCTGTGCAATTGATTCCTTCTTCATGGCCCTGGAATCCTCTCCTCTTAACTCCCCACGACACTTGAAGCCTCTTCAACAGAAGTTTTGGTGCTGTCCTTTGAGGTTTTGACGTGCAAGAGGGTCTTTCGTATATCACATCCAACAACAATCTGGTTTTCTTCAAATTTTCACTGCTTGTCATTGTGCCTTGGCCGAAGGATATTCGTTTATTGCTGAAATATGTCAAAGCATTGAGAAACTCCTTAAGATGGTGCGGCTTTTTCAATACCAGAAGTATTTTGCACTTAACCTGCCACCATCCTCTCCCCTCTACTCATCCTAAACGCCCTTTATCCTCTCTTTAAAGCCAGAAATGAGTTTAGCGCCTGATGTGGTTCGTCTTATTTTCTACTACGCATGCTTCTTATTCTCTCTCTCTTATCCTCTTCTTATTTTCTATACAGGTACTCAGGCGTTGGTCCGACCCGGCAGCCCGCACAGCTCCATCTCCACCGAGGACCGAACGTCCTTAGCGCCAATTTGCAAAGCCAAAGCACTTGTCGACAGCATGCCGAATCCCTACGACAAGGAAGCCCTCAAGTTTAAGGTGAGTTCGCCCGAAAACAGCCCGACTCCTCGGACATCATCGATTCCGAAAAATTGACACCCACTCGACTGCAGCCCCCACTCCGCCCTCAACAGGTCGAGGCATTCTCACTCATTGCTCCTTCCTCTCTCTCTCTCTCTCTTCTCGGCTGCGTGGACCCAACAGAAGGGCGACATCATCGACGTGCTGTCCATGAACGCCTCGGGCATCTGGAAGGGCCGCTGCCACGGCCGGGTGGGACACTTCAAGTTCATCAACGTCGAGGTCCTGCCCGAGCAGCGGATGAAGAACTCGAACAGCAAGAGCCTGGGCCGCCACGCGAACAGCAACGGGCCCCACTCCGTGGAGGACCTGCTCTTCCGCATCGGACTCAAGGAGTACACCTCGGTCTTCGTGCTCAATGGGTGAGTTGTGCACTCTAATATTCCGGTGACGAGTCTAATCCGCGCCTCTCTCCCCTTTCGCTGGACGCCGCCTGCAGCTACGAGGACCTGGAGCTGTTCAAGGAACTCGAGCCCGCCGACCTCGACTACCTGGGCATCGTGAACCAGGACCACCGCGCGAAGCTGTTGACGGCGGTGCAGCTGCTGCACGACATCGAATGTGAGTTTACCCCACCCCGCCTCCTCCGCACCAACCCCTCTGACCCATCCGCTACTATCTCCTCTCCGCAGGCTCCGATGGAGACATCGCCGGCTCCAGCTCCGAGAACGACGAGGCGCGCCTGAACAACATCAACATGAAGCACGGCACCTCGCCCTTCGGCCGGCGCCACTTCCCGCGCGACTCCGGCTGCTACGAGGGCTCCCCGGTGCCCTCCTCGCAGACGCCCACCCAGACGATCACCTCCACCGACGACTCGAACAGCCTGGACGACGTGGTCTCCAAGTGCTCCACCGAGATCATGAAGCGCGTCGAGAGCGCGCGCCGCCAGAAGGAGGTGCCCGGCCTGAAGGGGCTGGGCACGCGCGTCGGCAAGAAGGGCCTGCTCGGCGGCAGCGGCGGCGTGGGCGTCATCGGCGTCGGGCTCATGGGCGACGAGACGCTCACGCGGGGCGGCGGCCTCAGCGAGAAGTCCAGCGACTCGGGCGTCAGCAGCAGCTCCCTGTCGTCGGGGCCGCTGAAGAACAACAGCTCTTAACATTTGCCCACCATCCTGGCCCACGAGCTGATGATGGGCGTGGGCGGCGCTCTGGGCGGCGCCACCTCGCCCACCACCTCGACGGCCTCGGCCAGCATTCCGGGCGTCTGCGTGGGCCTATCGTCGTCCTCGGCTGGCGCCTGCAACACGCTGCCGCACTCGACGCCCACCTCCGGCCCCGTCACGAACAACCTCAACCTGAGCCGCAACCTGGTGATGCTGCGCAACCATCTGCGCAAGAACAACGTGAACAACATCGGCGGCGAGGACCAAGGCGCCAAGGATCAATAGCCCTGCGGAAGCCTCCACCGGCTGCGCCCATTCTACAAATACTTTATGTAAATGTATTTATTTCGATCTAGATTCGCTCCGTAGTTTTAAGTTGAGTACGTTTAAGCCTAAGTTAGTTAGACCCTTCGAGCACCGCCGGCCCAACAACCACGCGGTGTGCTTTGCTGTGATCTGCCGAGCACCCCGAACGCCAGAGTTCGCCGAGCCTCGGCAGAAGGTATTGTCCTTGAGTCCTCCTCAGGTGATGGCATTTATTGTTACAGAACTAGGCCTAAGTTTCATCATCAATTGCATGTATTTTTTAATTGTCCTTACTGATATCCTTTATTTATCGTGATAAACAATACGTCCAGATTGAATTTAATTAGCATTTTATCAATAAGCCGCGAGTTACTCCGAGCACTTATTACCCTTGTGAATCATTCAATGACACTGAACTCCTCCAGAGCCGAATGTTCTTCATCTTCGTCTTTTGGCTATTTATTCTTGACAGATATATAGAGCTTCAAATCGGCATGTTGATATATCGCTACTCCTCGTATACCATCTATCATTAACACCAAATGTCTCATCCCTCTGTCGATGGGTTCTCGGACGACGAAGGTAATTAACTTCGAGTAGAACCAATTATTTCCTATTTCCCTTAATTGGCTGTCATCGGTTGGGCCAGGGTTAATCAATCATGCTGCCCTCGCCCATTCTTCGAGTCGTCATGGCAGACAAACAGACACGTGATTATTGCCGTGGAGGGCATCTTCACATCGGATTATGTCTGCATCTGAGAAAGCTCTGTGTCTTAAACACCTCCGAGCAGTTCAGTGTTCATTGTGTCTTCAGTAGTTAAGGAAATATATCCTTATCGAACCCGAATCCACAACGAGCTCAACACACACACTTTACAATAGACTTGAATAATTCCTATGAATACACGAAACGAAAAGACGAACGATTCCTATTTTACAAATAAACAAATAAACATAGACCTATAATACAAATGCAAGTACATTACACACCAAGCCATGGGCAACAATAGACCAAATACTTCGAAATTCGGGCTGAAAATTAGATGAATCAAGTCGACTGCCAAATCTTGGAGTTAATTTTGCTAATGAAATTCAACGTTTTAAATAATTTTCAAATTCAATGTCCTGATTTTAAATTTAAAAGAAAAACCAAATGAATCCGTCAAAATGTAATTTAAACGAAAAAATATTCAAAAAGCAATAAAAAATGCATTAAATTTGTGTTTTAATAACGAAGTTTATGGAACAAGTAATTGTGCTAAAATACAACGTAAAAACAAATCTAAAAGTGGAGTAAATGGTATTTTCCGAACAAAAGCAATTTGTACATAAAAGTTTTTAAATGTAATGCAGAAATTATATAAAGTTAGAAGAAAACAATTTGAATCAAACACGGTGTGAATGACGAGGGAATGCAGTTGGCGGTATTGGGGTAGTTGGTAGTGGGGGTAGGATAGGGGATGCAGGACAAGTTAAAGCTGGTAGTTAGTGCAATCGAAATAAATTGTATGTGGGCGAAGTCGAATGAGAGACAAAACAAATTGCAAAACTCAATCAAGTACCGAATATTTTTAAATCAATTCACACATCAATGGCTAAAAGTATTTAGGGAAATATTACAAAAGTGAAAAACACAAAAACAAACAGCATTTTAGTAGGTATTCTAAAAGGTAATTATAATAAAGGTAAAAAAGAAAACTAGCATTTAATGAATGAATCGAAAGATCCGATACAGACAGAATCCACGCTTTGCAAAGTACATTTAAGATTTCATTCAGAGTCGAAGACGTCCGCCGACCCTTCGACCTCATCTTGGCCACCGTGTCAGCAATTCAGAACTCCAACTTACAGAATATATATAAATTTATAAATATTATATAAATATATGATTAGGATTAGGAATTGTTATTTTTACAAATTGTTATCATTTATCAAATGCTCACCCCAGATTGTGGTGTTGGTTGTCCGGCCGTCGGAAAGATAAAGAAGAAACCATTGTAAATATTGGCCACAAATACAATCAGACCTGCACTGGAAAAAACAGAGGGCAGTTGGCAGCGATGGGAATCGTGGAAATGGTGTAGCTTGAATGTAATTTTTCACCAGTTCTCAAACAATCTCTCGAAAATCAAATGTACATTTTATCCACAATTAGTAGTTTAAAAAATACAATAACGCATTCGTTTTAATTGTAATTTTACTTTCAAATTTAGCATTATCTTCTAATATTCGACGTGTGTAATTGACAATGTTTCTGCTCATGTAAAATTAAACCAATAGAAACCACATATATGAATGTGCGAATAGGACAGAATGACAAAATATAAAATAACAATAAATTAGTCAAGTTACAATCGAAATGATGTGAAATAAAATTATAGCAATTATATATGGAATCCAGTATGGTTAAAATTTTAATTTAATGAACTTTTTTAGCATGTTTCAGATAAAACCAAATTATAATCTATCATGAAAACACACACACATTTTAACTAAATCTACAAACAAACAAGTGAGACAAACAAACCGACAGATTTAAAAATTATATTATAAATGAATAAATCACATTAATTATGGAAGACAAACAGAGCAAAATAAATTTAATGAAATATTTAAATTTAAATTAAAATAAAAATAAACATATCGATATGAAAATATACCATTAAGTTTTTCATTCAACGTAGATGGGGGTCGTGAAATGATGTGAGGATAGTTAAGTATGCATATTAAGCTCATCATTTACTTTCAACCTCAAGCAAGAATTATTTTCTTCATTCGGAACCTCTTGTTTTGGACACAGAACGCCCGAATCTGTGGTGTCGACAAATATTGATCCGACTCTGACCCGGGTGCAAAGTGGGCCACATTCTGAGAAGCATGCGAACATCTTCCATAGATGGGCTTCATGAGAATTTCTCAGCATCCAGAACTTGAGAACCGAGCTATTCACACGTGGTCTCCGAACTGAGTTCCCTTTCGTCTGACGGATTCCACTCAATTCAATTCATTCGCCGAACATGCGTCGACAACCACGCTGTCCCTGCTCAGGGGTCGCCCTTAGCCGTTTACTTCCCTCGCGTCCCTCCCGATCCATCATGAGGACCACTTAGCTCAGCTTTCGCCATACACATCCGAGCTGCAAACCGAGTATCTAAGTGGCTGCAGCATGTCGCACTAGTCGAAGTATCTTCACTCTAATCAGATACTTAAAACAAATCTACGTATGAGCAGCGTTTGTGTGGGAGTCGCCCTCTGTGTTCGTGCGTGTGTGGTTGAGGGTAGCTCGAGTTCCTAAATTGCTAAATTGCTTTTGTTTATTCCGATACTCGAGTCGGTCTGTCGTCATTCTCATCTGGATTATCGCATTTGCCCGTATCTTTGAGGTCGCCGGACACCGCGTTTGCTTCAGTTGTCGACGATCGCTGCCGATCGACCGACCGACCGATCATTGGAAAATGTCGCTGTGAACTCTGAACACAGCCGAATCCTCGTTCTGAGTCAGCGACGGAGAAGGATTGCTTCCGGTTCCGGTTCTCGATCGAGACGTGAGGTAAGGGTTCTCGGACGTGACACAGTGTTCAGTGAAAAATCGAAAAGATTACATATGAAAAACGTTTCCAATTCGCGATGGAAACTGCGGCAGAGACGATTTTATTTCACAATTATACCTGGTTTAGGATTTCCGAGAACAATTACTGAGATTGTGTGTTTTTTTTTCCTTGTAAAATTATGAAAGAAGTGATCCATATGCATTTCTTGTTAATGGTGATGCTATGAAAAGGCAATGGACAAATGAAAACGATTCTGGGATTTTTATAATCAGAACTCCATAATCAATTTCAAGTGTGAACGATCTCTTCCAATATTCTGTCGCGTTTAAGGCGGATCATTATTCGATTCAGTCAATTAACCATTATATCGCGAACTCGTTCTCTTCCTCTCGCGCTCTCCACGTTCTCTCTCTCTCTCTCTCCCTCTCTCTCTCGGTCCGTTGATAGCAGAGTGTGTAAGAGTGGTGTAGACAGGGTAAACAAACCCCGCGGAAGCACTTGGATCACGAAAAAGCAAAACCAACATTGACAGTGACAAGTGCAAAAAGTCAAATACTATAACGGTAGTCGTAATAACAACGTCAGCAACAACAACAAACACGACAATTACAACTGATTACAGCTGGGCACTGCACGAAGATCACTCCGGTGGATAGATAGACGACCACGAGCCATAAAATCGCACATACAGACAGGCAGAACGACAGATAGTGAGACTGACAGCTGAGAGAGTCATGAGCAGACATACAGACAGGCCGGAGACAGACAATTCCGTAGCAATCTCAGTCGTTCCCCGAAAGAGTTTCTGGTTCACTTCCACAGTGTTCCGTTTCGGTGCCTCTGGGTTCCGGGACTCACGTTGGGCACCTGTTTGAATGGCGTTATCTCCAAACCGAGCAACATGAGCTATTGCCACGATTAGTCTTATCACAAGCATAAACAAAAAACAGAACAAGCGATGCTGAACCCCATCTATAACGACCACTGACTCCGACCACTCGTTCCTACACAGCCGACACCTGATCAGAGTTCCTCGTCCAGAAGGTGGGTGCCGAGCCCCGACCGAGAAGCGAATTTTCCCAAATATTTGCCCGCACCCGAGCCGTTGGAAAACGTTGTAAAACAATTAAAACCCCTTATCAGACCCAACGAGCCTACGGCGCCGCCTGGGACTCCACGGCACTCTCGGCGGTTGCATTTATTCCCGCGACCAGCGGTATCGGGACGCAGATTAGACTCGACACTGTTCGGGAGTGCATGGACAGCTCGGTTCTCGCGCCAGTTTCCGTCTCCAGCGCCGCAACAGGGCCCAGTGCTTGAAGGTCGCAGTGGCTCAAGATCGGGTCCCCTCCACGATAGGGCGACGAGTGGGCCAAGTGAATAGTGAGCTCCAAGTGATTCTGCTATATCGACAAGTGCTTCAAATGATAATAGTGCGAACTATTACTCACCTTATATTCTCTATAACTTCTATTAGTGCTAACCAAAAAAGAGCTAAAACTACTAAAATAAACATATAATAATAATAATAATACTAAATAAAATAAACTACTAAATATAAACATATTCGTCGATCGATAGAGGTAACATACATTTGATTCAAATTGTGTGTGAAAACATTTCATTCCGATAATTTTTGGCGCTGCTTATCAATCGATTGTGTTATGAAAGTACACAAATTCGCCTAATCGAATCGTGAAACCTTCTATCGCGAGTTGTAATTAGCGTCTTTCACCCGGTAACCGGTCGCGTTGGCGGACCCCCTCCCTTATCGCAACCTAGTGATTATGTTCAAGTTAATGTGTCAAGGCATGTGAGAAATGCCATAAAATTGACACAGTTTCACTCATATTGTCGATTTTCGGCGATTCACACAGAGATTATGAAAGAATGAAATGTAGTATTACTTTATTGCATATCATAATCTGAGATGATAAAGAAAGCCATTGGATAATCTGTGCTCTATACTAAAGTGTGGTTTGTGTTAAGAGGTGTAAAACCAGATTAGTGGGGTCATTTGGATTTTTATGCGACAACAAACTGTGTGCATTTCATTTGCATAGTTCTAATTTTATCCGTCACACATCGAGCATTTTTATTTTCTCTATCGATAGCATCATTTCATGCATTCCCGGCGGCACTAATTCATTCATTCATTAAATTAATTCGTCGATTATCTGATAATTGTATTCAGATTTATTGAAGACAGTCGTGAGAACGCTCTAAGAAGATGTCCAATCTGAGTCCGAGTATTCGAATACCCAGTAGGCCCATCTTCTAGTCTATCTGTTGAATTCATCTTCCGTCCGATCTACTTTTGATCGGCTGAATAAATACCATAAGAACAATCGGTGCAACAGCAATCTTTACAACTGCACCTTACGTGATTTCCGGTGCACAGAGACGTTATCTCAGGCGCTGTGTCTCGTAACCCATGGGGTGGTAAACTTTTACCATCCTGCTAATCCCATTGTCGACGAGACGCCACTAGAATCGAGTTGTGGTAGGAACCTCGATGCCCAGAAACCCCATAAGTTAGAGGGAAAGGGGCATCAAAGGTAGCCGGGCCCTCCTCATGGTTCTCGGAATCGTTGGGATGATCTGGAGGCAAAACAGGCGACGTCCAATCGGACCGCCGAATCAGCCAATTATGTTTATCGCAAATGTGCGCCGCAATCAATTGTTGATGCCTCGATTATCGATAATTCATAACTGTTCGATCCAAAGGAAGCGTCGAAATTGGCGCTATGTTAATTATCAACGTCGTACAACCCACTCGCGAAGAGGGATATAGAGTGAGGATAGAGGGAGACGACTAATTGCCGTCCATAAATAATTTTACTGCTAGAACCTTGCGCTGACAGAAACTCTTGTTTTCCGATTTAGATTTTTGGTTTGATTTTTCTTCCTCTATTGAAATGAAATATTTACAGAAGATATTATTAATTCTTAGAAATTGTTAGTGAAGTCAACGAACCTCAAAAAATCAAACCAACACACAGACACATCAATACACACACGCAAAATGAAAGACTCGATAGAGGCGAATAAAAATGGCGACGTAGAGACGGACGTCGACGATCCCTTCCAGGAGATCATGGCCAAGGCGGGCAACCACGGCCGCTTCCAGCGCATCTACAACTCGATCTTCGTGATGGGCCTGGCCATGGCGGGCGCCATGATCTACATGAACATCATCCTGGCGCTCAACATCCCCGACCACTGGTGCACGGTGCCCGGCCGGGAGCTGACCAACTTCTCGCTGGACGAGTGGCGGCAGCTCACGTTGCCCACGTATGTAAGACCGCTTCCTCCTTGTTGCCCTCTCATCCATATCATTCCACAGGGACAAGGACAACCGGGGCTCCGAGAAGTTCAGCAGCTGCCAGATGTACGACGCCAACTTCGCGGAGGTCAGCGACTGGGGCGAATGGAACGCCACCGGGAGGAAGAACCTCACAGGTGAGTGGCGAGCTCCAACACCTCCCGAGAAGGATTCCAAGTCCGTGTCCTTGCAGGCTGTCAGCACGGCTGGAGCTACGACCAGGAGTGGTACGAGAGCACGATTCCCACCCAGGAGAACTGGGTCTGCGAGAAGGACCTGTTTGTGACGAACACCTTCGTGGTCGGCCGCGTGACGGAGGTCGTGGGCTCCTTCGTGTTCGGCCAGATGGGCGACGTGTGAGTCCGCTCTGTCCACTGCCCACTCCAGATCCACTGACCATTGACTGTGTGTTTCAGCTACGGACGGCGCTTCGTCTACTACATCAGCGTGATTTTCTGCTCCATCGGCCGGCTGTCCTCGATTCTGACCACCTCCTCCTACACCTGGTTCCTCATCTTCTCCGGCCTGACCGCCCTCACCGTCAACAGTCTGTTCCAGTCGCCGCAGATCATCGGCATGGAGATCTCCCGAGAGTAGGTGGCCCTCCCCTTTTACTCGCCCCCACCCTCAGAGCACTGATTCCACTTGATTCGATTTCATCTGATTTCCACTTCCGTTTCCGTTTGCCTCGCTCGTTGCAGACAGGATCGCAGCACCATCGCCATCTACCAGAGCTTCGGGTGGTCCTTCGGAACGACGCTGATGCCGCTGCTCTTCTGGTGGCTGCGCGACTGGGAGTCCTTCATGTGGCTGACGACCGTGCCCACGGCGGTCGTTTTAATCTTCTCCAAGTACGTATCGTCCCCGCCCTGGTCCCCTGGGCCCGGCCCGACGACGGCGAAGATGACGGCGACTCAATCGATTGCTCGAAGGCCGCTCGCTCCGTCTCGCCGCCGCTGGAATTGAATCCAATCGAATTGAATTGAGTCGAATTGAATTCGGTCTATTGACTCCACGCCTCTCTCGCCTGTCTCTCTTCATCCCACAGGTACGTTATCGAGTCGCCGCGCTGGCTGATTAGCAAGCGGCGCTTCGCGGACGCGCTGGCCCAGTTCAAGAAGATCGCGAAAATCAACGGCCGCCCCTTCGACATGACCGAGAAGGAGCTGGCCCAGCGGTACGCCTCGAGCCACCAGGATGTGACGTACGGCATCGCCTCGCTGTTCAGCGGCTGGCGGCTGGCGAGGAACACCGCCATCATGGGCTTCAGCTGGTGAGTGCCGCGCCCTACTCGCGCCCCTCCCCTGTCTACCTCACGTTCGAGGCTTTTATTCCGAGAGTCGCCCTCGGCTGTCTGCGGTGCCCAGGGTTGCCAGAGGGCGCCGCAACCCACCCGAGTGGGCGAGGTGTTGGGCGGCGTGTCGATTCGCTGCGCTGTGGCAACCCTGGCGCCGACTTAAAAATGCATATCCTAATTCGAATTTCATTACGTTTCGCTGCTGCTCCCGGCGTCGTCAGACGACCGTTGTTTTATTATTATTTTTGCTTATTTGTCGCTTTTTTGTTGCTTACTTTTTGTGTCCTGCACTCATCACATCACATCAGAGCCACAGCAACAGCGCCGACGATGGCGATGGCGATGACGATGACGAGAGCAACGAATCCCAGCTCACATTCGCTTCCGCACGAACTCCTCGCCTCGCCGCCCGATGACAAGGACAAGAGCGAGGAGGAGACGCGTCTGGAGCAAACCGTGGTCCCGGGCGCACGTCGATGTCCTTTCAAACGTTAAACATTTGCATTTGAATTTTTGAAAGTGTTTTAAAAATTTAAGAATCCTCCGTCTCGCTCGTCCCCGGAACGGGATATGGAGACATAGGAATGCTTTTGGGATAAGTTTTTGCCCGTCCGGTGCCGGCGTTGCCACCTTCTCCACCACCCGTCGCCGGCGTTCGGAATGTTTGCGTTTTTATTGTCGATTTTCATCCGATTTTTGCGAATCTTTTTCTCGTGGCTTTTGTTGCTGTGGCCATTGTTCCTGTTGTTGCTGTAGTTATTTTATTTTATGTTTGCGTTTTGTACCTTTTGTTGATTGTTCTCTGTAGTTTTTTCCGACTCCGGCCCCACGAATTGAAACATTTTTAACATTTCTTTGCATGCGTTCGTTTTGTGGATTTTCTCCTCGTTGTGGGCGTCGGTGGCTCCGCTTCCGGTTCCGGCGACTAGGTGTGTCGTGGCAGTCTCCTACTTCACGCTCGTCCTGTTCAGCTCGCGCATGGGGGGCAACCCGTTCCTGAATTTTCTGCTCCAGAGCATCGTCGAGATTCCCGCTTATTTGGTTGGCAAATTTCTCGGTAAGTGCTCCCGGTCGCAGCCACACGATCGCAGTCGCCTCGAACAACGCTCTCTCGTTCATTGCAGGCGACAAGTACGGACGCCGCTTCACCAACAGCGTCTCCTTCCTGGTGTCCTTCCTCACCTGCATCCCCGTCGTGCTGCTGGCCACCGGTAAGCCACGTCCCCTCTCCCCTGACCCAAGTGACCAAGTCTCATCTCCTCCCTCCATACCGCAGACAAGCAGTACGAGATTGTGATGATGGGCCTGGCCGCCTTCATCAAGTTCCTGAACGCCGTCACCTTCTTCACCGCCAGCCTGCAGGGCATGGAGATCTACCCGACCTGCATGCGCCAGACGGGCATCGCCCTGGGCACCATCCTGGCCAACGCCGTCGGCGTCCTGGCGCCCTACCTCGTCTACCTGGGCACCACCTACGACATCCGAGCCCCCTACTACATCCTCGGCACCCTGTTCTTAATGGGCGGCGTCGGCGCGCTCTTCCTGCCGGAGACCCTGCACAAGAAGCTGCCCGACACCATGGACGAGGCCCGCCAGTTCGGACGCCACGACGTGAGTGATCCCGCTCCTCGCTTGTGGCCGCCTGCTGATCGGTTTCCCTTTCTCGTTGCAGAAATTCTTCAGCCTTCCCAAGGCCCCGCCCCCGCACGTGGAGGACGCCAAGGAGGACGCCGCCGAGGCCCTCAACCAGAAGCAATTCGCCCCGTAGTTAGTCAATTCCCCCCTCCCTGTAGAGTCCTAAGATATGATTGTGATGAATTTAAGTATTTTAAGTCTGTAAAAAGTAGTAAATTCCTATTTTTAACGTTCTTCTTTCATTAAATGGGGCTTTTGGATCCTAAGAGAACTATTTGCGGCATTAAGAACGACTTGGTGTCGTCCCTCAGGCTTCTAAATGTGTTCGACTGGAAGGAATACGAGATATCATTCAAGACCTACGACTACCATGTCCATATACTCCTTCTTCGGTCACGCCCAAACGTCTCCAGTTTATACTAAACAGAGCCCAAGATGGAATACTTCTTAAAGTTTTCTCATGGTAGCAAATAATTTGTCCTTATCAAAAATGCCTGCACTTTCTCCACATCCATCCAATCCACCTCGTCGACTCCTCTCGAAAAATTGGTGGCAAGGACGAAACATTTTGCGCGAAGATTAATTTTCATTGCACCCGATGAAGAAATGTGCAACCGAGAATTCCGGGAGTTACAAATGGGCTCCTCGCGTTGTTGTTCCTCTTGTTGTTGTTATTACTGCACTACGGCATCTGAGCGTGGATCCAACAGACAGCGAGATAGAGAACGCGAGAGAGAGAGAGAGGCGAAAGAAACATTAAAAATTAAGGGCTTGTAAATCAAGCGGCATTAATTTTCATTACAGCCCGTCTGGTGGAGGGGTGGGCGTGGCAGGGCGCCTGACGGGCCATTTCTTAAATGGAATTAGCAGCGCGCACTAGTTGGGGAGCTTTTCGAACAAATGGGGGCGGATCAGGAGGAGGGGCGGAGGCGGAACGCATCGCGCCGATCGTCCAACACTGAGTGGTGGAGATTTTCGCGATCACCGAATCGAGTGGTTTTAGTTCCGTCGGAAATGTGCACAGTTTCCTTCCGATCCTTTGAACGGCTTCGAACGAATCGAGGACCTGAGTTGGACCCCTTTGACGTCATCAACCCTTGGGGGTTTCGAAAATGACGAATGACCCATGTGAGATATGACCTTTCCACCCCATCCCTCTTTGTGCGTCATTACTCCATCACTCAATTTGTTGCGTTCCTTATCTCCGTTCGTCTCTCTGCTCTCTGCCCTGCTCTTTGCTTGGCCTCCTGTCGCGTTTGCGTTTCACTTTAAGTCTTTCGCATTTTCGTTTCCGGTTCGAAGTCATCATCTCGTCAACGCAGCGGGTCTTCGTCCTCATCATCATTTTTCATGATTCACTGGGGCAGCAGAAACGGCACGAGCAACAACAACACCATCCACGGTATCAACGACGATTTACCCATCGCCACAGTGGGGAATCCGTTTAATAGTGCGCAGCTCAATCGCAGAGATCCCCTCCCTTCCTAACGCCCCCTCTGCAGGAGCCGTTCCTGTCCTCCAAGAACTAGACTCTGGCGCACACACTCACGGGCACACATGGCCATGCCTCCCACACACACGCGGAGGTGGCAAATAAATCATAATAAATAACTATAAAAAACACCTCAACACGAAGCTCGCATTGCCAGCAGCAGCAGCAGGAGCCGCAGCCAGAGTTGCCAACAAGTTTCCAAGTAATTTTTATCAGGAGCAGCCGTAGCAGGCAACACTTACACCTGTTTGCTAGCATGTGTGTGAGTGTGAGTGGATGAGTGAGCGAGAGAGAAGTTTTCTTCGGTTTCTTTGGCAACTTCTCACTTGGTGGTGGATGTGTGGCCGAGGGTGGATGATGGTGGTGGATGTCGTGCGCCCCGACGTATGCAACGCTTTTTATTCTTGTTCTGCAGTTGCGATAAAATTGATTCATAACTTGAATAAATCATGTGCGAAACACAAACTCACACAACAGCTCTCTCACTCACATTCGCACAGAAACTTCGTTGGGATTTATCATCGTCAGACGCTCACACACAGACACATCTGCATCGAGTCGCAAACGTACACACGTGTACGTGTATGCATGAGGTTATTTATAAAATTTCCTCGTAAAATTAACCCCAAAAATGTTCTTGTTGCGAATGTTGTTTTTCATTGTTGTTGTTGTTGTTGCTTCGACGGAGCAGAACCGTCATCGGTGAAGAAATCAATTTGTTACTCTTTCACCTTCGCTGATAAAATAATTTATGAGCAAACAACACTCGTCTGGCAAAACTTTGGCTTTGACTTCGGGTTCGTCTTCGACTTCGACTAGGGTTTATGAGTTATTTCCCCCCATACATCGCCGGCATGTCTGTGGCGGGTTCATCTTTAGCTCCCGAATCGTGGCTCAGACGCCGCACGTGAAACCGCAAATTACCGCAGTGAAGAAGAAGCCACTGGAGCTCGGTCTGAATTCGGGGGCCTGGGCCGCGTTCTTAGCGAGTTTGGGGTTCTTGTTTGGAGAGAGAGAAGTTGCCACCTCCAAATTCTTTCACAAGGAAAGTTTCGTCAAAGAGCAAGTGCCCTGAGTGCGAGTCAAACGCAGGCACTTGATGATCCAAAGCAGACGAGGAGTCTGAAATCCGAAACGAGAGGTAAATGTGCACATGTAAATAGCTCAGGAAGAAAAGGAATCCCTCGTCCTTACACCTGAACTCCTTCAAAGTCAAGCTGGAGAAGCTTAGTTTCGGCCCACTCTACCCCAAATTCCCCCCATTCATTTCTGATCGAGGATGGACCATGCATTAAATTCGCGCCATTTGGTCTCGCGGCGTCGACGCTTCAGCGCGCAGCTCCCCACGACGCGTGAAAAATGCATGAATTCCGAGGCATCCCAAGGCGGATGGCACGGTCAGAAGGGCGGCCAGGGTCCATCGCTCTGTAGGGTCCTCGGTTGGGAGGGGTCGACGGAGAGCGCAGTGATTGCGCTTTATTTGCAACAATAAAACAGTCCGCGTCCGAAGACTGAGGGGTGTGAGAGCAATCGGAGCTGGATCCGATTGCGCCACGTACGACGACGACGGAGCATTGGCCGGCAACAGCAATAAACAACATCGCATCGCACACACACATTCGTAGGAGGACGCTGCACAAACACAAACAAACCGCGCTCCAAATCGACGAGCGCACGAAGTCGACTGCGGAGCAGCTGCGACGGCGGAACCGGACGTGGAGAGAACTGCAGAGAAAATATTTACGCTCAAGTTAAAAATACGCTCTTCCAGGATATGGTTTTCGAAAAAGGATTAACTAAATATTTCATGTTCACATCGAAGCAATTTTACGCTCTTCAAATCCTATTAGTCGAACCCGGGCACGCCGGATGGCGAGCAGGGGTCGATCGGGGCTCCGGCCAGACTCTAGATGCAGTGCAGGGACCTGGCGTTGGTTCGTAGGGGCCCAGCCTGAGGTCGATGTCGAGGTCGGCGGCAGCGCGTTACAGCTGGGAAGCTGGCGCTGCTGATGCGGAATTTATTATGCTGCATCATATCCCCACGAGAAGCCATCAATAGCGCTGTTCGATGGAGCTCCGCTGCTCGAGGGAATCTCGTGGTCGGACAGGGCATCGAGAGAAGGTTACGAAAGAAGCGATAAGTTCTCCTGATTTCGACGAAGGAACCGAGGAGCCTGGGCCAAAGGATGAACTCCAAGGCAGAGGGTGACAGGACAGCCGCAGGAACGGAGCCAGCGAACCCGAT
This sequence comes from Coelopa frigida, assembly GCA_017309665.1. NCBI lineage: Eukaryota > Metazoa > Arthropoda > Insecta > Diptera > Coelopidae > Coelopa > Coelopa frigida. The sequence goes on from CM029561.1 coordinate 24,143,524, forward strand.
CCTTTGGTAACGGGGTTCCGAATCATTGCACCCGTTCTTCACTCTCGCTTATTTTCGATCCAATAAACTCTCGGGCTTGAAGAGGTAAACAAAAGCTTTTGGTGCAACCAGAGGGAGAGATATAAGGTGGGCGATTAAGATTAAGATAACATTAATTAGGCTAGTTCTTAAAAATAACAACCGAGATTCTTATCTGGGGTTTCCTCAAAATGATTTTTGAATTCTGTAGCTGCATCTGTCCAGAGACTTATATATACCTACACAAGTACATATTTATCTAAGGTCTGACTTTGTACTCCAGTTGTCTTATCGTACATTTGAACCAGTTCATACAATGCAAACTTGTTGACATCTAATTTATAACAACGCAATTAAATGTAGCCCGTAACATGAGAAAATGTTGTTTTCAACCTCTCATTTTAAAATCAGGTAATAAACCTCTTCTTTGATGTTTATATTGAAAGTTTTCAATCAATGCCCGCACCAATAAAACCATTCAAAGAGTTGGGAAAAATTCTCTCTCTCTCTCTTTCGTGGCCTTTCTTTTGCAAGCTCAAGAGTGAAATCGCGTCCCGATTTGGAGTTGGTTCTCCATATAATGTTTCCCCATTATAATAATAAATGCAATTTATAATGGATCTCCTCACCTTCCTCAACTCCAACTGATGCTCCCATCAGCCTACGGAGATGCGGAATTCGCCATGTTTTGGCACAGGAAATCGTTCCACCCTTTATCTCCTCTGGCCCTATTCCGACTTCCGCCCCGACTGCCGCCACATATTATAATCTCCACAAATTCTCGGTTCGTTTAACATTTTATGGCTCCTTCCTCCGCTCGGTCCTGCAGAATGGTGGAGGGGTTCATATGGAAAGCAAACCAATTGCCAAATATTGTTTCCCTGGGAGTGACTCCGCTCGCCCCTTATTAATTTGAGCCCTGCTCCATGGATTCTGGTTCGGTCACAGCCTGAACGACGTCTGTCCTGGTTCCGACTCCAGCTCTGTTCGGGTCCATCTGGCGAGACGGCTTCCTTCGGCTTCGGCAGGTTCGCGGGGGAGGAATAGGACAGAACAGGACTTACCATAAATTCAACATCCCGTAAAACAAACGAGTCGAATGAATTTTTCATGAGGTGTTGGCTTTTGTTCTCCACGTTGCACTTGAACTTCAGCTCCTCGCTCGGTGAACTGAACTGCGGCGTTGTGATGTGAGGCGGAGCTGGAAATTGTGGATGCGGTTGAATGGATCACTTTGGAGGCAGGCCATTGCTCAGTCATCGATGCTTGGGTATTCGGGCAGCCAACCCGTTCATCTGCTTCCATACCCTTCCATGCCATTGTTGTAGAGAGAGGCACTGGCATCGGATCGACGACCGCTGTCGTTGGGATGGAGCTCCAACACTCACTCCACGAAGAGTGGAGTCGAGCTCCATGCATGCTCAACGGAAATCGGAAGTTAAAGAACAAACAATTTGCTAATCGCTCATAAACTATGGAAGAGCCAAGGACGGGAGCGTGTCCTTCCTCACTCTCACCATTGGAACAGCGCCATCTGGTGATTCTCCTGTTAAATTGTGCAAAAACTCATTAGAAAAACATGGCGAGAGAGGAAGAACTCAGTAGCATGGATTCCCACCAGGGATGCCGAAGTCACTGCAATCGAAATCTAGACTAAAAACCACGAACGGTTTTCACAACTGATTTTTTCTTTTTAGAAACTCTGATCGATAAATTTTAAGTGGCATCCCTGATTCGTCATGTCCGGTAATGTAGACCCGACTTTAGCAATGAATGTGAAGCTGTTGACACAACTTATTAATTTGCGAAGAGTTCCATACGATTTTTGTGCCCTTTTTATTGCTGGTCTATGGCGAGGAAGTGAAAATATGACAAAGATAGAGAAGGATTGAATTTCTATACCACAAAAAATAGGGTTTCCACTTAATTCTGCATTACTGGTCGGGTAACTACGGGAAGAATCCAACGTATGACCCAATCTATCGGAGCGGGGTCAATCGACCCCGGCTTAAACATACTATCGAAAATTGCTATATAACAACAGACCAACAGGCTGATAGTTTGGTTCGATGTGATAAAAATGTGTGATAGACTCGAGTCACAGTCCTCAAATGCATCAATTGTATTTTTTTATATTGTGAGTTGTATAATTGTATGAATAACCTTTTTGAAGAGAGTATATGATATGGTTGACGAACAGTTATTTTTCTATTTATTAGTACTACTCTTTTATTTATTTTTAGCATCGCATTTTCAAAAAATTCCATCACTCTGTAGCAGATAATTCACATTCAATGGGAAATGGACATATGCTTCTCCAGATTTTGCAAATATGTATATAGAATTAATGCAATCATTAACCTTAGAAGTTCATACAGATTTTTGTGGCGTAAAGGTCATACTTCGTCGAATCGACGACGATGCTGTTTAATTGGATAGATGACTTTCGCACGGAAAATGTATACATTTTAGTAGATTTCAATTACTTACTTTATTTTTCATCGAAACAAAAAATTATATTATAATCTTATTATATAATAATAAATGCAGTTTTAACAGCACTACCTTATTTGGATTATTTTGCAAAAATCGTACAAGTTACACACATTTCGTATGAACTTTCTCGTTTCGGCGACGCGACGCGTTTTTAAAACAAAAACCAAGTTATTTCATGTGTATCAAGTAGAGCTCTCGATTTCTACCCGGGTAGCTACCATTACCCGGGTACCCAGGTACCCGGACGCTCGAATACCCGGATAATACCCGGGTAATGCTATTACCCTTTATCCTTTATTCCTCCTTTATTTTAAACTGTCTCTCGGATCAGATACAACAAAGTTGACTTATAGTTGACTACATAGGTCTTAAAAAAACATCTTTATGGCAATGACAACTACAATCATAATTACTTTTATTAATCGTTTGAAATGTTTGAATACTTTTTAATTTTCATGGTGATCGATTGTTCAATTGATCAAAAGTCACACCGTCGAATTAATTCAATTAACGATTCAGTTCGTTGGGTTTAATTAAATTTTCATAATTATCGGCATAGCTACAGGTATCAGAATTGGTAATAGAATTCCTAAAATACGTGAATTTATTTCTTGGACGTTGTTTAATTCTGAAATTTTTATAAATGCTTTTTCAATGACTTAGTATTGAAAATAAATCTAAATTCGTAAAAACTTGGTAAATATCTTTAAATATTTGGTGGTTCTTTGGGTAATGCTTTGGTCTACGATTTCTATAGTCCACTTATTCTCGATGTAAATAAACTACACTAGATTCCAAATATCATAAGGATGTGTTTGTGGGCTTTGGATGTGTAAATATATATATTTATATCTATAATATATATTTATTTTCGTTGTATGTATATTAATGAGTATATAAGAGTATGTATGTAAATATAATTTATGCAAAAATCTAGTTAACATTCCTATTCTAATAAGTTTTAATTGTTCTCATCTGTTTTTGTTCTATTCGCAAACAACGGTATTTCAATTGCCAAATGATTAAAAATTTGCTCGTTTGTCCATTTCTGCGGTTTTTCATTAGTTTAGTCGGATTTTGTCCCCTCCCTTTCGCACAGGCGCTCTGACTCTATCGCTCCCTATCATTGTCAGAGCCTGTCGTCCCGTCTCCTTTTCTCGTCAATGGGTTTCATTTGGTTCTGTTAAGCTGTTCAATAATTACTGCAATTTCGTTTTAATACTTTGTAATTTTCGTTGTTGTTCCTGTGGTTGTTGTTGATGTTGATGAGGCTGTGGCCTATTGTTTTTTCCACAATACAGTGTTGTTGTTGCTTATCAACGCTTAATTCCCACAATTTTCCATTTCAATAAAGTTAATAATTCATTTACATGGTGTGCGTCAGTGTATGTATGTACTTGTGTGATATTTAATACTTTTTTCCGATTTTAACTGTTGTTGTTGACACGTATCTCTGTCGCATAATTGCAGTCACATACATAAATTGCCTGGCACACTCTCACACAACGTACCGTGAAATTTATTAAATTGATTTCAATTGTCATTGTTGGAGGCCCTCAATATTGTTGTTGTTTTGAGCTGACAAAAAACTTTCCGTCCCGATACTTACAATCGCTTGCCATCGCTAGATTTTCCAGCTCTTTAACTTTTAAGCTTTTGTATAATTTGAAACGCTTTTTGCATTCGGTGGAATATTTAAAATTATTTTTTCTGATAGTGTCTATTCTTCTTCCTTTTAATTACATTTTACACGATCTTTTTTCGGTCTTTTGTTTCATCGATTTCAATTTGTTTATATACAACTTGCATGTGATTCCCAATCTTTATGTAATTCAACCTTTTCATTCCCGGGTTTCGCCTTTCGCTTCGTTGTCAGTGTGGGAAATGAAATCAGTTCTCGTTGCGTGGGAAAATCCAATAAATTTTTAATATTTCGTATTAAATTCGCGCATGGCTCGTCCTCCATGCGGTCGCTTTTTCTCCTCCAGTGGCCCTGATTCGGCTCCGAGCCGGGCGGAGGGCGAGCGCGAAAATCCTTTGTGTTTGTTGGGCGCCGTAATCGAGTTATGAGTCGATTTTCGGCGCATCGATTCCCTCGTCGATCCTCGGTACAGGGTGCGGGTGAGCCTTCAAAGGGATTTACCTTGGCGGAATTTGATTGCTTTGTGGTCACGGACTCTATGTTTGGCGCGGTCACGTTTTTCGTGGTTTTCAGCAATGAGCAATGTTTTTATATATACGATATTTTCGGGCTTCTCTGCTCCACATCGGTGTAAATTTTATACCTTTATATATTTTTATCACAACAGTTTTACTTTGAAACCAGTGTGTTATTCAATGTCATAAAAACCTTTGTACTATTCCAATTTATATGTTCCAAATTTGGAGCCGAGGCTTAACCTCTCAATTTTATTTTAGTATACATTTATTCAGTTTGCGGTGCTTCCTTTCAGCCACATGGCATCTCCAACTTCGGACCCGGAGCCTCCGCAGGACTCTCGCGGTTGCAACTGTCGACTCAAATGGCTTTGCGGTCGAGCAAACGCGACGCTTTGGCATTTTTAATGTGTTTAGGCTTAGTTCAATTCGGTTGCCAACGTCGCTGACCCCCCACCTCGCCTCAACCATCTCTGGCCTGTCTGTCTTCGGCGCTGTGGCCACAAACTAGGACACGCCTCAACCGCATCCGACTGCACGAGAGGCAGACGGACGAGGCTTTCACGCACCATCAACTATTTACGAGCTCCAAATGAGTATTTAAGATGTTTGCGGTGACCTGCGAAATAATTGGACGTGTGCGAGGACTTAAGCGCAACACTGATGGAATCGTCGCCGACCGTCGACTCGCGGACACCGCCAAGCAGCTCATGAGAGGCAACTTTTAATTGATTAATCGCAGGCTATTTCATCCAGAGTACCTTTTCTCTATTGGTTCTTATCGACAACTCTCTTCTGACCTGAATCGAATTCGAATTCTCATTATTCTCTCGTATGGGCCGAAGGAGGAAGAACAAGTATTGGCATTATCAAAGGAGACTTTTATAGGAGTCATCAGCAGACATGTATTTCCACCATTCTCCTTCCACTGTCCCTTATTAACACGATGAACGACTTCCTGCGTGAACTTCCGATACGGCGCTGCGTCGATAGACGTCCGATTAATTGCATTAAAGTCCCTCGACCCGTTGCGTTACGACCGCCATTGTGAAGTCATATCGTCGATTAAATATCAGTGTCGAAGGACCGAGTTGAAGTTGAAGAGCAAATCTTCGGTCTGCCGACAAACTCGAGCGAGAATTTAATTTAAAATTTCTGCATTTTGCATCCGGAGCAGGCGACAGGCGGCAGGCGAAGGATGCCGGTAAGAAGTGAAATCCATTTGATTCACAATTTCAACAGAATCGATAAACGATTACGATAACTTTTAATTGAAGCACTCAACTGCATGCAAACGTCAGGCTGGCGACGATAGCAGCCAATGAAAGGGAGTGAGAGCTCGATAGGGCCGCGATGTGAGTCAGAGCGAGACCGGCAGATCGACAGATGCACGGACGGGCGCCGGAGGGTGCGAGCGGGAGAGATGAAGACCGGCAGACAGATAGAGATGGATGAAGTGTTTGTGTTCACTCATTGCTATGCAAATCGAATGGAGCACAAATTTAAATCCTTTTTGCGAGATCCTCAAAATGCAAATCGCTTTTCAACAACAGCAACAACAATCACAACAACGAAATCCGAAACACCATGCCAAAACAATAACAATAACAACAACAATAGCAATAGCCATTAAAATGGGAACTTATCTAGAGCTCTGTGAACACGCACTGCATCCAGTGGCCACTGCCTACAGCGACCACTCCCCCTTTTCTGAGCCCCCCGCCAGGCCACAGACAGAGCTACACCGACAAATCGTCGCACGACAACGATAGCAACCCCAACAACAACGCCCAACATCCAGCCAACAGCCGCAACAACGGGCGGAAACAAGTGGCAGACGGCCCTGGAAGCAGCAGGAAGTCGCCTGTCGCCATTAGACCGGAAATGTTTTGGCAACCTCGGCGCTCACATTCTCGGCCCATTCGCCGATAATCGGACAGGCCGACAAACGGCGCTGCGTCGAACTCGAAACCAGAGACGCAGACCAGCGACAGCCAGACAGACAGACGGACAGACCATCTGTCTGCTCATCGATGGCGTGGTCGATAGGCCGTCGGTCAGTCGGCGAAATGTGGCGATTTCCGGTCTCCCCTCGCCGATCGGGTTGACCACCGGGAGCGGGTGCGCCGAAATCGAGGTCAGTGAGCGAGCCCATCAGCTGGGGTCCCTTTCGGAAAGAACAATTGCATTAAAAATTTATGTCGGCTCTCGTTCCAGCCTGTTTCTCTAACTACTTTCTCTCGTTCTCGTTCGCTCTTCCATCCTCTTAGGCTTTGTAGTCGGGGGATCCTGGGGTAATGTCCTTCCCTCCCGTTCTCTCCGATTCGTTATGGTCCCGTTTCACTTTTGTTGTGGACTTAACTTGTCAGGGATTTAGTTGTTCGTTTAAATACGTGTTGTTTCTGTCACAGTGGTCCTAATAGTTGCAATGCAGTAGTACTGGTAATAGTTTGTAAACCCCATTAAGTAATGTTTGCTGCTGTTGGAGTCGTCGATCAATATACTCCCCCGCACTTCATCGTGTTCTATGTCAACGTGTCTGTATGGGTGTAAGTGAGAGTGTGTCTGCCGCCTACGGATGCTTCGTGTAGTTGTTCAGAGGCATCTCGTTCACCACCGCGCGGGCGACGTCCTTGTTGCGATCGTGGATCCCCTTGTCGTGTCCCGCGGCCGCCTTCTTCCGCGCCGCCTTCTGCGTCTTCAGCTGGAAAGAGACGGCAACACATTAGAGTTGAATGACAAATTCAATGAATTTATTTCGTTTGTTACTCGGTGTATCGTCTCCTCGAAGTTCTGGTGGGGCTCGACGCGCTTCATGGTGCCGCAAGACTTCAGCTTCTCCGAGGTCTGCAAGTGATAGGAGTCCTGAGTGAGATTCGGCGAATGCTGAGGATTTAATCAAGGGTTAAGAGATAGAGGAATCATATGCATTGGATCATAGAGGGATCTTGGATTAATCAAACAACTTGGAGGGATCATGGATCATAGAGCTTCACTGAGGATTCAAGTTTGCGACTAATGACAGAGGACTTAGTAAAAGGCGAATAGAGTAGAGCCACAACTCCTGCAATATAGAGATAAAACCCGTCAAAAGCCTATTTAGCGAACTCTCCATCGACCACAAGGTGTCCATCGCCCTGGCAGCCCTTGACCCTTCCTTGACCCCCTCACTATTGTCTCTGCTTGAGACCCTTTCAAGTCTGGTCATTTAATCAAGAGCTCTCCTTGACGCCTCCACTCGCTGTTGTAGCTTCTCGTAGTTGTTATTGCTCGGCCGAGTCGGACCACAGTTGCTGCCTCTCGTTGCTAATTTTCCCCATCAACCTTCGGTCCGCCTGCAGCGGAGGAGGATTCAACCTGGTTCAGAGTGTTTTTCTCATTCTTTCCTTCGTTTTGCGGCTTTTGTGTCCTTCGGTTTTTGCGAGTTGTGAATTGCTTTGCTCCGTGAAGGTCGTTTTTTTGTTGTTGCACGTCTCCACCGATGATTGTGTTGGGGACGAAATTCGTCCATTCCTTGTTCTCGCCTCCTGTTGCTGTTTGGTCAGGATGTTCTTATTGTGGCCGTTGTCGACGGCGGGAGTCCCTCCAGTCACGTGGGAGGAGGAGGAGGCGGAAACCCGAGAGCGCGACCAAGTGTTGGTTTCCAGCGATGCCGACTGACGGAAATGTGTGTGTGTAGGAGTCATTAGATGTTTGCACGAGTGAGGCTACATGTGTGTGAGGATTGGACGCTTCCAAGAGCTCCTCGGCGCATTCGGGATAATGAGGGCTTTCTATTCGTTTAATATTTAAGACAGTTGGTGGCCCCTGTAAGTGTGTGGGTGTGCGATTCATGCAGACATCGTGTCCTTTTCCTTGTTTTGTGGTCGTTTCCAAATTTGGAGGGTGTAGAAGAGAACGAGAGCGACGGAGAGTGAAATAGAAGATTCCCGAAAGCGAATGACGAAGAGAGTGCGAATGGAATGGAAGACAGCTTCAGTTCGTGACAGCGACAGCGACAGAGAAAGTGTTCCCCAATCGAGTTGCCGCGGCATCGGAGCGCTTTTTATTTCCCGTCTCCCTCCGCCCTCGTCCTTGCATGCTTCCTTCTCGTGTGCCGGAACAATCTCGCTTTTGATGTCCCTTGGCCGGTCGTCGGTCCACTTTCGACAGCGTGGTCCTGTCGTCCGAAGTCCTGTGGCACTTTTCAAATGCTTCCTGCCAATGGCGGCAGTCTGTAAAAACTGAAATGGAATTTGTTCATTATGCGGTCTGTTGCGGAAATGTTTCTTTTGGGAAATATCCTCCGATTTCTCGACTTCTCTTTCTCTCTGTCTCGCCTTTCGTCCTCTAGCGAAAAAATTATTATTTAAGTTTTGAATGGGAAGTTGTTGCTGCTCCAGCTGCCTTTGTTGCAGGTGATTATTGTCCCCTTCCGTGACCACCCCGCTTCCGATCGTTCTTTGTAGGAGTCGCATTGAAAGTCCCAGCAAAGGACTCTGCGAAGGACCTTTGCGAAATTCAAATGACCATCTCGAGTTCTGAAGAGACTCAGCTGCAACTCGGCTTCGGCTTCGTTGTAAGGCCCAGGTGGCTTCGAGGTGTCGGAGTGAAAGAAACTCCGGATTTCTGAGAGAACAATGCACTGGCTTTTTGGAGCTCCGAGGAATATCTGTTCCTATTTAGAGATTCACAGGTCAGGCGTTCGCCTCCGCTTTGACGTCAATGGAATCTACTCATGGAATAACTGAGGCAGATAGCGTGACGATTCCGTTGGCTTCACGATTCTGATCGAATCTTCGGACATCGCCTTCAGCGTGAATTCCACTCTCGATTTCGCTCACAATGGACTGCTTCCCTCCCAACACGAGCCGAGAACAAAGGCGCTGCGGAACTGTGAATAACACGACGAAGGCAAACGACTTCCACGACCCCGCCTCCACCCTGTGCCCGAGGGCTCAGACGCCGGCTCAAAACAACTGGAACTGAAACAAACGTCCGATTCATAAGTTGCACGAAAGCGCGCAAAAGCCAGCAAACCGAGAGGAAAGACCTACAGGATGGGACGACACAGAGAGCAATCAGGAGTTAAACGCGCCGGAGATGAAGTCTATGCAAAGTGTAATTCGGGAACCAGTGGAGGGCGCGTGGACGCCCTACACACAGGATTCATAGTTGCCGGACTGGAAACCCAGTGGTCAAAAAATGGAAACAGTTTTTCGCAAAGAGTTTTCTTTAGTGAGGATCGTGGTTATACTGAAGACTCAGATGGCATTAATGGCGATGTGGAGAACAGGACAAAGCATACACAGTTACATTCTTTGTCGGTGAACAACGTGGCCTCGCCCTGGGCTGTAGGGTGTTCGACAGCCGTTAAACACCGGAGACAGCAGAGTCCTTAATGTTGTCGCAGTCACGGCAGAGCCATTTTCATAAACGCCCGGACGGGACAGATCTCAACTGGACGCGGTGGAGGGACACTTGCCTAGGGAGGGAGAGGGGCGGTAGACAGTTGTAGTGCTCGTGTCCTTTTCACGAGTCCTGACCCTCGTTGCAACCGGGACGTGGGAATGGCACGGGACACGGGTCGAAGGACGGCGGAGGGGGCGATGGTGGGGAGCGGATGAAGTGGGCGAATTGTTACTTACTTTTAATTGCATTCCTTCCGTCTGATTGAGCTCATCGCCGCCCTGCCGCAGACCGTTGAGGAAGCGCGCAAAAACCGTGCGCCTTTTGCTTTTATTGCGTCCTTCTGCAAGAACAAAGAACAACGGCAACAACAATGACAGCAGTATTCATCGGGGTGTTGTTGGAATTCCCAGGGTCCGCGGGTTCTGTTAAATTTCGGCGAGGTGGGATCAGGAGCAAATTAAATGTAAAATGCGACAGAGGAGCGGAGGTCGCCGCCGATTGCAGGATGTGGGGCTCAGATGCGCGAAAGCACTTTTGTTTTCGTGAATTTTTTAGGGTTCCCGTAAAACTAAATTGAAGTTCCTCCGAGGTTCCCATTTTATGCGCCCGCTGTACAAACTGAGGAACTGCTCAATTTCACCTCCGAGAAGGGATCCCATTTCGAAATCGATCTGCGATCTCTTGCCCCACCCCTTCTACCGCGCACCTACCTGTTGCCGAGAAGTCGTAGAAGAAGCTCGTCCTGGCCCCCGGGTAGTTGTGCTGCATCCCGTTCAGGTTCACCGCCGACTTGGAGTCGATGACGTTGCGCGCCATCCGGTTCGCCAAGTCGTTCTGGGCGTAGCTGTAGATCTCGTTCTCCTCGCGGTTCGACAGGCAGCTGGAGGGCTGAGGGAAAATCAAAACCGAAGTGTACAAATAAGAAAAATGTGCGGAATTTCGGCATGTGGGCGGGCCACAGTGTGGACAAGTGGAATCCTTACCAAATACTTTCCCGGCACATACAGCGGCTGGCTGTGGCTCGTGGGCAGGTTCGACTGACTGACGATGAGTCCGCTGCCGCTGCCGCCTCCGCCGCCACGCTCGGCCGCGGAGGGGCCGCGATGGGGCCGCGCTATCGTGTGGCCGGACGCGATGCGCACGTGGCGCTCCTTCCACTTGGAGAGCCGCGCCTGCTCGATGGCGTCCAGGACGTCGTCGTAAGGCAGCGAGAGGTGCTTGCTGTAGTGCGCCGCCAGGCCCTCGAGGTAGCCGCGCTTGCCCTCCTGTGGGGAATGAAACATTGGATCAGTAAAACCCCAATTTGACCCCTGTGTCGTCACCGATTTGGCCAACTAAACGCCCGGAGCTTTAAGCTCTTGATCAAGTCTGGACTTGACATCCTCTTCCGCGGAATGGAAGCCTCCTTCCGACGGTAATTAGTCGGAGTTGCCACTCCGCCGCATCTCAATTGTGCGACCTCAGACATACACTATTCTATGCACACACACACTCGCACTTTCAGCCACCGTCATCTGCTTTAGGATCCTTGCATTTAAATTGCAAATGAAAACTGTCTCAAGTCCCTACCCAGACGGCACTGTTCACTCACACAGACACACGTATTCACGCAGGTGTATGCAGAAGCGCACTCTGGTATGAGCAATTAGAAAGAGAAGTGGCGCGGAGACGGAAGGAGACGAAAGACCCTTTCAGCTGCCAGTGAGGACAACCAGCCCGGGAACGTGGAGATAGTTAGACAGACGGATGGAAAGACTAACAGATAGTCGGGCAAATGGAATGAAGGAACAGCAGATAGTTTTACAAACGGATGGACAGAGAAACAGACACATATCGAGCTCCTCATTCAGGCCATCCGTTCCTTTCATTAAACTCCCATCCTATGCAGGTGGGTACCACTGAAGGCAATTGTGGGAGGGCAGCTTGTGGCCTGATTGCATTTGGAGTCGAAGCTATCGGACCCAAGTGCAAAAATAGGCAACATGGAGTTCGAGTGATGGAATCTACCGCTTGGTTGTTGAGCATTCAAGGCCACATCGGAACATAGAATGGGTTCGAAGATGATTGCTTTTTATTGAACGCAGGACACGATGTTGCATTCGATCAGCAATAGACATGAAACCAGAACAGACACCCATGGATATTTGTCGGGACAATGAAACTCTACTAAAGCGCTAATCACGGATAAATTCGCACAAATGGAATGCAAAAGGACGCAGAAAGGAAGGAGGAACTCGAGATTCCTGGATGTAGAGCTGCAGTTGACTTCAAAGAACATCACTCGTAGCTCTCCTAATTTGGATCACATTCTCGATTACACGACGTCTATCTGTGTTAAGTGCTTCCTGGGAGTCGCGGGGCGTGTCCGGGCGAACACATACCACCACAGAAACATCACTCTGAAGTGGGGAAGCCAGCGGAGGCACGACGCACATCCATTCACACTCTACTAATTACCGAACGCACACTTTTCACGTCGCACAAAGAGGACTCAAGGAGGCAAGACGGCAGGAGGAAGGAAGCATAGAAGACAAGGAAGAAGCAAAGGAGGAGAAGGACGGATGTTCTCATGATTACAAACAAATTGCAGCGCCATCTAGCGCGCGAGAAGCAATCATTTTCAAGATGCGGCGGACGTGCGTGGTTTCCTCGTCGGCAGCGGCAACAACAAAAAGGATGTCTGTCGGCGTGCATGCGTCAGTGTGTGTGAGTGAATCGAGTGAGTGTGGGCGTGTTGGAGTTGCAGAAAGTTGCAAAATTCATTTATGCCACGGAGTGTTGCATCACTTCTCAATTACCGCTCCGCCACACCACCCCGGTACCCACCAACCCCACTTGAAATCGACAAGTTCCTGCAAGAAAAGGATGCCCTCGAGACGCTCCGTCCGAGGGGGCCGCAGAGACGCCGGGGGAGGGCGGCGAAAGGACGACAGAACGAAAGCGGAAGAAAATTCATTTTTGAACAGTTTACTTAGTAAGCAAAAGCACGAAGCTGGCTCGAGAAGAGCGATCGGGTGTTCGACGGCAGCGGGAGGCGCTTTAATCGAAAAGTTTTTCCTCATCGTCTTTCTTTCTATCATCGACATGAAGTTCGTCGTGTTCGTCCTCCTTATTGACGAAGAACTGGAATGACTTCGGCTGATGCTGATGCAGCAACTGCAACTGCAGCCACGGAGTCTCTGACGGAGGTTAAATAATTCGTTCGCCGCCCACAAGAGGGCGTGGTTCTTTGGGGCATCTTCTTCTTCTGTGTATCGGCAATGTATTCCTCTTTATTAATTATCATTGCAATAACTATATTTTTCACATAGAGGAAAAAAATCTGCAGGAAACTCAAATGAGAAAAAACTTAATTAACTAAGAGGTGGAGGAAGCGAAGAGAAATACCTCGGGCAGTAAGGATATCATTCAAAGTGAGAAAAGTGAGTGAGAACATGAAATAGAAATGGAAGGGGAAAGAGCGAGTTCGGGAGACGGTGGAAATATTAAAACCAACGGGAGAAGATCCTTGGTATCGTGTCCTGCTGCCATGCGGATGAAATGTTTAGTCTAAAGTCGTCCCTGAACCAGTGACACATTTGGAATTCTCGACCTGCGCTCTGAGTCCTTTGAGGGTTTCGCCTCGGTGCTCCGTCCATTCACCCGTCTCTTTGGACGTGTAAATCGTGATTCCTCAAAGCAAACAACGCGCGTCGAGTTTCTATTTGTTAAGGAAATAATGAGTTCGCTTGGACTGAGTCTTAGATTGGAAGGAGAGTTGTGTAGAGAAGTGTTTCGTAACAAAATACATGGATTTTCCAAGTTGGGAGAAGACTTTGAGATATTTTATTAGATCGGCGAACCTGCATTAAAGCCCAACGTTGGAATTTCCTTTCCTTAAATTGGTTTTCCAATAGAAGAATGAGGTGAAAACTCACTTTCCTTGAACCGAACTATACTTGAACTCACACAATTCAACTTCACTAGCAATTCTTGCATCGAATCGATGCCAAATAAAGCAATGAATACCTCACAGGAATAAATTGGACACGTGGTCGTGAGTTTGTCTTCTCCGACAGTGCAACCTTGGAAGTGGTCATCCTTGGCCTGCCCGACCCACAGATGCTCACTGACGGCCCCCATAAATTTGTCCTCTCGAACTCGAAGTCGTCCCAGGCGACACCGACGCCGGCACAGCATGAACGCAAACACACAATAATGTGGCAACGCTGCTGCCCGGCGCAGGAGTCGTCGACTGCAAAGGAACCTGAGACAAGAGCGCACCAGGAAGTCGGGCTGCAGCGGACGACGTCGGGCCCATTGATTGCGCTGTCGGGACGGAATTTATTGTGCCCACGAGCCTGCGAAGAGGCCGTAGACACGAAAATACCACAGATCCTCCGGAGGCAGGCGACGGACGACACACATTCAGGACAGGCTGTGACCCACTTGGCGGAGAACAACCGGAAGAGAATCAAAGGAGAGGAGCAAGAGAAAGGAGGAGAGGAGTCTGCTCACCGGCGTCGAGTAGGGATGCGCCGTCAGGCGGATGCCGTCGGCCTCCAGGTGGCGCTTCATCGCCGCCTCGAGCTCCTTCGTGGTCGTCGGGCTGTCGCAGTCGTCGGTGGCCAGGATCTCGTTGCTGCTGCTCAGCGCCTTCGGGTCGTTGATCATCACGTACACGATGGCCGCCCCCTTCTCGCGCAGCGTCCGCACGCTCTTGAGCAGCTTCCCGCGGTGCTGCGCGCTCTCCACCCCGATCGCGTCCAGGTCGATCTCTCCGATCTGCTTGCAGATCTCGAGCTCGTCGTAGCCGTTCTCCATGAAGCTCTCCCCGTACTGGCTGAGCCCGATGGCGCGGAGCCACTCGCAGACGATGTTGTTGTTTGGCATGTTCGCGTATCACGTGGCCAGCGGCAGCGTGATGTCCTTGGGGGCGAAGCTCACCTTGGGGCGCGTCGTGGTCGCCGCTGGAGCCTGGGAGTTGCTCTTGCTGTGGCTGGTGGTGGCGGTGACGGGCGTCGAGGTGGAGCTGGAGCTAGCGCTGGAGCAGGAGGCCGCTGCTGTTCGAGGGGGCGCGGAGCTGGCGGAAGCCTTCATAGCACAGGGTTCCCGGAGCGAGGGGCGCTGAAGAACGAGACGGAGTCCGAAGGCGAGAACCTGGAATAAGAGGCGAATTAGTTTTTCATATTGTCGCTGTTGTTGCAGTGGTTATGTATTATATTGGCACCCTGGTCAACGACCGAATGTCGGAGAGGCAAAGTGCTTAATCACAATCCGGAGCTCATCTTTAATTCATTCTCATCTGGTATTCCATTTATATCTGACCGACTGCACCGAGCAGGATATCAATCCGACTTAATATCCTCCATACGCCGACGCACACTCGCACGGACACTTCGGGCGAACACTCACACGCAGACCCGGCGGCGGACGGACGAAGACTCCTACGCATTCCCAGTTAATGACGTCCGGAGCTTCTCGACCTCGACCTCAGCTTGGAGGCCTTCGTCGGAGCCACTTAAAATGACAGATGTACTCGGGCCCTCATCCGACCGGCCCGACCGACCGCCCGTGAACCCACCGACAGACCCCCCGACCTCGGGCGTGTGCAGGAAGGACAATGCATTAAATCGGCCTAAATAATTGTGAGGAAAATTACTGGGATGCACAAAAGTTCGTCACGCAGCCACAGCGGGCGATGAATAAGAGATGGGACGGGGCGGAGAGAGAAGGACGGTCAGATGGAGTCGGCGGAGAAGGACTTAAAGGACTCCGGCGCACGAACATGGACAGGACAATCAAGCGACCACCCGAAAGCTCAGCCAGAGCTCAGGAAACATAAACAATAAAAGATGCCGGCAAATAATCCAGACAAATGATGATGGTAATAAGAAAGCTGTCTGTGACTGTGCTGTGTGGGTGTGTGTGTCTGTGTACATGTATGCGGACTCTCTTTACCTCGTATTAGGGAGCTGAAAGTCGGGTTGCAGCCAGGGTCGCAGACACAAACAAATGGCGAGCGGAGCGAATGAATGAACGAACGAATAGAAGGACGAAAGGACATTTTACACCAGTACATATTTCATGGCATGGCCTGTTGTTATTCTTGTTGTAATGAATAAGCACCCGATGATAAGATTTTCGACTCCAACCTGATAAGACTCGTCTTCCACAGCCAATCCGCCATAAACAGACTTCGGCCAAAGCCAGCAGTCGCTTATGGAGAGCCGACAGGATGGTCGAGGGAGCCAGGATCAGAATGAAAAACAATTAATTTGTAGCCATGGCGAGTCCACAAAGCTCCGAGCCGACCTGTGTGTGAGTGACTCTGTCTGGCTGTCTGTCTGTGTGTGTTTGTCTGGTGATAATCGCATAATTTGTTGTTTATTGCGTGCTAAGAGTGTGTGTGTTCATGTTTCCGTTTTGCTGCTCGACCAGCATTCAATGGCTTTCACTTTTCTGCTCCTGCCGACCTGTCCAGACACAAAGCCCCTTCAGCCCCACCTCCGACGATGGCCGGAAGAAACTTAATGGAGTCTGAGGCAATTGCCAAGTAATGAATATGGAAATGGAAAACGTGTGCTGGCCTAAAAACGCTTCAGGAGGACCCCATGCACCTGGATGCCGCCCACCAACAGAAGGTGTTGGCGTGGCTCCAGCCATCTGTTGGTCACACAGACGACGGTCTGTCGCCGAGGTGCTTAGGGCTCAAGTGTCTTCGGCTCCAACTGCTGCATCGCCCCGTAGAAAGCTGCACACATCTAAGCCTGCTGCACTCGAGGTGCAGGTAGAGGCAGCTGGCCATAGAAAAGCCTTCCTTTTTCATTTCTGAGCCTCCTAAACAAGGGACTAATCGATTTAATGGACAGTTATGAAACTTTGTTTATTCGGATTATGCAGCAGCAAAGAGAAGAACGGAGAAACTGTGAAGCCAGAGTGAGGCGAGAGGGACAACAGTCTGGAAGAAGATTCCAATTTGTTGCCGTGCATTGAACTTTTCATATTTTAAATATTCGCTTATTCTATGTATGTACTATTTCCTATTTATTTATGAATAAATGAACATTCTCTTAGATTAAAATCATCTTAGAGTATGGATGACTGTAGAATCACATTATAACTTCTGAGCCAAACTGTATGAAATTTTTGTCTAATTACATAAATATCAATAGTTGTTTCAAGCCGATGTTTCTATTGTTATCGAATGAGGAGTGTTTCAGATTATCACGGCAACAACTACTCAAGTGTTATGAAACGCAATATCTCGAATGCCCACTGAATAAAAAGTGATTGCATCCTCCAAGATCATTTCAGGGGGCGAAATTGCACCACCACCGAATTCAACTCCACAATTTTCGGCCTTCTGGTCGTCAGTAAATTGAGAACAATGGAGAGAGAGAAGCATCACAATTGCATGTTTCACTTAATCACCGTATTCACAGGACATTTCAACACGTTTCGGTTCGGTCTGTGTTCGACCCGGGCTCGAGGATTCTTTTTGAATGCAAATTTTAAGAGTCTCAAATAAATTAAGGCATTTTTTGCACATCCTCCACTGGATATCCTTCGAAGTGCACCACTTCATTGTTGTTGCTCGTTGTCGTTTTCGTCGTTATCGTTGTTGTTGTCGTCATTGTTGTTGTTGCTGCGTTGCAACGACATCCTTGTACGGCTTCCTTGCGACACAGCGACGTCCCGTTGTCTCCGGCCGCAAGCAACCGCACACGCAAATGCAAGCGCATCCTGCGCAGCCCCGCGTCCCTCTGCGTGGTTGTCGGTCGGCGCTGCCAGGGCTGCTGCTGGTGCAACCTGAGCGCCGTCACATGTTGTGCAAGTTTAATTTCTCGCCTAGGCCTCGCCGCCAACCTTGGCCCCGGTGCATGCGGCGACAGTCGGCGGTTGTGCGTGCCCTCGGCATGGTGAATAAAGGGTTGCACGAGTGAATCTTCTGACTGCAGTCCTGGCCCCCGTCCCCTCCCAGGCTTCCATTTGTTTGCTTTTGAAACACATATTCGCACCCGACCGCCCACCTACCGACCGACTGCGCCGCCCGCCCTCGCCATCGTCCTCGGGCTCGACGAGTGGTAATTGAAAATGCTAAATTTTCCAATGTCTAGACAGTGAATTATGTGACAATTGTTTGTGTTCTACCCTTTGCTTTTGTTTCAATTGTTTCATTGCAGTTGTTCTTGTTGGTGTTATTGTTGTTATTGCTTATTGAAATTAATTACTCCAGCTGGTGGAAATCCACACCCTCCTGGCTGCGCTGGTGTCGAGTCGTCCGTGAGATGGTCGGGGTTTTAATCACATCGGCTCACCAACAAGCATTTTTATGATTTTGGACGTAGCAACGGGGCTTTATTTGATCGGGGGGAAGTTCAGGAAATCCATTTCCATATCGGCTTCCTGTTGCGGTTGCGAGTGTCCTCGAAAGGCGTGTGTCGAAGTGGATGGATTGTAGAAATGGAATATACAGTTTGAAGAACTGACCAAATTTTAGGAAATTAAAAATATAATCAACTAATCTAGAAGTGGGAAGTCAGGATTTTCTTTAAAGCTCTATGTTCCAAACTAATGGGAGAAGAGTATATATTTGTTTTAATTGTCTAAAGAAAAAAATATTACTCAATAGTAGATGCTGTACACAAAGAAAATAACAATCTTTAAAAAAATTGCCATACATTTTCAGAAAAGCTTTGAGTTTTTTTTTTTTTTTGTGTGTTTCAACAAAATTTTTACACACATTTTGAAGCAAAGTATGAAATATATATTGGCTTTTATCTTTTATACTCTCTCATAATTTAATAATTCTCATATTATGAGTAAATACAATTATACTCATATATTTTGATATCAATGTACAAATCTCGCAAGTTGTTTACCTCAACCGAAGAAATTTCCGTTAGAAGTCGGTCCCGGACTTTCGCAATATATCCTTTGCCTGCGAATATTTTTCTTCTCTCTAGTTCCAAATGCCTCGTTTACTGCAATTGTGTATTAATATCAGCACTTAAAGAAACATTTGACATGGTTTTATTATATTTGTTTAGTATGGCTTTTCCCTTGGCGCGCACTTTGCCAACGACTTCTAGGAGGTCACTTTCGAATGCAGTGGCGATCGCTGCCACCAGCAACGAACAGTAGCAACAACGACAATAACAACAAGGCACAACTTAATGAAGTTGTTACTCGTCACGTTCGTGCGTGATGCTCCACATAAAAGTGCACCGCGCTGCCGAGGGGCGAGGGGGTTCTCGCTCTACAGACACACGCGACACGACACAATAATTCCATTTGATTTAGCGAGCTGCGCGGCCCGGCCACCGGCATCCATCATCCGGGATATCGTTGCGTGCAGCCAGGAGAGGACGACGAGGGGCCCGCGGACGGGCGGCAGCGGCACCGGAAGCGGGCACCTACGACAACGAGGTGGCGGCCCTGGTGTCGGCGTTGTTGTCCCTGGCAATTACGCCTCGCCGTAAACGGCTCCACGCGCTGCCGAAATCGGTCCGCGCTCCGCAGTCCGAACACGTGGACGCAAAGTGACCGGAAGCGACGAGCGATGGCGCCAGTGGCCGACGGACCGAAAAATCTCGCAGGACGAAGAGATGCGGAGCTGCCGCCAAACGAGGACTCACGACGACTGGCATCAATCACGCCGCCGAAGACAACGACGACGATGGCGATGGCGACTCGGACTGGAAAGAGGAAGCCAGCACGAGGGACCGCGGTTGCACACGCCTGCAGCACGAGAAACAACCTCCAATTTATGCGATGCACGGCAGCGAACTGTGGAGTCGCCCGTCGCCACCGTCGCCGGATCCCTGGCGACGCGACGAGATGCGACACCAGCGACGACGACGAGGACGTCGACTGCGCTGCCGACTGCGCGTCACTCTTCGCAGCTGAACGAGGCGACACCGGCCAGGAGCGAGCGAGGCAGGAGATTTGCTGAGAGAAAGAGGGAGTGAGAGCGACGATGACGGTGGCGACGTCGTTGACGTAGGCCGAAGGCAAGAAACATGAATGAATTTGACGAATGTGGAAACGAAAACAAAACAAAAGAACAGGAGACAGCGAGCTAGAAGGAGGACGCGGCCGAGGCGGGAGAGGAGAATGAGAGACAGAAAGGAGAAAAAACAAAATGCAGCGAATGCGGATGTGGAGCGCAAAGGTAAACAACAACAACAGCAACCACATAAACACACCAACCACGCACACAAACACACCGTTGCCACACAGACACATACTCAGACTCGACGTCGAGATCCAGCGACACGCGGCCTCGTTGCATTCGCCGGCTGCCGACGACGCTGTCGAGTGCACGAGTGTGTGTGAGTGTCGGCTGCGTGCATGTGGGTGTGTGTGTTAGCGCTTAGGCCGTTCATCGAAAGGATATCATGGCGATACAGGGTGATGGCGACACCGGCTTCGACTCGCCGGCAAAGGCGGCGCGGCCGACGCGCCGCTCACCCTGTCCTCCGCTCCACGGCCTGCAGTGATGTCTGAAGTGCGACCGAAATAAAAAGGGAAAAGTCGCAGAGCCCTCGAGAGGCCGCTGCCTGCGTCTCCCCCCCTTCTCCGCCTCCTCCTCGCCCTCGTCCTCAGGCGGTGTCGATGTCGATGTCGTCGCTTCCTTCGACTCGCAACTCATTAACAGCCTCGTCCTCGCCCAGAGTCACCAACACAGACGCGAGTTGACTGCGACCGCTGCAGCTGTCGGCTTTCGGCTGGCTGCCTGTCTGTCTGTCTCTCTGTCTCCCGCACGACTCGTTTTCAATTTCCATCCCAGCTACCGCGAATCGCACATGTGTGGAGCGCCTTCGACGACGTGTTTCATTAACTCTTCGACTGTCTTCAGGCTCTCTCTGGATCCGCTTCTCCCCTCGCGCCCACCGCATCATTAGGATGCAGAGGGAGGCGACGTCGGCGCCGCTGGAGATGAAGAGTGAGACCAGACGAGGACTCCCGGGATGAAGGAGCTTCGGAATGATCGACATTGACAGAGTACTCGGAGGAGTCGAAGCTAATGGCTGATCAACATAGGATCCGTTCCTCCTACCTGATCGTCTTCTTACTCGAGACGAAGTAACTCGGTGGGATAATGTAACAAATAAACATCATTTTCAAATCATAACCTCCTAACGACGTACGAATAAAATACGATTCCACTCGCATCACAAATACCATTCCTGCTGATCCCCCTACAATTCGCTCTAATTGGCTCCTGCCGATCGGTGGAAAGTGGATCATTGACTGCCAACTGTTCAGATGCCACTCGCGAGTCGGGACGCACTTCTCGGCATCAGCAACAAAGACGGCCTCCTTCCAGCTCGCTCCGAAAGACACGAAGTCTCATCCTTTCTCTTCTGGGGCTGGTAACAGCCATGAATGGAGTCGTGTTCCATGGCCTCCGTCTGGGAAGACTTCTCCCCCTCCTCCTCACCCTCATAGGGACGACAACGTGTCGTCGGGGGGAGCAGCGAAAGTGGCCAACATTGCGTATACGCAACACTTGACTCCTTCCTGGAGCCGTGCTTAAGCAGCCGCCACCCGCACCGCTGCAGTTAATTCAGGGTTAAGGAGAAGAATCTCCGGGAGCCGGGAGATGGCGCCTCCTTTCCCCAGTCTGAGGCTCAGGTGCGCCGGCGACACGTGATGCACAACGAGGCGGAATGCGATGCTGGCATCTGCGTCTCTATTTAGTCGTCTCTATTTCCGTACGCCCACTTCTTCTCTCTGACAGTCTATCGTGCTTCCGTTTGTTGTCTGTTTTGTAACCGTGTGTGTGTGTGTGTGTGTGTGTGTGTGTGTGTGTGTGTGATTCCATGCTGCTGTACACACACACGCACGCACTCACGTCGCTCACATCACGTGGCAATTCAGACACTTCGTTGCATTCGCCGTATCACATCCTTGCATGGAGGCTGCAAGTTGCAGTTGAAATCGCATTTAGTAGACAAAGATGAAGAGAGAGACTGAGACGAAGACGGAGACGGAGAATGAGATAGAGACGAAGACGGAGACTGAGACGAAGACGGAGACCCTGACTTGTGCGTCGAGGGCTCGTCTTGTCAGCAAGTTAATTAAGAGACGCCCCCTCGTTCCTCTCCAAGAGAGTGCGTTCATCGGCTGGAAGGGAGTTAAAAACGTTTCCTGCAATAAATCGTACCGTGCACAAATCGCTCCATCCGTAGTAATTGCGAAAATAAGATGTTTTTGATCGCCTCCTGGACCAATTGGGCTATATCTGTTTGTCTATATAGCTATATGGTAACGAAGTAGAAATGATTGCCTACAACCACACCCACTGTCCAGCCCCTGGAGTTCAGGGATGTCTGAGAGTTTGCAACTAAAACCTGCGAAGGGAAGCCGTAGGGACTGTTATGTATTGTCAGATGGGTTTTTGTTTTTTAGGCGGATTTATTTTTGTTAATTTTTTTGTTGTTGTCTTAAGGCTTCCAATGCAACACTTTTAATGACGCGCCCGGCTCGACGCGGGTTGAATGACATTTCGCTCACACACACATCCACAAACACACCACCCGCACCAACACACACGACGGCCCTCAAACGGCGTACAGTGGCGGCGAACAGAAACGACAGACAGACAGAGAGGGGGAGGAAGAAGAAGGCAAGGGGAGAAAAAAGGTGAAAAAGTGAAGAAGAATTCAATTGCTTAAATGGCGCATGTGTTGGGCCGGAGTCTTAAAAAGTAAACAAAACAAAAAATTAAACAAAAACAATAACAAAACCAACACCAAGGGGAGAAAAAACTAAAAATCAGTTACTCCTTTGGAACCCAACTCACACACACACTCTCTCAAACACGTACTCTCATGTAAATGTCAAGTAATTGTTTGTGTGCGAGAGTGTGAGCGTGTGTATGTGTGTGTCGCAGGAAGCCATTAAAGAGCTGATTCTTGAGAAAATCGCAGACGTGGAAAAGTGAAGTTTTGTTCGTCGTCGTCGCCACCCACTTGGGTGGGGCTAAGCTCGGCTTTGTTTTTGGATGTTGCCGTCGCCGTTGACTGCCGCCTGTCGTCGCCATCTGTCGCCTTCGCGTCGCCGCTTCCGTCGACGGCAGCTTAATTATTCCCATTGTCCCGAAAGGCGACTTCTGAAAGCTACCTTCATGGCATGGTGGCAACGCCGCCGTTGCCTCCAGAGGAATCCGATACCTAGCACACCCCTCGCTCCTCCGTCGCGTATGGGATTAGGACGAGGCGTAATCCATTCTCACCGGATGCATCGACGAGCTTCCGAAATGCGGCGAAGGTGTGGGAGCTGCAGACCTCGTGATAGGTCGAGAACGGTCGGGAGAATCTGTGGCAATGTCAAAGGTCGGGTCGTTGTCGGGGTCGAGGTCGAGGGCAGCAGACCTTGGTTTGGGGATCAAGCGATGGTTAAAGTTGATGGTTGTGTCCCAACTATTGATGGAAGGAGTTTCAGGTGTTAATCGTTAATGACGTGTTGGAGTCTTCGAGAGAAGGAGTGTTTGGCAGATCCTTGACTATAACTGGAGACTTCAAAAGAGACTCAAATTACAAGAAGCCATTTGAAAGTTTACTTAACGAAATAATTATCAAAGTTCACGAAGTACCTCCAAAATGTTAGTCAAATCATCATATAGTATTTAATCTCTTTGGATTGATATGGCAGTCTTTTAATCGATAGGAATAGCGACTACTAAAGTGATTTTAATTTTTAAAAATCATATATTCATGGTAAATTTTCAATTCAATGGGATGCTAAAACTAACGAGATCTCTTCTAAATCGAATCGAATTTGGTATTCAAACATCGCAACATGAGCTCCATGTTAATGGTCTCCAGGTCTGCGAAACGCCAATTAATTTTCCCATCGTCGACGGTGGGGAGTGTTCGGGGCGTCGACGATCGCGCACGAGAGGCAGGGCTGCCACCTCCTCCGAAAGATCTCTCCGCGGCTAATGAGAAACTGACGAACCCGGCGACCCGCAGGTGAGCCGAAGCCGAGAGCGAAGGAGGGGAGAGGGCGGTTTATGTAACTCGTCTGGAGGAAGTGGACTTCCGATAGATCTCATGCTAAAGCATCGCTAGAAAAGGAGGAAGGGCCATTGAATGAAGAAGAAGCACGCTATAACGAAGAAGATGCCGAGAAAGATGGGCAAAAACAAAAACTTTTCCATTCGAACAAATAACATCTAATTTCGTGATGACCCGAACTTTCCACAAATCACATTAATCTTTCACACTCCATAAGAATGAGCAGAAGAAGAAGAAGAAGACACAATGGTGTTCATGCTGATAACGAAGAAGACGAAGAAAACAAATAAAATTTAAATATCAAACAATCAGAGGCGAACGGTATCGCTATTGCAATCACCATTCGTTTAAATCAAACGATTGTAAAATCGAATAAATTATCGGAATCGTGTGGCAACGCTCAGGTGCTCCACAAGCTCCACGTCGTCGAGTCCTCGGGCCAAAGCTATCATCAGCGGGGCGAGCATGATAGATATGTATGTATATCGAACGACAACAACAACACGCTGAAACACGAAATTAATATCAATGGCAACAACAAACAGGAACCGAAATATATGCAGATACATGCGATCCGACGGATACATTATCGAAAACAATTTCGCTAATCTTCGCATTTCATAAATTCATTAACTCTTCGCCACTCAACTCCTACTCTTCGCTCCCCTCTCTCTCTCTCTCTCTAACGAACCTTCCGTTGTCTCGTTCTCTCTCTCTCACTCTCTTCTCTAGCCACGCCTTCGCTAACGACTACTTATGAAATTTCAACTTCATTGACAACAAAAACGGCGAAATTACGGAGAAAGATGATGGCCGAGAGATAGCTTCGACACACGGACGGACGGACAGACAGATGGACAGCTGTTGCATGCGATGGTCGTAGACGGCGGACGACTGGCCCAGCGGCCACTCATCATTTACTCGATCTCTGGCCGTGCGTCCGCTACGCGCATCAATGGCCCGAAACGAGTTTGGCCCCCTGCCCCCCATCATCGCCCTTGCTGGGTGGGGGGGAGAGGGGATTTTCCCCGACACTCCGGCGAATACCTAATTCAGTGCATGTGGAAATGGCTCTCGGCTTCAGTTCCGAGCGCGGTCTCCGATTCGGATTCGGAGCCACTCGAAGGCCACAAGTGTTTTGACAATTTCTATATGAAACACTTTGTTGCGAACATCGAAAGTGAAACCATCGCGCCATCGCGGAGACCACGTCCGACGACATCGACATCAACATCACATCAACCACTCACCAGTTCCGCTGAAATCTCTAAACTAAGATCGCAGCGTATTCGTATAACGAGCAAACATGAGGCTGTTCTTAGCGGTAAAACTGGGCTAAACTGGGTTCAACAAGTGTCATTTGTATTTATTGTAGTGTCGTTTTTCGATGTGTTTAACAATAACAATTTATTATTTCTGAGTCTGAGTATTTCCAGAGAAAGGACTAAAATGATATAGTTTTCCTTAATGTGTAGGAAATGTTGCATAGAATAGTATTTCTGAATAGATTGTGTCCTAAATTTTTAAATTCATAACTACCCTTTTTCGAATTTGTATTAAGTTGGTAGAAAAGTGGGATTGAATGCTCAGTGAGAACCAACAAATATTTTCTCTGACATTTCTCGATCCTTTTTCCGAGGCTTCGGTCATCATCTTCACTTAATTTTTACTAATCGGTTTCTCCCTCCCTCGTAGTTGTTTCTGACCACGTTCTTTCTGAAGAACATCGAGTCCCGCGAGTACCACTACGACAAGCCGGCGACGCCCTTCTACACGGGAGCCTCTCATCAGGGCCCGACCAACTACCGGCCTCCCGCCCCTCCGGCGCCGCCCCACGGCCACATCCAGCTGCCGACGGTGGTGCGGACCCTGGGCCCGGCGGGTCGTGAGTTCGAAGTCTACGGGATGTCGAGTTCGAGGCAGGTCTTCGAGAGCCGCCACCACCCGCAGACGCCGGCCGCCGCCCTCCACCCGCCGCCGGCTCCAGCCACGCCCCTGACCACGTCCTACCTGCCGCCCTCGACCCGCGTGGACCTCACCGTGCGCGTGAACCCCTTCAACCAGATCGTCTCCGTGACCAAGGGCGGGACCCTCGGCGGCTTCTCCACCGCAGCTTCCGCACCCGCATACTCCGCCCCCGCCTACCACCACGGAGCCGCCTCCGGACCGGCGCCGCTTCCCACGAACCCACAGCAATACGCCGCCGCCTACTCCGTCGCGCAGCAGGGCGCGGCCCACGGGCAGCAGGGCGCACGGGGCTTCCAAGGGCCCCAGGCTGTGGCCGGCGGATTCAGCGCCCAGGCAGGAGGAGCGGGACAAACTGCCGCCGCCGGGCCCTTCGGCAACTACATCGCGCAGTCGGAGGTGGGCCAGCTGGACGTCTACGCGCACCAGCAGCAGGGCGGCGTGGCCCGGCCCTTCGACCGCGTCATCACCACCTGCTACCCCAACGGGCAGTGCGAGCGCACGAGCCTGGCGCCCGGCCAGTCCGACCCCCGCCACCAGCACGTCGTCCTGGCGTCGCGGGCGCGCACCCAGCCGGTGTCCAACAAGTGCCAGCGCATCGCAGCCGCCGGGACCGCGACGACCTACGCCGCGCCGCCAGTCGCATTCGCCCAGTCGACGGTCATCGGGGGCCAAATCGTCCCGCCGCCTCCGCCCGCCGGCACCTTCGGACCCACCCCCGGCGTCAACTACGGCCCCCCGCCGCCGCCGCCGACAACCGTCCAGCCGGCCCGCCCAAACAACCGCCGCCTCTACCCCTACACCGAGACCGTCCGCAGCTCGGACGGCTTCAACTGAAGCAGATCGTGGACCGCAGGATTATTTAAGTAGCGATAAGACACAGTAAGAGAAAGATGCTAAATATACGATGTAAGAGTTCTAAGAGAAGTAGAACCCGGTGTTTGATTTGAACGAAACCCCTGAAAGTAGGCCGCACGCGGCGGTCGGTAGCCGAATGTGTCGCAACATTCGTTGTCGCCGGGGCGCAACACTTGTGTGTCAACAATGTTGCCAACGCTGTTGCCTTTCGTCGCTAGTTAGTTCATTGTTTGGGATCGAATAAATTAATCGTCGGCTCCACTGGTTCATTAACATCTCCCGTAAATATGACGCAATTTTAGTCGATTCGCTATCTCAAGACTTTGTAAAGCGTTTCTTCCAAATACACTGCGAAATCACTGCGCCCATATGGTTTGAGTCAATTTGGAGATACGAATCGCAGTGGGAGGAACAATTGTGTCGGACACGGAAAGACGGTTCCTCGAACTTTCTGCGGTACACTCTGAAAATTTGGGCTCGGTGCAACAATCTGAGATGGTATTAAGTATGCATTAATTGGAAAAAGTATTCTTCTGAAGCATAAGAAAATTCAAAAGTAATTCAAAAGGGGGTAGTCGTAAAGAGCAGAGTTGGAATTATGAGAGAATGAAGAAGTAGTGCCAAAAGAGAATCAGAGAATTAAAATATGTAATTGAACTATATTTCTGAGTTGAGTTGACGAAAACAAGGATATTATGAGTAGTAATAAGTAGTATGAGTAAAAGTAAACAGTTTTTATCGCCCAGGAGTTTTTCTCAGTGCACAAAGGTCGATTGATTGATCATCGTCTGACACAAAAGATTGGTGAATTCCGTGGTTTGTCGACCAAAACATGGTCAAGACGAGAAACACAAAACCGGACCAATGGCCAGAACCATTGAGTGAGATAAATATGGTATTAGAAACTCTGAAACTAGAATTAGTAAACAAGAAGCTTCGGGTGCTAAAAGACTAATATTTCGGAAACACGCAGCGCAGCAGTCGAAATAAAATGTGGAAGTTTTTGGTGATTTTGGTAATGAAAACATTAGAGAAAACGATTGAATTGAGAATGGAAGATTAACGAATTATTCGAATAGTGTTTCAGTGCGAATTCGAGATTTTTCGCCCGATCGGCCGTGATCGACCTTCCACTTGGAGATGTGCCCCAACAACAGCAACCAGCTGAAGCCGCCACCTTTCAAGGATACGTGTACGAGAAGCCTTCGATACCCTTCGAGTTCCCGGAGGGCTTCCAGCTGAGCCCCGAACCCACGGAGGTCGAACGCAACTTCGTCCACCAGGACCTCGGCTCGGCCCACAAGGCCAAGCAAGGCGTCGTCCATCGACACAGGAAGATCCACCGACTTCCCGCCAATTGTGATGGGCAGCACGACGTGGACGCCTACCTCAGGGAGCGCAGCCTGCGCCGTCCTGAGGAGCGACGCCTCACCACGTACTCGGAGCAGCCGCGGGAGGCCGCGTACTTCTATGAGTCAGCGACCAACTTCGAAATACCGTGAGCAACGGGTGCAATGATTGTTCAAAATTCCCCGAACCTTAGGAATCTAGTTTGTATTTGAGACTACTTATGATAATAAAAGCACAACACACAGAAAACCTTATATTGCTAATGAGATTGCAATATAGATTGTAAGAATTAGCAAACATTATTATGTCATAGAATTAGTCCCTCTCTCTTTCCTAAGGACATTATACGGATCTACCTAAGAACCCTAAGAAAACAGAAAAGGATCGAAGGGGAAACAATCACTTAATTTCCGACATTGGAGTGGAGAATGGCTGGGCCCTGACCGTCCGCAATGGAAATTGGTTCCCCAAACATTTCGGCTGTCGGCCCCATTGGAAACCGCACATACAGGTTTCCCATTGTCCGCTGATTATTCTCATTTATTGCGTGCCGTGGGCCACGAGCGAACGGCACTCGATTCTGCCCGCCGATAACCGATAATCGCTAGTTATTCCGATTGCCGGAGTTACTCAATACCGTTTAAGGGAAACGCGAACAAGTGGTCTGCGGCTCGAAGACGGATGGCTGGGACGAACCCCGGACCTTCGGCGACGATTAATCAATTATTTCATTTCTCGTCCGATGACTATCCGAATATAGCCGTCAACGCCGTCCATCTTCCGTTTTCACTTTTCTTAATTTGAGCAAACATTTATCCAATTAATCGCATTCGTCTGCGAGAAACCGTTCGACGTGCGGTGCCGTGAAAAGGCGATTTCGTCAGATTGGAAACAACCTCTTTATGGAGTAATAAATATTTTATTCGTATCACATTGTATTGCTGTTCCTACGCCCCGAGGCGGCCACTTGCGCCCTACCCGTAGCGGTGGTTCCTCATCATGCCCGGCTGGGCCCCGAAGGCGGCGTAGTCGACCTGGGGCACGCGCATGACTCGCATGACGCGCGGCTGCGACGGGCCCTTCATCGGCCGCATCCTCATCGTCCCGTGGCGTTGCCGCATGCGGCGCTCGTCCTGCGAGTGCGGCATCGGCATTGGCATCGGCGCCCGCACCATCATGGTCTGCGGCATGAACTGGCTCTCGTCCATCTTGTACTCGTTGGTGCCGGTCATGTTCGGGTCGTAGAACTCCTCGAAGTTCTGGTAGTGCATGGACTCGGCCGGGTGCTGGTCGTAGTAGTCGGGCATGATCATGTCGTAGTTGTCGTTGTGCACCATCGGCTTCTCCTCGGAGGCCGCGGCGGCCAGCGGCTCCTCCGGCTGCGACGCGGACTGAGCGGCCATGGGCTCCTTGGGCAGCGGCTGGGCCCTGCCCGGCTGCGAGGCGAGCAGAAGGACGACGACGACGGCGGCCAATGGGCTGGACGACTGAAAAGAGGGAAGGAAACCATCAGTTGCGACTCAGGATCTGGGCGCCCGAAGGACCCACTCACCTTTCGTGTGGCGGACATTGCGTTGCTGTTAGTTGCTGGGTTGGTGGCTCAAGGCTCAAGGACAGTTGTCTCTACGAAGGATCTGCTTCCTTGCTGGTGGCTCCTGGTGTTAATCCCGTCAGAACTGTTCGATGATTGACTCCGATCGCGGGCGAGTTTTATCTTTTGAACGGCGGTCCGGCTGGTTCTGAGTTCTGGCCGGAACGCGGCCTGGCAGCCGCCTGATCCTCGATCCGGTTCCGCCTGTCGCCGACGTGGGCGAGCGGAGGTGGGCGGGAGGAGAATCGAGCGCGACCCCGAGCGCGAATGAACGGAGTGTGTTCGCCCCATCCACAGGGCGACGGCGGCCCGCGTCGATGCAGTGAACCCGAGTCGACGCGTCCACCTCGTCCGTCGCGCCACGAAAGCGAAACCAAAACAATCGCGCGCTGGGTTCGAGCAATTTCTCATTCCATGCAAATCACCGCCTCCTCCTCGTCTTGACGGCCCCTCGGGGGTCTTTGTATCGGAGTTTTTGTTTCGAGGCGTCTGATTTATGCACGAATTTCATTTGATTTCATTCATTTCATTTCGTTTCGTTTGAGTCGCTTTCGACTCGCTCGAAGGACGAGGAAAGGGGATGGAGTTGACACACATTCGAACGGGTTGTGAATCACGTTCCACTGCGTGTCGTTAGGATCGTCTCCACTGGCGGTTGGATCGTTAAGTTGAGTGCAAGTGATGCGAGTCTCATCGGTCTCGCCCTGTTGTTCACGGGTCTGTCGAGGGAAAGTCAGTTGTAGGAGTCTGGAACCGAGTGGGTTCTGAGGACCCTCGGGGCCCACTGTCCTATGGGGTCGAATGCCAGCGGAAGCTGGGTCGAAAAAATTACAAAGAAATGGTGGGAATTTCCTTTCTTCCCCGAAATCGCCAAAATATTCTGATCAAAACCCAAAAAGGTCGAATTCCCCTGGGTCAGGAGGGGAGCGGGAGAGAGAGAGGGAGGCCTCGGGCTCAGCCATCATTCGCATTCCGTGATTCGTTTGATTCCTCCACAGCGGTGCCTTTCAAAGCGAATTCTGGCTGCAAGGATTAACACGAGGGGTGGGTCGCTGAGCTGTTAAAAAACACGCGGACTCACCCTGTGACCCCGCGTCGTCCCCACCCCCTGGCCCTCGTTTCATATAAAAATTTAGTTTTTTTTCAGATCCGCTTGGCTTTCGCCTTTGGTGGAAACAATATTTTTCGGTGTGGCTTTGTTTGGGTTATTGTTATATTTAGATGTTGTTGTTTTTATTGTTGTTGTTGTCGAACTGTTGCATGCGCCCGTGTCGAAAAAGTCTTTGATCCCGCACTACGTGAATGTGAATAATTTGCACGAAAGTCCCAAAAGAAACCAAAGAGACTCGACAACAAAAAATTTTTCGAAAATTTTCAGCAGATGAAAAATTTAAAAATAATTAAAAAATGCTCCTCTGTGGGCGTTACAACAACAACATTGACAACTTCATTCGACGCATGTGATGATTTATTTGCAATATTTTGTGAAATCTCGCAAACGAGCCACGAGTTTTCAAACCAGTTAATAGTTGTTGTTGTTATTGTTTTTCTGTTCGTGCTGCTGCTGCTTTTGGGAATTCTTTCGAGAACACGTTCCACCTCACGTTATCGGCGTCGCTGGGATATTCCCAAAAGGTAAACGAAATCCCTCACTCGAAACCAGAATTTCGTACAAAGGAACCATCAAACCGAAATGAGTTTCGTTTAATTAACACATCAATTTTATTGCCAACTTCTCCTGGCCGATTCCACTTTTCCGCAGGAACAAATTAATTCCAGGGGTTAGTCTGAGTGATGGGGGAGGGGGTGGAGGGCGGTTGTGGATTTGGCATAGGTGAAGCTAAAGAGAAGCTAAACCGTGTGAAGCATTCGCGATTTTATAGAAATCATATTTGCAGACTTTTCATCTTCTTCGACAGCCAGTTTGAGTTTGAACACAAATTTCTCCGCGATGGCCTTGAGTTGCCTCGATTGCCTTTCAAAACCGTGTCATCTCAATAAGAGAGGCTGAATTCAGGCTCCGAATTCAGATCAGTTCCGCCGGATCATCGATCGTTAATTGCGGCTATTAAAATTCAAGATCAAAGCCAAAATGCAGTCAAGTTGTTTTATGGCGAATTTAAAAAGACATTAGGGTACATTAAAGTTCATTCAATCAATTGCGAAAATCGTTTTTATGCTCGACTCGAGCAGCTCGACAGTCCGGCAGCACTGTCCTGAGAAATCTCATCGAAATCGAAATTCGAATTCGCCGGAACTGCGGCGACTTAAGCTTATTTGAATGGCTCCGAGTTGAAAAATCAGCCCGGATTTCGCCGTTTATTGTTGTCGGCTGAATGCTATAATTCAACCAATTTAATCTGCAATTACGACCCTCGTCCCCCTCCCCCTATTCCCTCGCACTCCCTGTCGACCGCACATGCGAGCGCCCTCTCATGAGCCCAACCGCACTCGGGCCCATTTGCATCTTGGTCTCCCGCTCACGTCCTCCTCACCCTCCCTCCGCCCCACCGCAGCCGGCCCGCTCCCGACCGCTTCTAAGGACCGCCTCGTCCACGTCCCCGCAACAATCGATGCGCCCCCGGCCAGAGAATCATCTGCCAATGGCTCGTTGCAGTCCCACGGGGTGGCAACGCCGCGACTCTCCTTCGCCCCTGACCATGCAGCTCGCTCCCAACTTGCGGTTACGCCCAGGCACGCTCGCCCAGACGCTTGCGGAATACCGAGTGCTTTAAGTGACTGAATAAATATCTCCGAAATCTACATCTCCGCCCCGCATCCGCACCCTGATCCTAACGGGAGCGGGCGCCGGGGGAGGGGGTAATTTTTAAATTACATCCGAACAACGTGGTCTCTCTCGAACTACCCCCCCCCCCCCCCGCCCCCCTCTCTCTCGCCTTCCCGATCAATTCACCACGACTTCGAGTGCAAGATGTAATTCATTGAAAGTTGGAGCAGGCCAAGGGCTCGCAGGCAGGGTTTGGGGCGACCCAGCGAGGGAGCCTTGGGAAAGTCCTTGGAGAAGCTGCATGCGGTTGAATACTATTTCCATTTTCATCCGAATGTCAATGGAGAAGAAAGAGTCGATTACGAATAGTCAAATAATTTTAGAGAAATAGATTTCTACACTCGATTACTCTAATTACGCCGTCACCGATTCTTCAATCACGTCTTTTTTAGTCTCTCCCTAATCGTAATCTCTTTGTTTAAAAAACGTTCGATCTTTCGGGTACAAACAAACTAATCTATTTGTTTTCATCACCTGCAGCGGACGCTCAATTAATAGTTCTACACCTAAATATATACATATGTATGTAAATAGAAGTGTGAAACTTTCAGAGGCGTAAACAAATACCATCACACACACGCACATGCCACATCCTGCAATCTGATTCATTCATTAATTCACTCACACTCGCACGGAAAACGAAAATAATTACAAGCATTTTTTGCTGATGCAACACATCGATAACAATGGCGGACACACGGACAGCGGGATCGGAAGCGGGGTTAGGGGGACATGTATTAGATGTTTGTGAATCCGTCCGTATGTTTGCGTGAGTGTACGTGTGTATGTATGGGCGAGTGAGTGCGCTTGTATCGGATTATTTTGGTCGATTTGCGTGCGTTTGAAATGCGATTTAATTTTAATTTATTATTCTGGCGATGGCCAGGGGGCGAGTGGCCGTTTTGTCATGTCCTTGCATGCGGCTTAGGATTCTCCTCCGCATCCTCCCACTCTCGGTTGCTGTTGTTTCTGTTGTTTTAATCAATGCAGACGTCGCTGGGACTCGTGTTGTTTGTGCACTTAATGAAGCCTTTCATTTGCAGCGGGGAACCTTTGATGCATTCCCATGCCTGGGCATGTGTGCGTGCATCGATATTAGTGTGGGGTGTGAGTGTGTTTGTTTGCTGTGAGGTTAATTTCGCCAAATGGGCGACAATGTCGTGTCGGACGCATTGTGTGTCAATAAGTCGCTTAATTGTGTTGCCAGATATTTGTTTACATCGCTTGTTAAGTTTTGTGAATGATTTGTTGGCATCGGCATCGATCGTTGTATTATTTTTTCAACATCCGTCTTCTCCATTGTGTTTTTTTGTGCTGTTCCTATTATTGTGGGCTATTTTATTGTTGATGTTATTGTTGATTTAAACGTTTTGTTTGTCTCTAAGATTCGCAATAACCGTTTCTTTTAAAAAATAAAAACATTTCTTAATTCGCAATTAATTAAATTTAAATTTAATTAAAATTAAGTCTTCTCTTACTTTCTTATCTCCCCCTCTTTCTCTCTCACCCTCTCACACCGTTCAATTTTACCTCTCTCTCTCTCCCTCGTTCTTTCTCTGCCTTTCTCTCTATTTCACTCC
Source organism: Coelopa frigida (assembly GCA_017309665.1). Lineage (NCBI taxonomy): Eukaryota > Metazoa > Arthropoda > Insecta > Diptera > Coelopidae > Coelopa > Coelopa frigida. The sequence goes on from CM029561.1 coordinate 24,177,727, forward strand.
TTCCTCTTGATGTCAGCAAGAGAATTTCTTTTTGGAAATTACTTTTCGCAAAGGACAACGAGGACGGGTTCATCTTCCAAATCTGCTTGATCCAAACGACTTCGTTCTCATCTGTCGCGCCGGCTTCGAATGCTGCGAAGCGCGAGATTAAACCCAGGGTATCAAGTGGAGGCGTCTTCGGAGTTCCGCTGGAAGGACATTGAAGTGACTCGAAATGGTCTGTCCAAAGGATGCAATCACAGCCTCGTTTAGCTCTGGTCCGGTTATCCTTTCTGCTATCTACTGAAGTTCGTCTCTTTTAGAGAAAGAGACGGAACGGACAAATCTGTAATGGGTTTTCTCATTTTCCACTAGTTCCGGAGCCTCTCAATGAGTCCAATTTCGTGTTGAACGAACTTTTGAAGTTTTGTTTCAGGAACTCGATTGGAGAACAAAAAATTTATATCAGTAAATCGATATCTAAAAGTCGCAAAAAATCAATATCAAAAAATATTCATCAAATCGATAAAAAAATTAAATTAATTTTATATTTATTCCTATTCCGTGAGGGAAAAACGTTCTTAAACATTTTCTGTAATCGGTTATCGAACTTCTGAAACGTCGCTTTAAAAGCCGTAGAACCCAATAGCTTAATGGAGTTCCAGAGATTTCTCATTGGACCCGCTGCACAAAAGAGCTGGAAAAGTCTCTTGAGGGCAAGTGAATCCGCTATGGAAATGTCTCCACTTGTCCGTCCTACGACAACCCGTTCTCTCCATGTCCATGAAGCCATCCCTCCATCGCCATTCTCATTCCAAATCCCTCCCTTCCTCCTCTGCCGTTTCACCTGCATGGTGAGTGTGTGTGTGTGCCTTATCTGTCATCGCATACTCAAGCGATCCTTCTGAATCTGACAAAAAATAACAAAAACGATAAAAAAGGATTCTGAATTCAAAGAGAAATTGCAAAGTGTTGGCGTCGAGAGCGAAAATTAAAAACAAGAAACAAAAATAATGAGTGGAGCATAAAGAGTTGAGACAAAACACATACACTCAGACCCTCCATCGCACTCACACACCCACATACACACACACACTAGCATATGCACCTGTACAATCTCAATAGGTGTGAAAAATGTCGACACTTCATGTTGCGTCTGTGTCGAGGACGCCAACAAGGAGGAGAGAAGGAGATGGACAGAGAGAGTGTGAGTGACAGGAGATAAGATTGAGAGAGTGGAAGGGGAGAAATCTGGCGAAACTCCTGAGCGAAGCCACGGCTGTGGAACCGAAGCCCTGAAACCGCTTCGTGCAGGGTGTGGCCGCCGCCTCTGGACCGAGTTTGATTTATGAATTGATATTCCACTACCACATCAGTGGTTGTCAACACGCATACAACGTTGGAGTCCTCGGTGGAAGTCAAACACAACCCGCCCCCTCCCCACCTCTCTGGACGCAATCAACGCCTTCATCGTCGTCTGTTGATCTTCGCCAGCAGCGGAAGCGGAAACAAAGACACACAAAGTGCTGGCCGACGACAGGACAGGCGACAGGAATTTCGGCGTCGTTGCTGTGGAGTTCAGCCACCGTGGAGAAAGTCGCAACAATTGATTAATTTCAGTCGAGTCGAATTCAAGCCCCGTCGGTCGTCCTAATTAGACTCCCAGGACCTGCAACAACTCGATCCTGTCCTCGGTCCCGCCCTGGTCAACGCGGCGCCTTGATTAGACGACCCTCCACAGGCCGTCCGTCCCTCCATCCCTCTCCTTCCTTCGCTCCTCCTTCGACTCGGCCACCTCGGCCCCAATGAGTCAGTCGTGCGTCCCGGACTTCCGACTGACACAATTAACTCGCAGTATTTGCAACTTTTCTATTAACCGATTGTTTTTGTCGTTTTTGTTGTTGTTGTTGCTGTTGTATTGCTTACAATTAGCCGAAGAGTAAATATAAAATTCTTCGGCATCTCGTGAGCTGTTGTCACGTATAATGAACTCTGTGAATCTGCGAAGGCGAATCAAATACAACGGGGTGGAGCATCCCAGCCTTAACCCTCTGTTAAGAGCAATCTCTCCGTCCGCAATTAGGCTCCGAAAATGACATCCCAAGTTCGGGACATGTGCCGGAAACTCAAACTCGAGCCAGTTGGGAACAAAATCTGGGGCATGCAGAGGACCCGACAACAACAACAACAGTCGGAGGATTAACGAATCACTTCAATGGAGGGATTTCGTTTTCAAGTCCCAGAGAGCTGAATTTTCCATCCAATGGCGGATCCCGCAGGGACACGAGAGCCCGAAACCCTCGGGAGGACATCGACATGGTGGATTCGACTCGATTGTCTGCGCTTAAAAACCCATAGAAGCCATTGTTCACTTCACATGACACCAACAACACCACGATCCGACATCTGGCGTTGCTTAACACTACGTGCATTACGTCAAGTTACGTCGACGACGGAACACAAAGACCCACTGCAACAAGGAATAAATCCACACACTTCAGCGCTATTAAGCATACACGAACAAGGACCCTCGCGTATCCTTTCGGCACCCCTCGTCCCACTAGCATCGAGCACTCGACAAGGCGGCGTCGTCGCTTTCTTCGCCTTCAATTCTTCCTCCTTTAATTGTTTCGCGCTGACAGTAGCAACTCGGGTTCCTGCAGCGTCCTCCCCCATCTTTGTCTCTCCCTCCCTCTCTGTCGCTCCTTCCGCCCTCCGTCGTCTTCGCAAATTACTCACACCACCTCGCTCAGACAGGGGAAGCAACGAATTTCCATCCACTTCGCATTCCGCGACATCAAAGCGAGGAGATGTTGAAATGTTCATCCCTCAGTCCGTCCGTCCATCTGTCTGTTCGTACCTTCCGTCGATCTGTCTGTCGCTTGGCATATTTGTCTTTTTGGCCGACTTGCCGTCCGTCCTCGCCTGAAACTATGCAACACATATTTCGCTGATGAAATTATGTATGGCAGCGACGACGACGACGACGGCATCACGTGATTAAACGCGTCCGTCCCCGCGCCATCGTCCTTCTTGAGGTGGAAACTCTCTCGCTCCGACCTTCGTTATTTTTCGGGAGGACGCCTCTGGTGCTGCCAACAACAATAAATATGTACATTAAGCAGCGTAACAACAACAGGGATCAACTTGTCACAAATTCCCCCTCTCGCTCGTCTCTCCGCCCATCCATATACATAGATTTTCATTACGATGCGGCGCGGAACGAAACACAAAAAGGCAACAATAGCAACAGCAAGAAAAGTCGAAACAGGAGCCACCTTCGTCCCCCGTGCTCCGCCCAACTCCCATGGCCACCCATTTAAGCCAAGGATGCGCGATGGATCCGCCTCGGAAGCGAGTTCTACTTCATTACCGATCTATTTGGCTTCGCGTTGCAGCGGCCTTTCTTCTGATGCCGAGGACTCAGGTCGAACCGCGACATCCTCTGCACACATGTCTATCCGTCTCCGTCACCGCCAACCTTTGGGTCGATCCATCCATTCCTCGTTCCACCCCGAATCATGGCCGACCTCTTGGTTGCCTCGTCTTCGGTCTGGCTTAGGATGAATTTATTTTTGTATACGCCGTTCACGACAGGACCAACGATTCGTTTTGGTGCATACGTGTGTGTGAGATATACACAGCAAGGCGAAATGAATGAGGAGATAATCGAAATGATTCGGAATTCTGAATTGAAGACTGTGTGGAAAGAGATTGGATGGAACAGAAATGCTTGAGGAAGGTCAGTCTGGGCGAGGAAGTAATCGTTTCAACCACGATACACACATCGAATCCTTTACCAATCCTTTCACTCCGAGCTCGGTCCGTGGCAGAATTTTCAGGAACCCGACAGAGTCTACGGAAAATGGTTCGACGTGAGGACGAATATTTATGAGCTGCAAAGGACTTCCTGCACTCATCGCTCTCGATTCCGGCAAGGACCGCGAGGTGCAGGACAAGGAAATGGCGAAACATCATCACACTAGTTGGATGGACATTCTTTTTGTCGCAGGTTTTTATTTATGTTCATGGAACTGGAGTTATTTTCTGAATCAATTCCATGCATGTTCCGCAAGTGAAGTTCTTCTTATGTCGCCACCTCTCCTGCTATCTATCAAGGTCAACCAAGTTGGAAACCACTGATTGTTGAAATTCAAAAATACATGGCAACAAAGATGATTTGATTTTAAAAAATTGTTATAAGATGTAGATGACAATTCTACGAATTAGTTTCGAAAAATCAATTTCCTCAGATTTCATGTCATGTCTTTTGTGCACAGAGTGCTTCCAGCTTCCAAGAAGAAACCTACATCCATCCATTGTTCACCCTTTGGCCTTTTGCGGGCAAACGTTCGTTTTATCTCCGTCTACAAACGTGTTTTGACAATTTTGATATTCTATAGAATTCAGGAAATTCAATGGGAAAAATCAATAAACTTGTCAAATAGTGAAATAACATGAAAATCAAAATGGAAAACACAAAAAATAAATATTTTCATTCAAAAATCTATATATGTAGAAGAATGGATATTGGGTTAGTCGTTGTTTCAGGGCTCCCGAATCCCGGGTTTAATCCTGCCAATCAACCCCGTCCCCTTCCACCGCAGCCCACAATATGGCGATCAAATGAATTTCGCAAACAACAAAGGATTGCGGGCGATGGTCACAAATACACAGCAAATAACCGCACGAACACCTACAAATAACATGGACAACAATAACAGCAACAACAAGGATGGCAGTGACAACAACATCATCAACAAGAACATCTGACATTAGACAAGTGAATAATTTATTGTTATTTGTTCGCACATTACCTATTGTCGTTTTTGTTGTAGTTGTGATGTTTCCGCCACACTTGTTGTTGTGGTTGTTGCTGTTGTTTCAACCACTCTTATTGCTGTTTTGTTGTTTTAGGGACTATTATTGTTGTAGGGACTATTGTTGTCAGCTGTTGTTGTTGTTGCAGCTGCTGTCGCCCCACGTCACATGCGGCGATAAAATTTCAATTATCGTCGTTTTTCATTTTCATGGAATTCTCTACGAGTTCGCAAAATGAGTGAGAAGCATGGTCGCAATCCAACAAAAGCAACAATGGCAACTGAAATTACAATAACAACTAAAAATTCAATAACAACAACATTTAGTCCCTTTATGAAGGCAGCAGCAGTAACAACAACAATAACAATCCCCGTGAATAAATAATATCCTCCGCGGAGTTGAAAATATATCCTACATGCGACAATGGTTGTAGTGCGTGTTGTTGTTGTTGTTGTTGATGGCTTTTGTTGCTGTTATCTGCACGGTTTTCCCGCCTCCCGGGACTCGTTGTTGTTTTAATTTGCGTCGCTCTCGCATTTTATCTCTGACACCAACACAAGCCACAAACACACACGCACACAAACACATGCGGAAGGGCGGAGAAGGAGGGGGAAGGAGACACCAAAAGGTGTCTAAATGCGGGCCCAAAGTTCGCGCCACTAAATTTTCGCGCCCATTGACGCCAATCGACGGCGAATTGAATTATCAGCGATTCCGCCTCTCGGCCCACGCTCGCTCCCCCAGAGGCTGCTGGATCCGTCCGTCTGTCTGTCTATCTGTCCGTCTGCCTGCTCATGCGAAAGTGTGACATCCATGTTTAATTAAAATAAATTTAATTAAATCGCAAAACCTCGAAACTTGTGAAATTCTCGGTGACGAAGGGTTGACAGAGTCGTCAAGGGCGTGTCGAAGGCGCAGCGAGGGACGTCTTCTCAGTCAGAGAGTCGGAGACGACACGCCGTATGAGCAACAATCAAACGACTTCATCGGAAACACGAACTAATCCTTCAAACAAAAAAAGAATTAAACTCGTTTCTTTCTCATGAACTTTGACTACTAGTTAATGGTATAAATGCCTTGTATATTCATCACAAATGCATGTATTCGACATACGATTGCGGTATTTAAGAACCGATGTATACTTTTCTTCTTAAGTTCATTCATATTCAAAGTGAAGAATCCTCACAAAATCACTCCGAGGATATTTTGACAGTTTCCACGAAAAGACTTTCTCATTCAAAGATTTTTGCAATAGGGAGCGAGTTCGTTCAACTTTTAATGTTGCTGATGCTTTCCCTTTGTCAACAACAACAAAAACAACAACGACAACAACATAACTAGTAGCAATAAAAGGAGCAACAACAAGGAGGACGACTGCAAATAAGGCAGCAATAGAAATAACAATGCGCTTCCTTAATTGCCCTTATCAGGCATAAAACAAGTTCTCTTACAACAGCAGCATCATTAGCAACAGCGACAACAACAACAATAGCAGTACAACATTTGCAACAGCAATTGTTTCGGCAACAACAACGTCGGGTGCTGCCGTATGGAGCAGCATTTTATGACTTTGCGCTGCAATATTTCCAGCTCACATACGCGCTGGCCACGCCCACACGCCTCCCCGCCGCCCTGTGCGTCGGGGAGGCGAGGCTCATTCGCCTCGCCCGAATGAGCACATGGGACAGGGAATGGGCGACGGTGAGGAGAGGGGCGTGGCCAGACCAGCCGCCGACCTCTGCCAAGTCCGATGCCAAAGGAAGCAATCGCGCATTCAAAGAATCCCGGCAGCAGAAGGATTTGCATTATCCGCGGGTCCGTTAATTTAATTACGTTTTTTCTTTCACACCCCACTCCCCCACTGGCCCCATTGCGGAAGCGGGATTTTCCACCACTCGAAGTGGAAAAATGTTGCCGCTGCTGCCAAGATTTGGCATCACTTGGCAAAGCTCAGTCACCTGCGCCCCCCTCCCTCACCAGTCGACCCAAGAAGCCCAAAAGTATGCAATAAACAGTCGAAAATTGCTCCGAGTTACGGCCTGAGAATGCGGCAACTGTTGCTGCTGCTGCTGAGCTGAAGCCGCTGCTGCTCACGGTAAAAATGTTGCTGCCGTCAACGTCAGCGTCGCTGCCGCTGTTGGTTCTACCGCTGTGGCTGCTGCTGCTGCCTTCGCGTGAGACTCATTTAAAGTTTGCAATTTTATTTATTGCGGCCCCAGGCGCGCCGGCAGAGCGGACTAGAACAGAGAACAGAGAGAGAGGGGCGGGACTGGGGGCAGCGGAGACGTCGGTGCGCATGCGCGGTGCAATTTGAAAGCGTTAAGCACTTTATTAGAGCAATTGTGCCAACAACGGCAACAGCAACTCTTGAAGCAACAACAGCGGCGACACAAAACACCCTCGCCTGCAACAAAACAGCGGCTCCGAAAGAAAGGAACCAGACGAAGGGGGGACGAGAGAGAGAGAGAGAGAGATGCTGTTTCAGGTGTTGCTGTTTTTGCCTCATCTACCTTTTCTGTGAGCTGTGAATTTATGAGTTGCAGACGTTGAACATGAATTCAAGTTGTTTTTGTTTTGATTGCTATTCTCGGTGGTTGCTATTGTTGCTGTTTTTGTTGTGACGCGGCAGCACCGCAGATGATGGGGAAGCAGCAGTGGCGGAGGGGCCGGGGGCGTGGCTGAGTGATGCAATTACGAATACAATTTTATTTCGAACGCAAGGTGCCAGCCAGATCCGACTGCAGCAGGGCGAGGGACAGCCGCAGGAGCGGGAGGCGTGGCAGGGCGGGGGCAGCGAGCCAAGAATGCCAGGAAGGATGCCATTAAATGGAGCGTCAGGAACTTGCGATTCGCAGCAGCGTCGTCGTCGGCGCCGAGGATAAATTTTGCGAATTCGGACGAAGGTTCAGCGTCACGGGGAGGTTGCCCACCCCCGGTGTGGCATTGTTGGAATAGTTTTTGTTACAACTAGTGTTGCTGTTATGCTTGGTTCACTCGGAGTATTCGAAAATAATTGCAAGCCTTCGCAGCTGCCGAAACTTAAGGCAATGTTTAATTGAAGTTTCCTCCGCGAAGGATCACAGGATAGTCCTGGGAGCGGGTCCCGATGCCGCGCCCCGATATTTTCGAGTCAACACATTTATTTGCAGCTCGTGCAGTTTCCACGCAGATTAGCCCGAAAGTAGGCAACCGAAGAAGAGGAGGCCTCCCAAGACACAGACAAAATGGCGCTCGGCCCGCCCTTCGTCCAAACACCCCATGCACATCGGGTCCTCCGTCGAGAGTGACATTAAAGTCTTCTTCATCTGTCTCCCCGCCCTCTGCCCTCCGCCCTCTGCCGACGCAACACATGCGCGGCCGGCGGCCGACATTTTTATGAACAGCTCCCCCTCCGCACCCCTCACGATTGGTGCGTTTCCTGCTCCCGGGCGCAGGCGAAAATGATGTCAACTCGGAAATAAGTTGAGTCCGCCTCGCTTTCCCTCTTCCTCCTTTTTCTCGCTTATCCTTCTCCTTATTCTCGCTCTCGCTTCTGCTCCCTTTCGCTCCTATCGCTCGAGCTCATCTCGGAGTCTTCTTTGCGCCTAAAAATATGCTCCCGAAACGCGCTCACAAGGCCTCGGAGCCTCCCGGAGTCTCCTCGTTATGGACTACGGGATGAACTAGTTTCATCCAACTTTCCTTCGGCTCTTCACTGCGCCCTTATCATGGTCGACGTCATGAGGCGACGAGAGGAAGAGCAGGCCACTCTGCATGTTTGCTCTGCAGTCGGCAGTTGACCAAATTTGATATTCCCTTCCAGATAGGAGCACGAAGCGAAATCTGGAGAGGAGAGCTATGAGGAGCGAGGAAGGAGCAGCCCAGAGGCGCTGCGAAACTGGGTCACTGGACATTGGCTCCAACTACGGAGCGCCCTTTGTGGAGCCTTCGACCACCAACACAGAGCCGAGAAGAGAAGATTCCACAGGCGAAGGAAGGAAGAGCTCCGAGAATTTCATGTTATCCGAATTTAATTGAATTAATTTCCCAACGTCTGGCTCATCACTCATCGTTGATTTGCGAGAAGCAGACTCCGCGGCCCCCGTCAATTTCCCGCACGGCCGTAGTTTGTGTTCGAATCACATCTTCAATCAGCGAATTAATCTATAATTAATTATTGAGACGGCGCCCACACACACACACTCACATTCGAAGAGGGTTCCGGAGTCAATAGGCTCGGAATAATCAGGCTCGATGGAGGAGGGCAGCGAAAGGGACGGAAATGCAAATTAAAATATATATTTTCGCAAACGGGAAACGGAGTTATTTTAAAGGAATCCCCGAAAAAACAGAAAAAGACGTTCTCCTTCAACGGACGCCGAAGGCGGGAGGTGCAGAGTCCTGTCAGGATAATGCGAACGAATAAGTTTCTCGACAGCTGCTTCTATCGTTGGCGTTCCTTCAGACAGAAACTATAATACGAAAAGTGAGGAGAAGGCAAAGAGAGAGAGGGATAGAGGGGGAAATCGAGGGAGAGGGACAGAGATGGAATGCAAGGACGATGATGGAAGTCAAAGCGAATGGAAGTCGAGCAGAGAGGGAGGAGAGGAAGCGACAATGGGAACGAAAGGGGAAAAGAATGATCGCGAGAGAGAGAGAGGGAGAGAGGGAGCATGAGTGAGTGGGACGTCGACGAAATGAAAATGGAAATTAAAATTCGTGCAACAGAATCCATCTTCATTGGAGCTCGCTTAAAAGCTGCCAAAAAGCACTGCGAGATGAATTTCAAAGTTTTCCCATCCTTCCTTCGCCTCTCTCTGACTTCCTCCCAACCGCTACCTCTCTCACTCGCACTCCCTCCCTCTCCTGCTATCTCACCATCCCTATCGCTCTCTCTCTCGCACAATGTTTGCTCTGATTACATCGCAAATAGCTTTTGATTTCGCGAATCAAAACTTTTGTCAGCGCACGTGATTTATGTGCGCAATTTGTACTCACTCTCTCGCTCTCCACAGCCCCCGCCCGTCTCTGTCCCTCTTGGTTGCGGTCTGACCACCAGCCCACACGCGCAATCAGTGCCACGCCCACTCGGCACCTCCCGCCCCTCTGACGGCTCCGTGCCTCCCATTTTCGTCAGGCACGACTTCACGCACCCGAAAGTTGCACGCAAGTTCGTCGAGTCATCACGCCCCCAACCGCCGACCGCTTCCGCCCACCAACGCCCCACATGTCGCCTGCCCCCGTCCTCCTATGGTCACCATGCATTTTGTTTCTCTTCGTTCCTCCCGCCTCTCGGCGCCCAATCAAAGATGACGACTAATGCAATAAACTAATAAAAGTTTCCTGCCATCTCTCTCTTGTTCTCTGTCTCATGGCAGGGTTCGGTCCTGTCCACAACAACAACAACTGCGACTATGATAACAACTATGACAACAACAACTATGACTACAACAGATATGACAACAACAAGAATATCAATGATAACAAAAACATTGGTATCAACACCAACAACTGCGAAACTATTATTTGCGATAACTTTTTCCCCGACTATCGCTGGGCACCGCGAGCTGACGGGGGGTGGGGGCGGTGATGAGATCCTCCCGAGGAAAGGGGAAAGCGACAATCCTTTGTTCTTGCAGCGAGATGGCGGATGCTAACGAGCGTCATCAGTTGCTGGACGTGGAGCTGAGGACGCGGCCCCAACGGAGCCATCGAGGATTCCTTCCGGAATTTGGAAATTTGTCATAAACGAGAATAATTGATGCATCTGCAGGGATGAAGGGAGAAACAGGAGGGTGGAGGAGGTCTACGGAAGGCTCCGTTTCACTCCTGCAGCGCCCTGGGGCAACCCGTCAGACGGTGGCTCCACGTCGTCTAACCCTAGAGAAGATAAATCCAAGCTTCCATCGACGTCCTTCGAGCGGACTGTGGACCCCGTGGAGAACCGGTCACTTCTTCGTCTCCTCAGCCACCTGTCGTCCAGTGTCTCCGGGTGGCCGAGGTCTTGCGAGTTCTCCGGTCGCCGGCCGTAAATTGAATGGATCCGCAAATTTATGGAGTTGTCACCTCGCGCTTTTAATTGTTTCTTTCCTTGCCAATTCCTCCGCCCCCATCGCTTCGTCTTCCCACGCCTTCTTCATCTTCTTCGCGTTCTCTTTCCTCGTCTATTTTCCATTCTTTCTCTCTCACTCTTTTTGGCGGAGATAAATGGTTTGTCCTTGCCATAAATTTGCACAGAATCAACAACATTTTCGGCAGCCAATTTTTGCTTTCTTCTGCCCTCCATCTTCCGCTTCGGTTGTGGCACTAAAATTTTCATTGACCATATGCGTTGTCCCCTATACCGTGTTGTTGTTTATACAATGTTTCTGTTATTGTTGTTGTTTTTGGGAAGTTATAGGGTAAGTTATTTCACTCTTCTTCACTTGACCATCTTCCAGCGAATCCCTCCGTTTTTATTTATTAATGCGCGGTTGTTGTTGCTGCTGAGGTCGTTGTTTTCTCGCTGATGCTACTGATGTAGTGGGCGTCCGAATTCTGCCTCGGTTCAGTTCATGCAATGAACCCCAACAAACCGGATCCAACTCATGGACATGTGTCCTCCAGGAACAACCGCAATAGCAACAACAGCAACATCATGAGCATCAACAACAACAACAACAGCGAAAACTACAACAACTACAAGATTGTCGCTGTTGATTACGATATTGTTGTTGGTTTTTTTGTTATTGTCTCCACATTCCCTCCAACATTCTCAACATAATGATCTAATATGGTTCGATATTGTTGTTGTCCGCATTCTTGATTTTGTTGTTGTCCACAATGCTGTTGTTGGATGTCCATGGCTGCTTGTCTTCTTGCACTGAGCCAACCATTCATGCGACGTGTCCTCCAAGATCTCCTCCATTGTTGTCTGAGATTTTGAGCGTCATCACAACAACAACACCTACTACTACCAACTGCCCAGTGAAAGTTGCTGCAGTTGTTGTTGTTGCTCCTGCTGTTGGCCCTGGAATCTTGACACTAAATCACTCCGACGAAAAGAACGTCGGGATTTATGTTCGATTCCATTTGTGGTAAGAGCAGACGGCGCGCGGGACGAGGGGCGGCGGGGGTAGCGAAGACGCATGACTTGCACCCTCGAGGCTGGAGGCGACGTTCCGAACTGAACTCCGGCCGAACTGCATCGGAAGCCAGGAGAACGAAGCCGAGCAGACGAAGCGGACGAGGGGCTGATCCGTGGAGGAGCGTCCTCAAATTGAAATCGACATTTAAATTGCGTGCAAATCGTTATCCCTGCCAAAGGACACTTGCCGTCTCCCTCTCGGACGTGCCCTGTCCTCTTCTGACGCATGTAATTTATCGCCTTTCAATTAGAGGTTGTTGACTCAGATCCAACTCCAACTCAAGGACCCCTGGAACCCGCGCTGCAATTTCAAATTAATTCGCATCGGAAATAAAAATAAATATGCCAAATCCATCCCGTGTCATCCTCATGCCAATTGTGGGTTTAAAATTGCTCGTTGAGTAATTTTTCTGACATGTTGTTGACATGTGTTGCGCACGTCTCGATTTCTAGCTGACGACAACAGAGAGACAGACAGAGGAGAGACAGACGATAACATTACGGTTTGTCCTTCGCGTCGACGTTCTGCTCAAGCCGTTACCTCAGACCAAGTCGAGACCTCCCATTGTCCATTGTGGCTGCAAGACAACCGAAGCAGCTGAGCCAACAACACCAACAACTCCTGGCGTGGGGACCTCTTCTTCTTTGCATCCGAAGATCCGGCCGGATTCTATTCGGATGCGAAATAAATACCAGCATCTCGTCTGGCCCGGGACCCTTCGCGCCGCTCCACTCGTCATTCGCGTGCGTCCTCCGAGGAGCAGCTCGAGTCTTGTATTGCCGAGCTTATTGGCTTTGTCGCCGAGCTCAAGAGTTTGTCTGTCTGTGTGAGCGTGTGTGTGTATGTGTGCGCGTGTCCTTTGTGCTCCATCTGCACCGCCGTCGGACGCATTGATCGAGGTTTATCCGAAAATTCTTTATTGATTCTTCACTTAGCCGAGAATCGCATTTGCTGCCAGAGTCAAATGTGACGCCGGCGACAAACACTAAGATGGGAATGCGATTGAATCCTTCGACCTCCACCAGCTTTAGTAACAAAAACAACCACCTATACAACAACAATCACTTAGCCCTCGGAGGCCAGGAAGAACCTTTGTTCGCAGCGATTCAAGCGAAAATTCTTCGATTTGTTTCCGGTCTCGCATCGTGATCAAAGATACTTCCATCTCAATTTTTCACATCCCTCTCTCTCGCTCATTCCTGCTTTCGATTCATTTGCATCCATACCCACCTCCTTCCAGGGCCACCTCCCACTATCTCACCACGCCCCACACTCAAACTTACGATCACTCTTCATCTCCCTCCCTGCCTCTCTCCCTCTATCTCGCTCTAATGCTCACTTGTTCCCGCATAATTCGCCCTTCGACAGCTGTCCGTCATTGGAATGCATTTGTCGAAGCGGCTTTTGTCAGCGTTGCCACCGGGCGCAGCTTCATTTCCAGTCATAAAAATGTTCAGAGCGACCATCAAAAGTTTAAATGGACTCCTGGCATCAACCGTGACCATCTTTCTTCGAAAGTTTCACAGTCTCTGAGAATGCTTTTTCGCCAAAGTTGGGAGAGCTTTATTTTTATGTTTCTAGGAAGATATTTTATTCTTTTATGAATTTTATATTATTATTTGTTAAAATTCAGGTTTTGTTATTACAGTGGACTTTCATCCGAATTGAATGGAATTTGTCATATGGTTCTTGGCACGGGGATCATTCTTCCACCTCGTCTACCCCGAAAACGACTGCGTTCTTATCGACCATCATTAGATCTCGCAAAGAATAATATAAACATACTCAGCATGCGTATTTCTATTGGAGTCTCCCTGATAAGAGGAGGCTGTGAGGCATTTGACGGCTATATTTATGCTTCCAATAAACAACTATAGTGCGAGAAATCAATCTGAACTTGAGACAGGGTCGCATTTATTATTCTCGAATCCATTCGGCAGTCTTTTGAAGAAGCCCTATAAAGCTCCAACTTGCACTAACAACCACAAGAACACTAACGGAAACAACAACTCAAACTCATAACGACCACAGTAATAATAACCGGAATATGTTTTGTGCAACAGACCGGGGAAAACAAAGTCACACACGGTGTAAAATTTCTCCGACAACCCCATTGTGGCATCACCTAAAAGCACATTTCAAAAGACAATATCCCCTCGTCATCAGTCCAGGGGATCCTGGGGCTTGGAACGCAAAAACCAGGCTATAGAGATTTTAAAGCCTGCGGCGATATTCACGATCTTCACTGTCGACAGCTTGAGTTCATTTGGTCCTGGACCAAATAACTGAATTGTGCTTGCAGGAACTCCCGATTGCCTTAGATTCGCTATGATTCCTCGGTCACGGGGAGTGACACGGAATTTATTTATTACGCAGGCCAGGGAGAGACCACTGCGGCGGAACGGGGTTGATTTGCAATCGACCACAAATCTTTGATTCGCTCCGATCCCGAGAGCCAGTGGGGCTCGATATATAATCCCAACCAGGTGGGTCAACTCGGGGAGATGCGAGGAAGAGCAGTGGCTGCGGTTGAATACGCCCAGAGTCGTCGTCTATGCGTTAAAGGCGACCGATCGACAGGGCAGATTTTTCAATTGGTGTCTCGTCAATTAAAACCGATTGACTCGAGAGCGACCCAGGGAGAGGAGCGGGACGAACTGTGCCATAAGCTACGTCGGGCCTCCAGCGAAGCCGACGAGAACCAACGACTGCCTGGGAATCAGTTGCGATCGCGAGTCCCAAGCGAGCACTTGACTCGAGACAAAGCGTAATCCGAATCTGTATTCCGTGGACCATGGGCGACTACTGGCGCAACAAGGTGGCCGTCGTGACCGGAGCATCGTCCGGCATTGGGGCCAGCGTCGCCGTGGCTCTGGCCAACAGCGGGATGGTCGTCGTCGGCATCTCGCGGCGCCCGGCCCTGATCGAGGTACGGCCCACAACTGAGAGTCCTTCTTCTCCAACGTGTCTTTGCAGGCCCTGAACCAGCAGGTCACTGGGAGCGGGAAGATCTTCGCGCATTGCTGCGACCTCACCGACGAGCGCTGCATTGTGGAGACCTTCGACTGGATCCACCAGAAGTTCCACGTGATCCACGTCCTCGTCAGCAATGCGGGCATCCTCAGGCCGAACTTGTTGACAGGTATTTCGCTCACTTGATATGGCCCCTGATTGAAGCCGGAGTCAATTCGAATCCCGTTCCTACGTCTCGCAGACTCCCCGAAGAGCGACATCCAGGAGCTGTTTGACCTGAACGTGGTGGCGTCGGCCCTCTGCATGCGCGAGGCCATCAGGCACATGCGGGTCAAGAACTACCACAGCCACATCATCGTGCTGAACAGGTGAGTACCACGAGGTTCCGTCGACGCCTCTCCGGCTCCATCCTGAAGCCGTAAGCTCTTTAGGTTCCTTCCGCATGCCGTGGTTGATGCGTGGAGGACGAGGAGTGGTTTCGAAAGCTTGCGTTCGTGTTGATGCTTCATTATATTATTGTTGTTGTTATTTTTTGAGGGCTTTTGATGCTTGGCATATTCATTTATACTTAATTACTTTGAACGAACTGAGTAATTGCCCTCGATGGTCACTTTTCTCTCTCTCCCCCGCGCACCCTTCCCTTTCTCCCCCACCCTCTGCTGACCACAGCCGAATAACAACAACAGCAGCACAATTAATTGGCAGCGAAATCCAAATGCAATGATTCCACCGAATGGAGTTAATTTAAAAACAACAACTACGACGATGATGGAACCTTTATAAAGTCGCACCGATGGAGTTCAACATATGTGGGTCTGTGGGAACTGGAGAGTGGCTTCATCAATGGATCATTATCCTCCTGGCGAAGATCTTTATTATTCCAACGACTTTCCAGGGTCACTTCTCCTCTTATAATCCCTCTGCCTCAACCACGATGGTGAAGGTCTCCATCGTGGTTGAAGGCAGGACAATTGGAAGTCTTACTTAAATGATATAAAAAGCAACAAATAATATAAATATAAAATTGTGCCTGAGGTGGAGTAAGTGAGAGGGCCTTTCTTATTTGCTTTTGGTGCTGTTAAATGTGCTTTCGTCATTGTTTTCCTTCTTGCCTCTGCGACAGCATTCTGGGACATCGCATACCGGAAGTGCAGGTGCCGCTGTTCAACGTGTATCCGGCGACGAAGCACGCAATCACCGCACTGTGCCAGACGACGCGACAGGAAATACATTTTCTCAAATTAAATATTAAATTAACGGTAAGTAAAATGCGTCCCCCCACTTTCCCTGCCCTCGCCCTTGAGAACGGGAGTCTGTCGAAAAGCAGACACGACAGCCAGACGATGCGGCTGGACAGACGGACGAACGCACGCAGGCATGTGTCAGCAATTAAAACAACGAAAATTTTATCCATTTTTAATTTGTTTGTTGTTGGTCTTGTTGGTTCCGTTGAATTCGCGCATTTAAATGAGTCGCAGACGCAACGAAGGCAATTTCTGCAACCCTCCGCCCACCCTTCGTGCTCTGCCACAGCATGCGGCGAATGCAAATTCACCTGCGAGTGTCGGTGATTAAATAATCGCGAGTCTGTGCCGAGGGAATTGATTCAACATCCCCCCGTAGGGAGTGGTCGTCGCACACGATCACTTCCCACCTCCTCCGCTCCCTCCATCGCCCGCTCTCTAGTGTGCCAAACACTCCCCTCTCCTTCCTCTTTGCAGAGCATCAGCCCCGGCCTGGTGAACACCGACATGCTGAAGGTCTTCTCGGGCGCGGTGAACGATCTGCCGCAGCTGCAGCCGAAGGACGTGGCCCAGGCGGTCGTCTACGCGCTGGACACGCCCGACTACGTGCAGGTACATCGGGGACTTCACTTCGGAATCCTGCAAACGCTGACCTTCTGTCCCTCGTTGTGCTTTCACAGGTGGAGGACATCGTTCTGCAAGCCATGCGGGTGACGGAGAGCAAGGACGAATAGCAGTATTCGAATTACCAATTGGCGTCCTTCAATAAATTATAAATTAATCTGATCGCTAATTAATTACTGTGAAAAAATGATGGAACAACGAACAATATTCGTAAATTTAAAATTTCAAGCAAGTTATTGGAGAATTGAGATTTATTATAACTGAGTTATACTACAAATCAATCAATAAAAGAAGATAAAATAAAATAATTTGGAAAAACAGATTGGAAAATTAAATGTTCAGACTTTTACACAAACCATGTTCAATCCATTACACAAACCTTGTCGGTCCCTCTAGCGTAATTTTTTCCAAATGCGAATGTCGCTGCTTTCTCAACCGGAAGAATGACGTCGCCAACCTGTACAGACCACAGAAACGTCAAAAAGTGACAGCTCTTCTCCCCGTCGTAACACATTGGAAAGAATGAGACAACATGTTAGATTCAACTATAGCTCATTTGCTCTGCCCAACGAAACAGAAGGGAGACAGTGAAAATTTCGTTTCTTCTTTTCGACTCGATTGAAATTTTGCTTTGCTGTCGTGTTGTCTGTTGTAGTCGTCGTCGCTGTCGCCGTTTTTTGTCGTGTTAACAATTTATTACAATAGAAGAAAAAGGGAAAACGAGCGAAGAGAATTAAAAATTTTCCTCCAAACGAAGAAAATTTTTAATTGAAGAGTAAAATAATATCTTAGGTAAATATCACACAGAAAACCGCAGTAAAATTGCAGGAAGCAATTGGAAAAATTTCGTTCGCTGGTTGCCCTCGAGTGAGAGCCGATTTGTATCTCGACGATTGGTTAGCAGGGCGAGACTCCTCTCGTCGCTGGTGCTCCGCTGGTCAGAAACGCTCGCTATCAATCCGGAACAGAGTTGCCACAAGTGCGAAAAAGAGGGCACGAAAGTCTGCGTTCGCGGCCGACTAAAGAGAAACGACGTAAAACACGCGAGTATCGCAGAATCGACATCGATTTTGCTTCCGATCTGAAAAGGTCCAAAAGTCGATGTGAGTGTTCCCCGGGGCAAGTGTCTGCCACAAGTGGGCCTCAAGGAGTGTGTACGGTCGTGAAGATGACGTTCTGTCCGAGTCCCTCCCAACTGAAGTGAACGAAACTCATTTCTTTGTGTCTGGAAATGATGTCAAGGCCGAGACACAAACTCTTTTAGGTTTGGGGTCTGACATTCTGCGAGAATGCGTGGAAATTGATTTTCCAAAATTCATTCTCCTAGACTTCTTCCCCACTACATTTCGCTGTCCCCAGGGCATGCATAATTAAATGGTGGACATTGAACTTGGCGTCGTCGCAGCATTTTCCAATTGAGTGCAGTTCTTCAAATTTTGAAAACTGATTTAGCTCAGTTAATCAAAAAACTTTCACTTGATTGAAATAAGTAAATTATATGAAAAAGTGCATCGCGGCGAAATTTAAAAGAATGTGCGGGAAGCTTCCTGCTTTGTTCCTTTGTTTCGTTCAAAAGATTTAGCACAGTATAGTGTTCGAGTTGAACGGCCACGGTATCCTAGGTTTCCAAATCACACGGTCATTTATTTAAATCTAGCTTCTTCATGACGCATCGTTGACATGCGGGAGATCTAGAGCCCATTCAAGACATTGTATTTTTCACAATCGTCGGCTTTTATGTAATATACTTCATTTGTTCCATTTCAGTATAATACACCACTTATCAACACTTTCCATATAGCAGAATGTTCATCTGGGACTGGTTCACTGGCGTTCTAGGATACTTAGGTAAATATAAGTGCGATCACACTCTTTGTCACTTTCAACGGGGGCTGGGAAAGATCTGACCGTTCCCGGGAATATACATATATTCGCCCTCGCTTATGGCTCATACGAACTTGAGGAATTGTTGATGATTTGCCAACAAAGCATAGCTAAGCAAGAAGTGACCAAACAACCAACATACAGTCGACCAGCCAAACGGACAGACAGACAGACGATGAGACGCAGTTCGTAGCGGGAAGCGATCACAAAACAGAACACAAATATTAATAGAGTCTGAAAACAGGCCTTTTCTTTTGAAACGAATTTCTTCGCGAGTCTTGAAGACGCATTATGTGCATGTGTATCGCGCGACCGACAAATATTGTGTTGACCCCGAACAGGTGATGAGCTCTGACCGGTTTTTCGCCAACAGTAAAACTAATTTACGTTAAACGGAAACAGTATAAAAGTAGTTTGCCTTTAATTTTTACTACGGTAACTATCTGTTAACCACGTTAAGATATATTACTGCAATTCTCAATTTAAAATATTTATGTCTTTTAAATAAGCAAACAACTACTTTATACGTTCTTTAAATTGTAGGTCTTTGGAAAAAGTCTGGTAAATTACTGTTCCTTGGGTTGGATAATGCTGGTAAAACTACATTATTGCATATGCTCAAAGATGATAAATTGGCACAACATGTCCCGACATTGCACCCCAGTAAGTTATTGAAAACCCCAAAATTAGGTTTATATAAACAATCGTTGGTTTTAATTCAGCATCCGAGGAGCTATCAATCGGAAACATGCGCTTCACAACATTCGACTTAGGAGGTCACACTCAAGGTAAGCCTCAAGCTATTTACTTTTATACCTTTATTTAGTTTACTTTGGTGTTGAATTCGTTGGGTTTAGTAATTTATTCAAAATCATGAAAATATTAAAATTTTCGTGTTTCTCAGTATCTGATTACACTTAAAGGTCATGCACCCAATGTCGCATTGAGCAAAGAATACTTCCGGAGATTAGTATTAAAATATTTGGGATGTGCACTATCATCATCTATTGTGCCCCATAAAAGGGTTACAACTAATCTATTACACCTATCTCTCTAATGAATTAGAATATCTCACTTAGTTTCAGACTTGAATTTATTTTCAATCATCTCGTATTGTCGGAGTAATACTTTATTAATTTGCTTTATATATGGTATTAGCCAAGAAATAGTTTTTCTTTTCTTAAATGCATCAATTTAGTTCTTATATAATAATGTTAAGAATATTTTTATTTGAAATTCTGTTAAGTAATGTAAATTTTAAAGTAAACAATTGCCTGGAAATATAAATCAAGAGGTGTCTGCTAGTACAAAAAAAAACAACAAAGCGTTAGTATTTCCTATGTTCATGTGCTTCCGAGGTGCAGTTAAAAAGCGAGCCATCTACCCAAATTCATACAAGACACTCTTCGAACTCGAAATATGTATATATTTATATACACGCGTGAAGACATAACAGCAACAATACCACAGACAGAACATGCCAACGAATACTATTCATTCAATGACCAAGCAAAATAAATGCTAAACGAATTGTGACTACGACGTGAATCAAGTCCATTTGTAGACGAATTGATAAGAGAACACCGACAACGATTAGTTTGTTATAGTGAAGTTTTTGGTTTCTTTCTCTAACATACCTAAGTATGAGACGTACTACGGGCTTTGACCTCCATTGCACCTCAATGTATTGGAGAACATTTAAATTGCATGCGCTGATCGTTTAATTTAATACAGATCGTTTGTATGGTTGAAACAAAAAGTTGTTTTATTTAAAAAAATTTAACCACTTTACTAAATGTTCATTCTAAGATATCACTATTCCGATAAATATCATATGAATTACATACGTTTTCGACAATAAAATGTTTTGTTTCAGCTCGTCGTGTCTGGAAGGATTATTTCCCGGCAGTCGATGCTATTGTTTTCCTCATAGATGCTTGGGATCGCGGTCGCTTCCAAGAGAGCAAAAACGAGCTGGATTCCCTGCTCACAGATGAAGCCCTCTCAAATTGTCCCGTGCTTATTTTAGGCAACAAAATCGATAAAGACCGTGCAGCCAGCGAGGATGAACTCAGGAACGTGTTTGGACTTTACCAGTTGACCACTGGCAAGGTAATTTATAATAGAGAGTCTTGTGTTATGTAGTCAGTTAATGCCAAAACTATAATTTTTAGGGCAAAGTGGCAAGATCAGATTTGCCTGGACGTCCGCTGGAATTGTTTATGTGTTCCGTGCTCAAGCGACAAGGATACGGTGAAGGGTTCCGTTGGTTAGCGCAATACATTGACTAAGCAGCCATACCGTTTTTCTTCTTTTTTACAAAACAACAACAACAATAGTAAAAACGGAAAACTTACTATTCAACAAAGCGAACCACAAAAGCATCAAAAACCCAACCAACAATTATAAGGGAAGAAGGCCCAATTTTTAATTTATAATTAATAAAAGATAACATTCAATTCAATTAAAAACTTTTGCAAATAACTTGAAAAATAAATAATACATGTGCATAAAAAACTATTTCACATGCAGATCAATGAATTGTATAAATAAAGAAACATTGTCAACAAGTTTCCTAATTAACAGTGTACTTTTTTATCCCAATCAGAAAATTATCTACTGATGAAATCTTCACTCAGTTCATGTATTTATGTTAGAAGTTCTTTTCCATTAATTTGTGATGACAGCTTTTATATCTGTAAATTAAAATATAATCTTCATTTAATGTTGAGTTTTAATCATAATTATCCAGTATAAGCAAATTGTGTTGATCTTCAATTCAATTCGACTGAAAGCAGACCCCGTACTCAGTAATTAAAATATCATATACCATTATGCTATTATGGTTTGTCATAGATTTGATGGAATTCATTGCGAAATAAACGAAATTTTATACAAATCAGTATTTAATTATAATTTTGAAATACCTGAAGGAACTGTCTATTGTTCAGTGCGACAAATCATTGCCCAAAATTTTCAGTAAATTTGTGTCTTTACTCTATGAAAAAATAACATCTTGAGTTTCTATTATCATAAACAAGCATTTATTCAACCAAAATGTCATACTAAATTTAGAGCTCGCAACTATAGAATATTTTTAATAACTTAATAAAGACAAATTTTCTAAACTGACTCGTCTCGCTATCGGTAATAGTACTTTATAACATGATGAAAATATTACAAAAACATTCGTCAGATGTAAAGTTTTACAAAGCATGTGATATATTATCTACAATAGTCAAATCAGCTGAAGGTTCATTCCATAGAAGTTCATCCATTGTCATCGTTAAGATAATCGTCCCTAAAGTCCCGCTCCGATTCTACACTATCTCTTCCACTCCAGCATTTTCGGCGACATTGTTCGCCGAAAGGCCATCATGAGTTTGCGGACATCATGCCGCCCATGCGTCGTTTCTTCTTTTTCTTGGCAGTGAGGCTTTCCTGACCGCTATCGGTGTTAGAGCAACTATCGCAGTCGCTGTCTTCTCCTCCACTTGAAGATGACGATGAGCTAGAGGAGGAACTTGAGTTGCTGGAGCTATCGGAGGCGAAACCTGTGCTCTGATCAATGTTAATACTTTCGGCGATTTTGAACAATTCTGGCTCTTTCTCCTGGAGGACACGCAGCCACTTACGTGAGAGCTTTGGACGCCCACGAACAGTCTTGTGCCACACAATGGGGAAATTGGTTCTACTGCAGAAGTTTTGGGTTATGGCGACGGTGTCGTCCAGATTGAGAACCACATGCCACCAGCCGCCAGGAACAAATACCGTTTCGCCAGGTTTCTGCAATATTTCGATCGGCCGGAACTCATCCGGCCAGTCCGCCATTTTTGTTTTAGGGTATATGGAACTGAACCACGTAATGGCTTCATCGCGCTGCTTCCCACCCAGCAAACCTGGTACTTTGAGCATGTCTTTGGGTGTGTTCGTGGGGAAGAGGCACCAACGCTTGTGGCCAAAAACTAGAGCATTCCAAGCACTGGTCCCCAGGGGATCGATGTGTATGCCGGTACCGGATCGTTCCGGCCCCATAACGAACCATCGATACGGTGGGCGACGGTCTTCCCCGCAGTACTTGAAAAGATCATCCTGGAAGTACTTGGGAATAGTGTAGTCCTCCAGCAGCTTCTTGCGTCGGTGGTGCTCTCCGAAACTGCTATCAAAAATGTAAAGCGGACTGTCGTCCTTGGTTGTTCGCATGTACTCAACATAATACTTCATCTTCATCTTGACGCTGTAGCCTTCGTTGTCTTCGCCGCATTTGAACTTTTGATTGCGGTACTTCTTAGATAGGCGCGGAAGAGTCCATTTCTCCAGGGCGTTCCATTTCTCCTGGCATCCCTCGATTACCACCGGCAAGTAGGGCTTCTCGAACCGTCGAATGAACTCTTGACAGTCAACGTCGTTGACATGAATGCGCTCCGCATTGTCCGTGAAGTTCTTGAACTGATCGAAGCGGTCAAAGTAACGCAACGCCGTCCAGCCATCTTTTTCGCCCAACTCCGGCCGGGCTTTGCGTTTCACTTCGCGCAACCTTTTGCGAGAGCGTTTCGGCAACTTGAAATCTTCACTCATCGTAAAATGTGCCTACAAATAAATTGATGCAGTTGATAATTTTCGGAGAGCCTTTTTTCCCGAGGTGACTGACATTAATTGCACGAGAAAAAATTATAGAAACTTGACATTTCCTACCCAGAGCACAATGCGAGCAGGGTTGCCAAACCTGGTAACTTTTTTCGTTTCTAAATTTTTTTGGTTGCTTGGCAATTTATTTTTTAGTCTTGGTAACTTTTTAACAATAGTTTTCAAATTTTAATAGGGGTATTCAGACCGACAGATTTAGAATTGTGCCATGCAATTTGTTCTTGTAATACTGTAATACACTTTTCAATTTATATAATTATAATCGAATTTAACCCTGAATAGAATTCGTTGACTATTTGTATATAATAATTAACTTTACGAATATTAAGGCAAATTTATATACATTTATAAAATATAACAAATTTGTAATATTTGGTGACGAAGTATCGATGTTTTATTGTTTGAGGCTTTAATTTTGGGCAAAAATTTACATAAATAATTTGACATCTAAGCAACTAATGAAAAAAATAACTTGGGTGCTCAGACTTGAGAAGATAAACAATTATAGATATATAATTCTAAATCAGTCGGTCTGAATACCCTTAATAATTTGGGGTATTCAGATAATGATTTGAAAAATTTGGTAACTTTTGGTAATTTTTCATTATCTGACATGGTATAAAATTGTTTTCTCTAGCGGCAACCCTGAATTTGAGAATCGTTGTACGTGCCAATTCTCACGAACACGAAAATAAGTGCTGCCAAATTAGGGACAAAATTAATTTCATTCGTTTGATTTAATTATTAATTTAATTTACAGAAATTTTAAAATCCAGTCTATTATCTTATTTTATAATAATCCGAAAAATCTGATTTCACCGAACATGTGAATGGGTTATGAAAATATTTGTATTTTATAAAGTTTGTTACACTTACCAGAACAACGTTATGTTATACTTTGTTCTGTTATAACTAATAAAATTTAACTTCTAAATAATCTGCGATAGGTAAAATATGAGGATGAAACTTATGAATTCAGGTTGGAAAATTTAGAAATTTATCGATCACTCGGCGTTCTTCAGAAAATTACGGCGGGATATGAATTCATCCTCTGTAAAAAACATTACAGACTATGTGCAATTTTATTTGAACATCCGTGATCCGTTCGTGATCGTCCTCTAATGAAACCAAAGACGAAATATTTACGATTCTCGTAAATCACAATGCATTGTTTACGTTAAAATAACACGAAATGCACGAATGCTATACAATAATTATCGCACATGTTTCGAAATGCGAAATATCTATTGCTCGTTAATTAATTCCACAAACCAGGGCGTCCACTGGGCTGCAGAAATAGAATAAGTGAAACAACAATACATTGCCGCACTCTTTTGACACTTGCAGTCGTATTGTAGCCAGAGTTTCCGACTCTGCCTGCCAGTCAGTCAGTGTCACTTCTCAACTCGATTGCGCAACCTCAGTAAACTTGGACAACACGCAGAATGGTAATTTCGGAAATACATTCAATTTTGATGGAATTAATTGCGAAGTTCTCCCGTTTAGCCTATCCAAAGACTCATTTACACATTCGGTCATCGTGCCACCCTTCCGCTCCGTCAGCCCGCCGTCCGCACCATGGCTTCCTCCGTGCTGGCCACAGAATCCTCCTCGAAGGGCATGATCATAATCAACCGCCCTAAGGCCCTGAACGCGATCAACCTGGAGATGGTGCGCAAGATTTACAAGCATTTGAAGAAGTGCGAGAAGTCCAAATCGCTGATGATCATTAAGGGCACCGGCGACAAGAGCTTCTGTGCCGGAGGCGACGTGCGCGCCGTAGTCGAGGCCGGTGCCAGCGAGGAGTCCAAGAGTTTCTTCCGTGAAGAATACACTACCAATGCACTTATCGGGAACTACAAGATTCCCTACATTGCTCTGATTGACGGAATCACCATGGGTGGCGGCGTGGGGCTCTCCGTGCACGGCAAGTATCGCGTGGCCACGGAACGCACTCTCTTCGCCATGCCCGAGACGGCGATTGGTCTGTTTCCCGATGTCGGCGGATCGTATTTTCTGCCACGATTGCAGGGAAAACTGGGACTCTACTTGGGTTTGACTGGCCAGAGACTCAAGGGGGAGGATGTTCTCAAGGCCGGAGTCGCGACACACTACTGCGAGAGCTCGAAGCTTAGTTCATTGGAGGAAGCTTTACTCAATTGCCCCGATGCTGACGAAGTTCCCAACATCCTCAATGAGTTCTCCACCCCCACGAAGAAGGAGTTTGTTTTGAAGCCACTCATGGAACAAATAAACAAATGTTTCACTGCTGGGAGTGTGGAAGAGATTTTGGAAAATCTGAAGGCCGATGGAAGTGAGTGGGCAACAAAAACACTCGAGGTATGCCTGATGTTTTTAGTCTATATAAGAGATAGTCATTTCAAGTTCTTAGTGATTTTAAATAGTTATCTCTGATGTGTTATTATAGCGGTTATTTTCATGAAACCTCTGTGGGGCCAATTAAATGGAAAATATAAACAGCAGCAAATTTTATAGTGGCACACGATAACAAATGATAAGAAAAGTTTGCATAAGCCAATATATTAACATAAAGTGGGGAGATAAAGAATACAATTTGTATATAATATTAATTATCAATATGGTTTGCATTTCTAATTCTTTTCATGACCAGATAAAACTGTCTAATCCACATATATTTATTGCAGACGATGGGTAAAATGTCGCCCACTTCTCTGAAGGTGACTTTCCGTCAGTTGGAATTGGGTGCCAATATGTCGCTGGCCCAATGTCTCAATATGGAATACCGCATGGTGGTGCGCCACCTGCAGAACAGCGACTTTAAGGAGGGCGTCCGTGCACTGCTCATAGACAAGGACCAGAAGCCGAAATGGCAACCACCCACACTCGAAGCCGTCACAAGCGAACGTGTGCAATCCTTCTTTGCCAAACTTCCAGACACTGAGGAACTTAAATTGTAAATATGCCGCACGCACGAGTTCCCGTTTGTGACGTTCTGTTAACGCTTAATGTTTACACCGCTTTTTTGGAGTAATTCGAAATTTCACCATTTCCCATGGAATGCCGATCAAGTTTACATTTGCTTGAATCGAACACAAAGCCAATTGTTATAGAGATACTTGAAAACATACTAGTGCCTTGGAACGTAACTTGAAGCCGTTCGTTTCCGTTGAAACTTTGAATGCTTTTATCTATTGTTTAAGTTTTAGTTTTTTCTTTGTTTAATATATTAACATTCCTTGATATGCATACCTAAGGTATATTAATTTAATATTTTCTTTTCGCAGAGATAAATGATTCAATACATTGCAAGCCAAAAGTACGAGAAATTAACGCATTTATTTTAAATCTCAACCTTTGTTTATGTTATAATGTACCAAGAAAATTATGAAATATATTGTTTTATGGTTGGATATATTAAGAATAAATCCCAACCATGTTTTGCTATCATTAAGAAATACAGAAAAAATATTTTTTACTAACATGCATTTATTTTTAATTATGCTCATCTTTCACTTTAATGCTCTCTTCCACAATGTTATTTAAATCAAGAAGTCTGTCAATTTGAGTTGGCATTAAATTTAGTTTGGCCAGCTCTGCTGTCCAGGCTATAACATCAACGCGCAATTGCAAACGAATTTTGTCGTCGTCGGAAATGGTTTTCGTTGCAGATACCGCTGTAGCTGCAGAACCGGACTTCAGGTTTCGTAATCGTCGCAAGGACTCTTCTGTCTTTTGAACGGAAGTTAATACATCCGATACTGCGGTGTAGTAACTGTGAAAATATAAATGACATTATTTCACGTTTCGACAACAGTTAAAATATACATACTCCGAAGTGATTTTAGATAATACTTCACTTAGCACCCCCTCCATGATTTCACTTCCCAGTCGAGTTGTTTCCTGCTCTGCAAATGTTTTCATGGGACGTAACATTTGTTCAACATAAGTTGAGGAGCGACTAGTAACTTCACGATTAGTCTTGCGGTACAGACGAGGCAAATCATTTACTTGGCGTATGTTTTCCAAACCACTGTCAGCAATTAGCACGTTAACAAGCGATTTTTGAATGTTTCGTAAGTGTTCGCCGAAAATTTTATATAGATCCGAAAATGATTTGTCGATCGTCTCTGCTACCACGAAGTTCTCTCGATCAGCCAGTTTTATGGCACTTAGTATTAGATCTTGTATTGTTGACAAATGCTCAATAAACGAACGAATATCGACATGAAGAGCTACTAATAAATTTATCTTACTATACTTCTTGGGTACATCCTTTGTGGTAGTAAACGTTATAACATCGCTTATCCAACGTGAAAGACGCAGAATTATTTGCAAGGTTAGCTTATAAAATCTAGGAAATACTTCCACCAAAAAGACTCCCTCATCCCAACAGCGCTCTACAGCTTTTTTTGCACTATTGAATGGTCGAAATTTATATTTAGAAGTAGAGCTTGCGACGCTGTACGTGTCATCATTCAATAAAGGTTCTAAAGTGGCTTCGAATGGTCCCGCGATTTCCTAAGAGTGATGGTGGTCGATAAACTTGTACTACTATTCAGTGAAAAATACTTACCTGAAAACAAATTTGGAAATATACTGGTAGGTTCCAACGTGCTTGAAAGCTCTTCGATTGCTTATGCTGTCTAAAGTGCTTGATTGTAGATTCATTTGAAAGCAACTCTTCAATTTTAATAATAAAATCTTTTGTGCATTTATATTTATTGTAGAAAACCTCAGAATTTCCAGGTGCAAATATCGACGTCATGTGTGTTTCCAGACGCATCTCTACGTCGGCCCAAAAACTATTTACCAAGAAATTAAATCCCCTTAACTTGTCTGTATACTGAGTTAACCGAAGTAAATCAGTCATATGCAACGAGATAAAATTTAAAACTTTGCTGTAAATTCCAGCCAATCCTTGTGGAGAATTCTGAAGTGCATGTTCGGAAATAGTAGTACTCATGTAAGGACCAACCACATCCTCTCGAAAAACCGTCTCCGCCACATTGCATGCATCCAACGTTATGTAAATCCGTAATGAACGCTCCAAGTTCTCAGAACATGTGCTGGAAGACGTTTTCAGGGCTTCGAGAAACAACTGACGTAATTTTGCTAGGACATCATTGTTCAGTTTACCAATCTTTTGCTTCTGCTCTTCGTTTAAGTAGTCGTAACAGAACTTTTCGTTGAATTTCAACTGTATCAACTCCAATGCAGCACGCTCCAAATCGACTGCATGAACTGCACTTCCGCCTAGTTTTTGCGAGAGCAAATCTTCCAATTTGACCAATGTTTCGTAAACCTTTTTAAGACTTTGCAAATTCCTCTTAAGTTCTCGTAATTCTCGCTTTTGATCCAAGTGAGCTCTTATTTCTGCTTCATTGTCAGTGATCAGAATTTTGATGCTATCGATTTCTTCGCGAAACTGTTCGAGTGGTTTCTGGATGGTGTCAATTGACTGGTCCAAACCAACCAAGTTTGCGGACAAACTTACAAAGTCTGCGTAATCTTCATTAATTAAATCAATCATAGATGCTCGCAGTCCTTTTAAATATAGCCCAAGATTGTCGCGGAGTTGTTCCAAACTGGGTGCACTTCGGTTCTTATGAAGGAATTCATCGACCGAGAAATTCGCCTATGTGAATACGTTAAGCAATATTATTTTTAGCTTCTTAATTTTAATAAAGGAGGGTGCACTATTTACTTTCATAAATTCCTGTTTATCGAAGCAGAGTGTTTCCACTGCGTTTGGGCCTGATTTGCCCAGAGACACTAGCGCCGATGGTTTATGGTCCAGCATTTCTACAGATTTTAGGCATACAAATTGATGGTATACCTAATAGTTTTATTATGATTTATTTGTTTAACAAACAAAAAATCGAAAACCTGCCACGATTAACAAATGTTATAAAAAAACAAATGTAAATGAAATAATGAAATTGTTCAATTGTCAAAATCAGCTGTAGGGAACTCGGTGTTTTTTTTTTTGTGGTTTTAAGTTATGTGGGAAACACATACGATGCGGCAGCGACACACCCATCACGCCGACAACATGGCAGGAGATTATCGTCATCTTTTCAAAAAGTGAAAGATTTTGAATGCGGCAGCGACAAAATATTTGGTTAAATAATTACCTTATAACGTAATAATAGAAATATATAACATACCAAAACCAAATTCATTGTTAAAAACATAGTTTGAGAGAAAAAAGAGAGATAAAAGAAAGCGTTTTGACATTTGACGCTTGTCGTCGTCTCTCAAATTAGAAATAGATCCAAGTTGACGGCTGCGACGGACGACAATTTTTATCTTGTCGTCGTGTTGCATTCAAAATAATCATCTCCATAAGAACTAATGTAAAAATATTTTGACGTTTGACGCATTGTCGCTGCCGCATCGAATGTGTTTCCCACATTCCACTTCGAAATTTTGACATTTTCTATTTTGTTCTGCGAACGACGTTGTCAAAAATTTTTCTACAATACTCGACAACCCTCCTGCTCAATTAGTTAATGGCCATTGTAATTTTAGTTGAGATAATTCCAGTCGCATAATCCTAATAAACTAGAAGTTTGCTGTTCAACATCATAATTAAAAGTAAAATTTAATAGAGCTTGCTTAAACTAGTACTGTTTTCATTGTGTTAGACATGGCAACGTCTGTTGTGGAGCGGGGCCAGCGCGGTGTTAGTCGCGTTCTGACCAAGCTGGACAACTCCATTGAGTCCGGCAACTACTACGAGGCACACCAGATGTACCGTACTTTATACTTTCGTTACACAGCTCAAAGCAAGTTCGTGGAATGTCTCGACCTGCTTTTCAATGGGGCAATTAAATTGCTCTCCAAGCAGCAGGAGACTAGTGCCGCAGATCTTAGTTTATTACTCATTGATACCCTGGAGAAACGTGGTGGAAACGATGACATCGATTTGTGGATACAACGATTGGGCGCGATCATTGCCCAGTTGAGTGCAACAACCGTGGAACGAGAAACTATTATAGTGAGCACTTTCAGGGCATATGCCAAATACTTTGATATTTTTTACCTTGAAACTTTTTTTAGAATCGGTCTATAAAATGGAGTGGAGACATATCAGGCAATAATCTAGGACATCCCAGTATGCACAAGCTCATAGCTCAGGTTCTGTGGACTGAAGGTACTATTGATCAGGCACGACATCATTATTTACTTTGTCGGGATGGAGTCCTTTGTGGCAGAATCCTTGTGAAAATAAACGAGAGCAAAGGATATTGCAGTGAGGTTGATATTTTCATAGTTCAAGCGGTACTGCAACAACTTTGTCTGAAGGATCGCAAGACAGCCGAAAGTACTTTTGTTACATACGCTTCGAATCATCCACAGATTGGAAAAAGGGCACCCGTTTTCAAATTGCCACTTTTGAATTTTATGCACTTTTTATTTCGGTGCATAGACACGGGACGTCTGGACACTTTCCGTGCACTCTGCGATATTTATAAACCTTCTCTTAGTCGCGATCCGTCCTTTGAGAAGTATTTGCTGAAAATCGGCGTACTCTTTTTCGGAGCTCAACCCCCGGCTCCGGCTGGAGGAGGCCTGATGGGTGGAATGTTTGGTGATCTTTTTTCGAGACTTTTTCAAGGATTCGATGATGATGAAGACGAACCAGTGAACAACAGAGGAGGAGGCGATGGTGGATCCAATGAACTTGACTAACAGAAGAATATGGAAATGAAATAAATTGGGATGGATACAAAGTTACAAGTGTGTTATTTATTACTTTAAAATTAGCGATTCTATACATCATTGGTTAAAACTTTGATTCCTAATGAACAATTAGACAGTGTTTGCAGCAAATGAATAGAGCATTTTAAAGTACATATATATGAATATAAATATTTTTTTTATTCTGTGCTTATTCACATCGTTCCACATAACAAACTATACTTGACGAATTAGAAATATCAATCATGTACCATTTACAGAAATCGATTCATGCTGTAGAACCCGTAAACAATAAACCATAATATTCAATAAACAAATTGCATTTTTAATGAACAAATGTTTCTTGTTTAACTTTTAACTCAGAGAAGATCTAATATAATTTTTTTATGTAAAGTTTTAACAACTATTTGTATCAAATAATAATCTTTTCTAGAAGAAGCATATATTAAAATATTTTCGATTTAATTGAATTCATTTACAAGAAGGATAGCAGGGAAGGAATGGATGGTAGCATAAAAACCAGGTGATAAATTCTGTAGACTAGACAAAACATCTTATGTCGAGATAAGAAAAATGTTAATTTTTTTTATCATATTAATTTAATATTTAACAATATTCGGAAAATATTATTAAACGACACATTTTTACTATAACAGCATATTTTTACTTATATTTAAATTGAAAATATTTATTTTTTATTAATCGATGTCCTCAAACATTTTTAAATCAAACATAAGTTATTTTGCCCACAAGAATTATAAATGTGGCAACACTTGTAGATTTGAAACTTCATAACTATCAAAAGACGCAAACGTCAATAATGTCAAAAGCGAATAACGACAAAAGTGAAAAATTTTACGTTTCCGTCCCGATTTTTTGTCAAAATTTATTTACTACTGTCAAAAGAATCGATTTCCTAATATGTTTTGAACCTATTGTACAGAATATAATTTAGAACTGTGCCAATTTAACAGGAGTTTTGGAAGTGGAAAAATCTGTCATAGGAAAATATTTTGTGGAATAAATTTAGTTGATCGATCGACAGACAGACTCTAATTTGACCTCATAGTACCCTCGGTCGATGGTCCGCAACAAAGTCGCATAAGAGAAGCTGTCGTTCAAAGGGTAAATGTTACAAAAAGCACAAAGCAAATAAACCCTAATGTCTTCATATTAGGTAATGGTGTTTGTAAACAAATAGATATTGCCATAGAATTCTGGAATTGTTTTGAGTCTACGTAATTTTGTGAGTATTTTAGAATCCATTCCTAAACATGCTCCTTGATAATAGCTCGTATTGATAATAGCTCGCACAGACTAGATTTCAAATACTATGGACATACCCAGGTTAACAGCAAACGAAGAAGAGGATAATCCACCCTTTACTGCAGTTCCAACTGCTGCTGCAGGGTCTTTAAATGCATCGGAATTATCTGTGAACACTGTAACACCCGCTACATCCTCGACGATTCTTCAAAAATTGGCATCTCTTAATGTTGCGTCCACATCACAAGGAGCCCAAGCGGAGTTACAACCAGAACCGAATGAGGAAGATGAGCGAAGCTGCTGGATTTGTTTTGCCACCGATGAAGACAACAAGTTGGCAGCATGGGTGCAACCATGCAAGTGTCGTGGCACAACGAAGTGGGTTCATCAGAGTTGTCTGCATCGATGGGTGGATGAGAAGCAGAAGGGCAACGCCTTGCGGGCTGTAACCTGTCAGCAATGCCAGACGGAGTATATCATCATATTTCCACAAATGGGGAAGTTCACAAACTTTCTGGAAGCATTCGATAATCTCATTAAGCGCTTGAGTCCGTTTCTGGCTGCCGGCATATTTGTGGGCTCCCTATACTGGACTGCTGTCACGTATGGTGCAGTAACATTTTTACAAGTATTTATCCTATAATAGAACTCTTTGAAGATATAAAACATATATAACTCTTTATATTAGATTGTTGGGCACAAAAAAGGCCTAGCGCTAATGGAAAATGGAGACCCGCTGGTTCTTTTAATTGGTTTACCGGCTATTCCTGTTGGCCTTGTTCTGGGTCGAATGATTCGATGGGAGGACGCCGTCATTCGTTTGATTCGTAATCGACGAAGTGTGGCTCGTAAATTTCCACTTATGAATTTGATAATTCCCTACCCGTAAGTTTACGCTGGATTACGACGTACTATTGTAAAAATATACGTGTAAAAGTAAAATGTTGACAATAATTAATATAATTTCATTTAGGGATGTTGAAGAGGAAAGTACACTCCAAAATCCAGCGACTCCAACACTCTCGGATCCTGTCTCAGCGACTCGTGTTTTCTGCGGTGCTCTTCTTTTGCCAACAATATCGTCAATTGTTGGGCGCTTACTTTTCGATTCAGTGGAAAACACTTTACATCGCACACTGCTCGGTGGACTCACGTTTATTACAGTAAAGGGAATTCTTAAAATATACTTAAAGCAACAACAATACACAAGGAAGAAGAAACGAAAGATTGTTGACTATACGGAAGAAAATATTCATAACTTTTTAAATCGAAATTTGGCAAGACATCACGGTGCAGCACCAGCAACTCAGCAGGAACCACCACAACCACAGTTTGCTAGAAATCAGCGCGATAGCATTGTTTGAAGCTTCTGTAATATGAAAATATGAAAACGTACATTTGTAAAATAATTTTACATGATTATATCAATAAAATTAGAAAAGAAGGGAATTGTAAACTTTCGCGAAATTTTGTTATTTTGTATAACTAATTAGTAAACCCCTATTTAATAATGATTCGGATATTATACACATTTTCGAAGAATATGTAAAATAAAAATCCAATAATTTGATAGTTAAACCTCTCGCTATTGGAGTGTAGACATGGTCTATCTATCTGATATTTCATTCACAACTATTATAAAACTAGTTAACCAACTTTGAGCACTCTTTTTAATCTTTTAAAAAAATAAATACAAACATTTGTGAAGATTTTGATAGTATTTCACATACAAGACTTAATTAAGCCTCCTAAAAAATAAAGCTTTATTATGTTGATATTACGAAAGTTGACTCAAAGAAACGTTTTATATTAATTAGTTTCCGTTTAAGAACTATTATCAGTTATGAAAAATATTTTTGTGAAAGTGAAATAAATATATGAAATAACCATTTTTAAAGAAAATTGTTTGTATTCGCATTTACTTCGGGAAATTAAATCAAATATTATATCTTTAACATGTAATCCTGTATTTACGTTTTTGTAAATATTTTCGAACGTTTGGGTTAAACAATTTTTAATTAATTTTAAAGACTTTAAAATTTCCTTTCTACGTATTTACGTTGACAGCAATAACTTTTTACCTTACCCTTACCTCGATTAAATAAATAATAGAGTTATTCAAACGTATTGATAAGATAGTATATTTCTGTAATTATTTTTGGATTTATCTATGCCATTAAGTTTAATAATTATGGCTATAGAATAGGTTGAGCTTATCTGACTAAAAAATTATGTTAGTACACATTTTTTTTATATCAAATATCGTCGAAATAATTTTAACAAAATGATGAAATTCACAACAATGCAGCTAAACAAAGCATTTCCAAATATAAAATTATTCTTGATGTACAAAAATTATTTTCCATATACCAAAAGTGATCTTGCTACATATCAATTGTTTGGTTAAATAACCGCTGTCAACAAGTTAGTGCATCTATCGCATTGTCTTGAAAATAACCGAAAACAAATAAGAAACACACGTCTATTTGCGTTGTCTGTTATCTCGTATCAGACTCGAATTCTCTTCTTTCCACGCTGCGAGACCGAACTTCTCCAACCGACTTCTTTGAATCAGTTTTCTTCCATGTTCTTTCCCCAGTTGTTTCCGTCTACTTTGAACACTTTCGTATTCTCATTGGCTGTATTTCTTTCTTTTATTAATAAATCAAGTGTGAACACGGGTTATTGTTGTTGTATTTACTGTTTTTTCACTCTTTTAGTTTTTGTATACAAAAATTATTACTGTACACTTGTGATAAAAAATATAGAAACGCGAGTAGGGATTTTTTCATCCATCGCTCGTTCTTTTGTCGTTCGTCCGTCCGTCCGATCGTTCGTTCGTAACTATTATTTTCATTCATATATAGTATATGTAGCTTGTATTTTTAATGGAATAACAAACGTAATCATTCTTTCCGTCGCACGAAGTCGGTCTCGCTGCACTCGTAGCGCAATCAGTCGCTTTTTTTGTCTCATTACCAGAGGTTCGTTTGCTGCACACCCGATGCGAAGGAGTTTACTTGTTGCCCATATTGTCAATACAGAACAGAAGAAGACAATAGCGTTGAGTCTTGTGTGGACAGATTCTCTTAGACAGACACCGATTTGAAGATGAGTAATACCATGACTGCTCATGAACCGCTCAAATACCTGGACAGCATCCTGAACGAGGAGGAGCGGCGTTGCGAATACAGCCACGAGTGGAGAAATTTCACAATTTCCCGTTCGGGCCGATTCAAATCGAAGAACAAGAAGCGTGATGCGGTCGACAGGAAACTCTTCGACTCTTCGTCGGAGAACGCGCTACCGGCGAAGAGCAAAGAGGACCCGATTCGAACGACCTCCAACACGTACAATGATCAGGACAAGGTATTTCGACATTCAAACCCACAGTATTGTAATTATCAGTATTTACCTTGTTCAAAGATGTAACTACAGTAAATTACTTTTGAAGTACCAACTTGTTCATGTTCCGTCCGCAAGTAACTTTATTGATATTAATGAGAATGCTAATTGTAAGATAAGTTTAGTATGTAGTATTTATTTGAATTTTATCTCGGCTTAGTTTGGGAGTATTACGGCAATGAATGATTGCCCAGAGTGGGATGTCGGGTACTTCATTATCAGCATAATAAAGAGGAAACGTTTGAAGTTATCACGGAAAGAGGTGACCCAAACGGAAGTACTCCCACGAACAGCTATCGCTTTTTATCACTATTTCTTATAAAGTTAAAATATCGCGTAGAAATATATCAGCAACGATGTGAAACGATCGTTTTGATTGTGTTAATATAGAATTTGATGCAATAACAACTGCTGGGGATAGGGAACATGAGTGCAACAAGTGGGCCCCGCGAACAAGTTAAATTTCTGCGAAAAAGTAGAGCGCAGTCTTATCAGTCTTGTTAAAAATTGAACATTATCATTTGCAATATTTGATATACAACTCCATTTGCTTTCAGTTGGTTGGTTTCAGACTATAAATACATATGTACTTTTGTATCTATCGATACCATGAAAGTTTTAAAGAAAAACAAAAAAATCTCTGCAGATTTTATAACCAGATAAGAAGCAACAACTAAATTGATAAGTCCAAAACCTAAATTAAATATCGTTGTGAAAGAGGTCCCCGTTCTAGCGGTTATAAATTTTTGCAAAACTGATTATTTTCGTTGCGATTGAACAGCTTTTCTTTGGTATACATATGAAAATAAATTACATACCTACGAAATCTTAAGGCTAATGAAATGCATTTTTTCAGATGAAATCTCGTCAACCGCCTGCATCATCTTCAAAGGACTATAAAGCATATCAACAACCTCAGACAACGACAAATACAAAAATACGGGACAAGGCCAGCAACTATAAAAGCTTTTATGAGACGAATTTATGAACTGCAGAGCTATTCATTTAATTTAAAATGTGCTCTTTTGCTTAGTATAAAAGACCTTCCTTAATATAGTTTTATACAAATAGTGTATAGTTGGTGTAGTACTTAATATTTGAAACTACAAATCGACAACAATGAGTTGTGAAGAGCAAAGTATTAAATCGTGATAAGAAAATGCTGGTGTTATTTTCTTCTTTTTAATTGTATAATTTATATAGCCGTACAAATGTATATAATAAACTACAAAATGTATTAAAAATAAAAAGATTTCGTACGACTCAATATCGGATACTTAAAAATTAACTGCGACTATGCTATAAATTCTTTAGTTGAGTATTCCATTGCAATTACGCCACATTTTCTTCTGCATTATTTGAAGTGTTGTCCAGTTTATTAATATAGCTTACGTCAAGCACACAGAACTTCGCCCTGCACATAGGACACGTACACTTTTGTTCTAGCCACACTTCACGGTCATATTCACTTTGTCTAGCAGCAAACCAACGTGCCAGGCACTCCACACACCACATTGGCCGACAATAGCAATTTGTACAGCTCCGTTCTGTACTAAGAGGTCGTCCTTCGTGATCTAAATCATCGCATTGCTTGTGTATTTTAATATTGGGTTCGGCAATCATGCAAGCAAAGCACTTGTCAGCGATACGGTCAGCTGTATACTTTGGATTTTGAGCCACTTGCTCCTTAAACACATCTATGAAGCGATCTATGACATTACGATGAAATTGCACATTTGATGGTATAGAAATTGGACGGCTTATGCGTTCTTCTAGGTTGCGAAAATCTAAAGCATTTATGCGAATATTGAAATCAGAAACCCCTACTCGATTGGGTTTCACGACGATGCTGATCATTTGGAGAGTGTCGCTATTGTCTTGAGATACGTTATATGTCTCCGTCTAAAAGAAACTTGTTGATTGGCAGTGGGAATGCATATTAATTCCATACTTACTTTGGCCACACTCAACGCAGTGTCACTTTGATGGGCGAAGTGAACATTGTACAGAGAAGTCTTCACTATCCAGTTTTCTGTAGCTATAACAGTTGAAATAGAGTTCAATTTCTTTTTGTAAATATCGCTTCTGAAACATTAATACATAATTCAAAACTGTTCATACAGAATAGAAGGACTAAGAATAAATAACCTTCGAAATTCATCGGCGATGTCTGTAGCCACAGTGACATAGTTATCTGGTACGTTGGAGAACTTAACAAGCGTTTGACTGATGGGATGGCGTTTCCAATTTTGCTGACGCCAGTTGAATATGAGAGCAGGAACGGCGAGCAGTGCCAATAAACTGAAGCGCTGAGCCATTTTCCAGGTCAGTGTTTTGAAAGCGAATACTTCCTGTGGCATCGGGAAGTCCGGATCAATATCCGCTTCATCGGCCAACACAGAAAACTTTAGTTGATGTATTAGGAAATAAATGGCTGGCAGACAACTGTGCACAAACAGATTCAGACTGGTGCGTCTTTGGTGATAACGAACAAAGTTGATGTCCTCATGACCCAAGTAATTTGAAAATATTTGTTCGATTGTGAGGCCGAGACGGTTGAATTCTTCCGGTGGATATATGATGCACATACAAACCAGTAAGTAGAACAAATTAAATAGCAGCTCGGACTCGTCCATATCGTTAATATATTAATTATGATTAATATTAAATGAAAATAAATTCCTCTATGTTGATGTGTCAAGAGAAATATTGTTGTTTAGCGGATGGGTACGTTCAGTCAAATATTGAGCAAAAATATGATCTTGCCCCAAACACAGCAAGAATATATATATCTAACAACAACACACACAATTATTATTAATAAAATAATTATTAATTATTAATTAATAATAATATTAATAAATCAATCAAATTCAACAAAAATTCAAATTCAGGGAAGGCAAATCAGTCATTCAGGGAAGCTACAGAAAAATGTAAACATTTGACATTTTTTTTCTGAAATTTTCTGAAATGTATATTTTATTAAAATTATATATTATTTAAATTATATATTTCATGTATATTACAAATATTTTTGTTCACCAAAAAAAAAAAAACCGAATTTTGTTTTCATTAAAATTTATTTTAGTTAAATTAAATGAGAAGATAAAAATATGTAATAAAAAATAAATGCACCATAAAACATACATAATAAATGGTATTACTTTGTCAAAAGGAATAAGATGTACGATGCAAACCAATCGTACATCAATGTATATTACAATTGATTTTCACTTTAGAAATCATGGTTTCAATGCACTCAAGCACGGAATGTTTTCATTAGACGCCGAGCTGCAATCGTTCATACTCAGTTCAAAGCTGTTCTCACCACTGGTTCCTGTTACATTTGTTAAGCTCGAATCATTGTTTGAACTCCGTTGATCAAATATACTCAGGTTAGGGACAGAACTGTCTTCTTCATCCTCTTCCACATCGTCAACGTCATCCTCTTCATCTAACTGCTCTGGATTGTCCTCGTTTTCATCAATGTTTTCCAAAATATCTGGTAAGTCGGAGCTAATGCCAACAGATAGATTACAGCTCTCGCTGTACAAATCACTACTGCTTTTAATATTTGAACTGAAATTTGGAGAAGCAGCTACAGTCAATGGGGAGTTATCTTTCGCTCGAGGATCGTCGCGTTCACCATTCAAGTTCAAAGCGCTTATAACTGGTAGCATCTCATTAGTGTCCATAACCGACGATTCATGCTGATTGGTTTCTACTGTTGGCCTCGTCGTCGTCCCCCCTAAAACACTTATCATTGGAATAGGAGCTTCACTCAATTGAGTGGATTCTGTGTGTGGGGAATGTGAATAGCTTCTTTCAATGGTTGCTGCTTCTGATGTCGTCGCGTTGGTGATGAGCTGTGAGAACTTTGGCAAGTTGTTCTCCTTGGACACTTGTTGCTCAATGTGAGCCATGCTGTTATTAACAGGTTCGGCAGTTGTGGCTTCATTGGTGTTGTGTGATTGTAGCTGCTGTTGTTGCAGCAGTAAACGTGTTGATCGCTGGTGTCTTGGTGGTGGGACTGGTGCATTGTTATCACTCCCCGGCACTGACTTATCTATGCGTTGATATTTTGTGTAGAAATCTTTGTTGTTGTCGACTAAACTATTCGCATAGTTTGCATTATCGTTAAGTGATTGCGTTCCTGGATAATAGGAGGAGTCGTTGACTAGATCATCGATGTCATTGAAAATCTCGCTAGAAAGGGATATGTCAATTCGCGCTGCTGGACCATTCAGAGGGCGTTCGGGACGGGTTTCTAAAAAATACACATTCGCAGTGAAAAGAATGAACATCAAAAAATTTGGGTTTGCTTAAGATACCGTTTAAAAAG
Source organism: Coelopa frigida (assembly GCA_017309665.1). Classification (NCBI taxonomy): domain Eukaryota; kingdom Metazoa; phylum Arthropoda; class Insecta; order Diptera; family Coelopidae; genus Coelopa; species Coelopa frigida. The sequence goes on from CM029561.1 coordinate 24,217,704, forward strand.
TGCACTGCAACAAAGTCGGCCGCTCGAAACAATTCCGCCTTTATCAATAATTGCAGTAGGACACCGATTGTTGGTCGCTCACTCTTCCGGCCCGAGGTGCCCCATTCATCGAAAAGTATTTGGGAGAATAGCCGCGATTCTCCGGGTCGATTTATGGCGTTTTCTATTAGACGTATATGGTCGTTGTTGTACTTAAATCCTGATCCCGCTGCCTTCTCCCAGTCCAATGAGCCTTTCGCACTACTTGCGGAAGCATTCAGCTCCTTCGGTATAATCTCCATTAGCTTTTTCCAACAATTGTTGTCATCGAGTATGATTCCCAATTTGTAGACGTCATGGTCTTGAATGTGTCGCAGCTCAGTATCCCGGGAGTACATTATATTTATTTCTCCTTATGCAGTGCAATTGTTATGTTTGAAAATTGTTATTAACATAGGATTTGCAGCTTGCAAAAATACACATTCTAATTAATAACAAAATTTTAAGAACCCACAAGACACACGAATCAGGGATGTTATCAAAAAAGTATCAAATTAAATCATGAAAAACAAACAAAATCGGCAAACATGCCTACACATCAATAGATGGAGCTAGCATCACAAACATTTCAGGTACGCGTCACAGATTACGTTCCACAAGTTGACAGTCAGCTGATTGATTGTGATTTCAACAACAGCTGATTGTCGATGCTTCTCCAGACTGAAGCACATAAAGAGCGTTGGAAGCGTCGCGTTGAGAGCGTGACGCCGAGCCGAACACATAGACCGCTTTGAAGTGTGAAAATTAAAAATGATTTTCTCTAAATTTTAGAGATTATTATGAAAGCAAACGTTGTTCATCTATTCAAGAATTCATTATTTATCAATCCGTCAAACATTTCATGAACAAATTTCTTTTTCATTTAATATTTTGATCAACAACGCGTTTGAGGCGCGTCAAAAGTTGAACATTTCTCAACTTCGAGCGTCGCTTCAAACGCCTCGTTGACGCGCCTCGTCGTATGTGTTCGCTTCCGTAAGAAACAATGTATTTCAACTCGTCTGTCAATGTTGAAGTCTGACGCGACGCTTCCAACGCTCTTTATGTGCTTCAGCCTTCCATCTTGACAGTGTTACTACCTCAAACTAAAATTGGTCTTGACAGCATTCAAGGGCAACTATCCTTACAAAAAAGGTTTGTTCAAAAATTAGAATATCATAACAATAATTTGATAACAGAAGCTTATAATCATCAAAAGATGTTCAACTGGTCAAATACATCCTATCTCTCACCAATTGGCGTTGTAAACGAGGATATTCCTACAGAATTCGATTTCACATCTTCGCTATTGCCTGATTTCTATTTAAAAAGTACTCCCGGCACACATAGAGGCTAATCTCTTAAAAAAAAAAAAAAGGATTTCTGTAATTTTTTATTTTATTTATTTTGTTTTTTTTTTTCTACCGTTTCATTTTTAGGTTAAGGTTTAAATTTTAAGTATAGTTCTTTAATAGTTAGATATAAGTTATTTTTAAGACATCTAGAGATATAACATCTCATGTTTCTTTTTATGTGTCGGGAGCAAGCACAGATCTCAAAGAAAAAAATATATATTCTCATATCATATATATATATATACTGAATTCAAATTAATAAGTCTGTTACGTTTACACTTTAATTTTTATTAGAATAATACGAATAGTTCTAAGTTTTCTCTCATTAAATTATCATTCCCATGTACAATATGTGTAAAATATGAAGTCTCAATAAATAAACAATTCAATTCAATTCATTCAAGGGCAACCGAACAACTCGCAATCATTGGTGTTGTGCGTTTGTAGTGTTTTATACCAATGAAAGAGGCCTACAGTTTAATGCCGAATCCGAACGGCTGGGTTCAGAGCTTTTTCGTGGAAGTTTGGTATTTCTCGACGAGGAGGTCGAACCGTGGCTCGTAGGCAACGCACTTAACCACAGAGCCCCAATGAACTTTAAAATTATGTTCCAGAACAATAACTTTTTAGTTTATATTTACTGCTTTCTTTTGTATATGTAAAAATGAAGTACAGAAGTTTCGTTGTATAAACAATTTTATTTTGAGATACTATAAAAATCTAGTTTTAAAAATATATTCATAATATATATGTAGATCGGAATTAAAACAATGACGAAAAGTAGTACAAACATAAATTGGACGAAGTTTCTACTCTGATAAGGATAAAATAGTTATTTCTTTTTTCTAAAATAATAAATTGTAAATAAAAAATATACAATATATTGGGAAGAAATTAAAATTGGTTTGATTTTAAAAAATTGAATATGTTTACATCATAAATGTATTGCATTCTATGTTTATAAGGTCACTTTAAATGTATTAATAATTTGTTAATTACAATTATTCATAGCAATTTACATTACACAAATGTAAAATATTATTCGAAAAAATATATTCGATATTTTATAAATGGCATTGAAATGCCTAGACGGATATATGAATGCCTAATCGTAAAAAATCTGAATTAAATGCGTACTTTTGGAAAATAATGACTGAATAAATGGAATGTGTTAAATTTTTTGGAAATCAGACAATACAGAAATGTGCGTTCGTTTAAAAATGAACCGCTTTAATTATTGAATATGGCTCTTGAAATAAATGTAAACACAGTGATAATGAGTGCTGTGTTTATGTTGTTGGTATACCGTCGGTTAGCGTGGTTTCGTGTTGTTTTACCTACAATTTTAAAAATTAAGAAATATATGTGAAATCAGAATATATCATACTTTTTCAAGACCTGTATGCTTTATCCCTTACCCATTTGAAAACGTAATGTTGGGCTGGACATACGCCCATCGCCTCCATTGCTGTATGCTAATACACGCATATTATAACTTTTTCCTGGCGTCAATGTATTTATATAAGATTCCAGCTTTTGACCAATTGGTATAATTGTATCATTGGCGGTAATCATGTTTTGATCAGTTTCCCAAATTCGCACCTGGAATAACGAATAAATATAATGCCCGATATGTTTACTATATGCTGGTCATGAGGCTAACATACCTTGAAGCCCTCGATCGGTTCCTCGTCCTGCGAAGGTGACACATACCGCCAAACGACACGTACAGTGGACGGATTTATACCGTAGACATGTACTGCTAGCGGTGGTTTCTGTGGTGCTTTGCGATAGGTGCGTTCTAAAAATGTTTCAATCAATTTTAATTGAGTACATTGCAAAGTTATGGTTATTATGTAAAATACCTTCAAACCGTTCACTTTCAGGTCCTTCTCCAGCCGCATTATAAGCCATTACCTTGACGAAGTAATATGTGTCAGGTTCCAGACCTACAATAAGAGCCCAGTTTATAGTTGTGCGGGAAAGATAATACACGGCATCTTCCTCATTGTGGGTAGTCTTCCAATATTTCAACTATAGAGAAGAACAATATTTATTCATTTACACAATTCAAGGCACCAATACACAAACTCACCCTGTGACCAATCAATTTACCACGAATATTCTCACGTGTCATATCGATTGGCTGCCAGGTGACATTAAATGCTGTCGAGTTGAAAGCAAGAGCTATGGGCTTTTGTGGAGCCACTTGTGGCATATCTTCTGCAGAATAAATTACAGCTATGTCGCTCTCGGGTCCACTACCAACATTGTTTATGGCCTGCACTTTAACTTCATATTCAGTATAGTAATTATTGGGTGGTATGTTAACTACGGCCACACCCATGTTGTTCGCTTGGCGTTTCAAAATCTGCGATGCCCATTCCAGTTTTCCTTTCAAGCGCCAGAAAACTTTGTAATGAATACCATGACTGTTTTGTTCCTGTGGCAACAATGGATCCCAGGTGATAGTTAGATCCCCAATTTTTCCACCTCCGCCACCTACATTTCTAGGAGCAATATATGGCTTATCTTCGTATGTGCTATAAATTGGGGATGGAGCTGATGGAATACCAATCCCCAAATCATTCACGGCTGCAACGCTGAACTCATAAGATGACCATGGCGTCAAATTTGTTACTTCCGCTTGTTGTCTACTAGTGTATCTATCTACTTCACGAGCACGAACATGTGTTGAAACATTAACCCAGGTGCGGTTCCAATTAGTACGACCCAAAATATTATAGTATCGTATGGGGCGGCCATTATTAGTGCCGTCTACCCATTCAATTAGAGCCTTGGTTTTTCCAACTTCAATAACCTGAACACCACCAGGAGCTCCAGGAGCACCCTCGATCACAACTGATGTTTTTGTGGAAATCTGATTCACTGACGACTTTACAACACATTCGTAATCACCACCATCCAACAAAGTAACATTATGCACGGTTAGTCGGTTGCGATCTATGACCTAATATAGGATAATTATAAAATATATAATTTGAAATGAACACACTATATTATGAATCTTACAATCCTTTCGGTGCCATCGTGATTATTTCTTAATGTCTCTCCGTTGTGTTTCCAAATGAAGGCTACGTCTAGGATCTCGTCATATGTAACTTCACACTGTAGGAAAATTAATTCATTTACTTGTGAAGTGATGCGCATTGGTGGAGTTTGAGTAAAACGCAATTCCTCTGTAAAGAACGAATATCAATACTTTAGTTACTTAAAATGTCAATTTGAATACAAATACTTACGCAGAACAATAACACGAGCTCGAGACTCATCTGTGCCCCCTTGGTTAGATGCAACACAGGTGTAGATGCCCTCATCATCGCGTGACGTCGGTGATATAATCAACGTTCCGCTGGGAAGAATGCGACGATGTCCACCTGAGCCTATAACTTGTCCATCTTTTTTCCATTGGAACTTTGGTCGTGGTGCAGCCTCGGGATCACAAACAATTGTTGTGTTGCCATTGTAAATAGCATAAATTTCCGATTCTAACGGTCGTTTTTTGAATGATGGCTTCATCGATAAAACTCTAAGCTGGCATGATGAATATGCCGTTTTTAACTGGTTGCTTGCTCCGCACTGGTACATGCCGTCATCTTTTAAAGGGTCTAAGTACTTAATAGTGAATACGTTATCTTGTATAATGTACCGATCCTTATCAATATTTTCTGGGTCGAAGCGTTCTGCATTTTTATACCAAGTATAGTTTACATCTGGAATGGCTGATGCTTCGCAAATGAATGTAACATCACTATTGTAATCCTTTATTTTATCCTTAAGTGGAATTGTAAATTCTGGTTTCATTTGTATATTAATGAAGATCGATTTTTCAAGAGTTTTTCGTGGATTGGATATCGTACAAGAATATTCTCCATTATCGTTTGTAGTCGCGTTTTGAATAATTAATACCCGGTTGTAATTCGTAGTATATGCATTTCGTTGTAGTGGCTGACCACGACGCGTCCAATTATACGACGGAATGGGATAACCAAAAGCTACACATTCCAAGCGTATGTCTTCACCAGCAACAGGAGCCTCTGGAAAAGCCTAAAACAAGTTCCATCAATAATAAATCACAATGTTAAGACTTAAATGTTAACAAACCTTGGGAAATGAATTTGCAAAAATCAATGCTTGGTAATTACTATTTGGTAAAATTCTTAATGGAAAGAATGGTCCGTTACGACCCGTATCGGAGACCAAACTCTGCACTGTGCAAGAATAATTAGCACGATCTACAGTCTCTATCGAGGAGAAGTATAAGGCACCATCACCGGAAACAAATACCCGCTGATCTTCTTCCACAAAGTTGGGGAAGTAGTCTCGAGACCAATAGTATTTTACATCTGGATAATGCTGGGGTGGATCGCAAAAAATAGACTTGCCCCAATTCATATCGCCTGTCTCGGAAGAACGCTTTAAATTGAACTCCATGATAAAACCGAAGTTCAAGTGGGCGCTTTCAGATCGAATACGTCCAAACCGATTTTCAGCCACGCAATGATAGGCACCTTGATCCAATGCCTGCTTTGGATCATATATTATCAGGTTTCCACCGGATATGGTATATCGGTCATCTTTGAGCGGATCAATGTGTTTGTATTCAAGTGTGTCGTTCACATAAATTTCGCGATACCAACGATAGGTTGGAGTAGGATAACCACCAGCCAGACAACTTAGAGTAACGTCGTTTATGATACGATTTTTACTAGTATCGAATGCTGTGTCGTTTGGTTGTTTTATGAAATATGGACCCCTCGGTATTTTCTCAAAGTCGCGAACATTCAATCCATAATCAAACGGACGTTTGTCGTCATTTTTAATATTTATATTTTCGGGATTGTGTAACGTCTTCGATTCGCAAATAAAGAGATTTAGTTCAATATCATAAGTAGGCATGAACATCCAGCGATCATGTGTTTTTGAATAAGCATAGACTACACGATCCTTAACGTAATTGTTGTCGCCATATTGAGAGTTGCCTACAAAAGTGGTAATCAATTATAACTGATCAGTAATTCAATACAACAAATCTTACCTAAAAAGCCTTGCAAGTTATTGCGGCTACGACTAGTTGCGGAACCACTGATCGTGTTGTAGTATTGATTAGGGTTATTTCTATTATAACCAATATTTTTATCATTGTTATTTTGAACGAGAAAACGATTATCATTTAGGTCTTCATTTTCAATGGGTTGCTCTTCGTCAAAGGAAAACGAATCATCGATCATCAGGAATTGCGAGTTATCATCATTACTCCAACTATTGGGCGCAGTTTGACGAGCCGAAATCCAAAACCGATTTTGCCTCTGATTCTGGAGGATCAGCTGCTTGAGTATAAACGAGTGTTTGTCGATGTTATCGACATTTAATAAGTCGGCGTCATAAGCCTTGCAGATTTTTTTCGCTTCTATCCAATTACGTTTCGGAGACTTTATGAATCGATAACAAGTTTGTCGGAAGGATACCCAATGTTCAGGGCAAAAATTGTCTTCGTCACTGTATGTGTCCAAATATCCAACACCACTGGAACTGATGCCGGTCGCTCGATTGAAAGGATCATAGTTGCTTCCCAGACCACCGAGAGTATTAGTATTTAATTGGCGGTTCTGGTCGGGAAAACTATTGTAGCTTGGATTGGAACCGAGCAGTACTCCGCCTGTGCCTTGTTGGGTCTGCACTTCTTGCAGCGAGGGCAGCAGTGGGTTCTCAAAGTACGTGGATTGAGGGGGCTGCTGAGTGTTTGTGTACAGCGGGTTGTAACGTGGTTGGTACTCTTTGTTGTATGTATTTTGATATGTTTGCTGTTCGTTGGCCAGTTGGGCTGCTGCTTTGGCGAACACATTGTCACGAGGCCCGAGTGTTGCCAGCAAAACCAGCAGGAAGGGGACAACATGAAAGCAGGACAACGGTCGGTTTACTAACATTATAAAGCTTGAGAAATGTTGCTGAAGTATCTTGTTGTTGAGTAATTTATTATCTCATGGTGTGAAGTCTGAAAGTAGAATGGTCAAGAATTTAAGGCACTAAGTTACATTTACAATAATTAAGCCATGAGTCACTGTAAATCGTTCAATGGAGATCTGGTGTAACAGTGAAGATCTAACACCAAATACCCTACCGTGAAATATTTACCAACCTACAATAACAAATTTAATTGTGGATTTCGTGCCGTGCAGTTTAAGTAAACACGTTCTTAAAGTAAACAAAAGGTGGAAAAACAGCAATTTATGAAACAATTACCATATTTTTATAAACAAATAATTCCAATTAAAACGAAAGAGTTAATGAAAAAGCGCCTGAACCAAAAATCGAAGAATCCAAAGGGTGTGGCCATCAATTTCAAATTATTATCGCATGTTTCATTACTAAGAACTTATAAAGCCGTCATCAAATCCAAGTTATTTTCTTACCCTTATCCACGCCGCTAACCGACTTTGGTAATGCCTATCTATCTAATTGGCAGACACCTTACGCTCCAACGCTGCTGCTGCGTCACCGCTCCGCTTGCTGCTGCCGTCGACGTCGCAGCCACGACTTGAACACAGCTTAAACACCCAAACCACGCCTTAATTAGTGAAGCCAGTTCACTCTGATTCTAAGTCCCCAAATACACTTTCTTCGTGCAATAATATTATTATTTGCACAAATCGACACTTCTGAATAGTTTTCTATGGAAACACTTGGTTTGTAAAATAAAATAATAATAAACTGAAAGAAAAACAAAAATTCAATGTTTTAATCCACGGAATAAACAACGGTTCGTCGTTGAAGCGAAAATGAACTAAAAGTAAGAAGACGACATGAAGCACGGTTGCATTTCTATCAAATTCTATCAAAATTGGTACTTTTTTTTGTTAATTTGTTACAATGGTACTTTTTCTGATTCGTTTGAGATGTCAAGTACAAGTCTACATTTACATTTTTAATGAATGTTTAATGTTTTAAATTATCAAAAATTATAATATTATCATAAAATAAATCACATTTCATGGTTTATTTTTTGGGAATATTTAAAAATTTTAGAAATACTTTAACTAAAATTTTCAAATATTCCAAAAAAATAAACCTGAAATGTGATTTTTTTCTAAATTGAAATAATTGTTATTAAAATAAATCTGTTGGTATATTTTTTAATTTTGGTACATTTTCCCAACATTTTGGTACATAAAAAATATGTATGAGTGGCAACCGTGCATAGAAGAAACGAAAATACAGAAAGAGGGTTGTCGCAGTTACTTTAATCGACTTCACTTTTGATCAAAACCTCACTCCAGCTTTTTGAAAAACAATAATTTTTCGCAGCAACGACCAGCGACTCGACGACAACATGGCGTCGGAGGGAGTTGCAGTCAGAGTTCGTAAAATATCGCTCGAAATACCAATCAGTTGTACTTCATCCCTCAAATAAGGCTCAGCTCACGAGCCGTAATTTTACCACTCATGAGCGAGTGGTATTTTACCACTCACGAGTGGTATCAATCCAATCGCTCAGAGTGGTAAACATACGACTCACGAGTGGTATTCTTGCTCACGAGCGGAAAGAATACCACTCGTGAGTGGTATATGCGTCAACAAGAATACCACTCGCGAGTGGTAAATGAGTCATCAAGAATACCACTCGGGAGTGGTATTTCTTGGTCGGGAGTCGTATTTTCAGCCGAACACCCGACCGAATGCGACTTCGTGCATATATCTGTTTTCTACCTAACTTCGGCTCTTGGGTGACCACAACAACAACATTAGCTACAATAACAAATGAAATGTGATGTTTGTCGTTTGTCGTTGACTGTTGAGGTTTACCCAAAACATACATGAATCAAAAAAAAATGCTATGTTCTATTCTATTCCTACAATGAAAAGTAATAGTATTTGGAAAAAATGTTCCGTTGGAATTAAGTAATATTTGATAGTTCTGCACCCTTGTTCATGACCTGTAGTGTTTTTTACCCTTTTATAATAAAAACAGGTACCTATTGATATCTATATCTATTTCATTGCCATTTTTACAAAAACAAAACACAAAATGACATTCCATTTTCGTTTTCTACCTGCCATCGACAACCATAACAAAAGCTACAATCTCGGAATCTCCGTACAAGCATAGTCGCAAACAACAAGAATACCACTCCCAAGTGTTATTCTTGATGACGCATTTACCACTCGCGAGTGGTATTCTTGTTGACGCATATACCACTCACGAGTGGTATATGCGAGAATACCACTCGTGAGTCGTATGTTTACCACTCCTGAGCGAGTCGACTGATACCACTCGCTCATGAGTGGCAAAATTACGGCTCGTGAGCCGTACTTTCAGAGAGCGATTGAAAAAAAAAACGTTTTACGAACCTGGTTGCAGTAGTAGTGTTTTCAGAGGTAAATATGTTGAATGCGACAGCGACAAAATACTTGTTTAAATAATTACATAAAGACATTGTTATATGTTTTTACCAAATCATCAATATTATCAAATTTACAAACATAATTTCAGAGAAAATAATAAAAAAGAGAAAGGAGAGCAT